>OX345705.1:11235000-11835000 GCA_947044815.1 Apomyelois bistriatella
TAACAGTTGTAAGAAAATCAACATTATAGTAGACAAACACGAAGGAAAAGTTAACGGTGGCTCGTTACAAAGAACCTTTTCTTTCTAGGAAGTGCTTAAACTAAATTAAAAGCAAGCCAAGCGAGTTTTTTCAGTTACAAAACGTATAATCTGACAATTGGTTTGGAGAACGGACAATTATTTGTATAATAAAGGCGTATAAGTAGAGGCGTTTCAAGACCTTGGTCGAAAAGAACAGTTGGCATACTCAGTCAGCAACAGCACAATACATGTTGAGCAAAAAATCTAACAAAAAGTAAGTCAGGCAAGCCCGCACTCCGACCAGCCTGTTCAGATTATAATGATCCGAAACCCAGTTGAAGTTGTTTAATTTTTTTATATTTGTTTAATGATATTATTATTATACTGTTGTTAAATCTATTCCAAGTTCCTGCTGTTACCAACTGTTTTGAAAATATTGATTTCTCAATCGTAATTATTAATGAGTATAATTAAATCGATTAACTTTTTACGAACATCATTGTCATGGGGCTCAATTGAAATAGTTATAATTGCATCTATTGTGATACTATTAAAGTGTAATCGATGATAGAACTAATTGTTTCCTCTTATTATTATGGTTATGATGTGTTATCACGAATTTTGTTAGTATTTGCCGCGTAAAGATAGAAACTCACGATATTGATTAACTTTAATTAAGTCTCGTTTATGTCAACGACATTTTGATTGGAACAAATATGACCCAGATCCGATCTTGATGCGTTTTGGATGATTAAATAGGGGGGATTTAATTTTATATACAAACTCAATTATATTTGTAACTACGTTAATTTACAATTATATGCTAGGTTGAAATGATTATGCAGAAAAATAATGTGTCTACGATAGCAATTTGGAAGATTTTCCGCAAGAAAAAATATTTAGTCATCCAAATGGCGCGAATGACCTAAGATTATCATTTCCTAGTAGTGAGAGCGTGTCAGTGCGCTGCTCGAGTATTCACATATGAGAAAGGCCACTCACACAAGCGAGATGACTAAAAATATTACGGTTGACATTGAAATGTTAATGCACTCTGCCGTCGCATTTTACGGATATTGGCTTGGGGGCAATAAATTCTTTTTTCCTTCATCAACTGTTTTCTTAAGGTTTCATTTGACGTTATCGTAAATGTATGATCTAATACGTAAAGTTATACCTAGCTCGTGTATTTCGCAGTAGTTTGCACGTTCCTTGCATGCGTCACAACCACGCAGTCTATGTCGTTTACAGATTATGTATCTACTACTCGTGTACTTACATTATTATTTAGTCAGTAGGTAATTTCTAGATCTATAATTTATTGCCACTTGTTTCTATTTATTAATTTTTCGTTTTACTTATGCTTTGTATTTTTTTTTGGGTCTGAAATTTTATTACACAATTTTTGGAGATATTACATTTTTAATGTCAACTTACGTCTAGCACTTTGAAGGGCGAATCAATTTAATAAGGCTGCTAATAGATATTAAATCACAAATAAACTAATTTAATGTAAAGATTATTACTTTTTACTACGTTTCATTAAATAAAAAATAAGATAAGTTTATTTATAAGTAAAAAAAATCCTATTATGATTTTCTACTTTTATTAGATCTATTATAATATTTAAAGACAAAATTTCTGGCACTACTGTCGTTTTATTGGGAATTTATCATTAAATAAAGTATTAGGTAAGTAATTATAAATTGAATTCAGAATAATTTTTAAATTATAGTCAATTGACGTTGTTTTTTCTACACTTCAAAATAAAAAAATAAACCATTATATACAATTATATTTTAACTACATTTCTTATTTTATATGTTTCTTTAATAAAAAATAACAATTACTTGTTTGTATTTAAATCACGACTAATTTTTAGCACAAAATTTTTCCTTCTTTTTCTCAACGATTTTTAATTCCTGTATCGATAAAAACATGTTTTTATAACGGTTGTGTTTTATTTCTAAATTTTGTAAATTACCTACGCACTTTCAATATTAAATAATGAAAACATGTTTACAAAATTGTAGATTCTTTCGTTCTTAAATTGATAAAAAGATAAACTGCGTTGTTTGTAGCTATTTATTTTTATGTTTTAAATATAACTTATTTTAGTTCCAAGAAATTAATGATTGTTATTTTCTCTTAATTAAAACTTATGAATTTATTATTATCATTAAGAGTTGAAATATAATTTTATCGCCATAAAAATAAACCGTAAATGTTATTAATTATTAATAATAATGCAATATTTATTTATTGCAATTTAACCTATGCTGTTTTTAATCGACTATGATTTTATTTTTCGATATGGATTTTTTTAATGTTATAGGACTTTCCACTAACACTTGATATTTTTTAGTTTTTCATAACTTTTTTTGCATTTTATCGGTATTGGATATAGTAATTAATACTTATTATTTTTATTTGTGAGCGATATTTTTGGTGAAGTAATTATTTATTTTATTTTTTCAAAATGATTTTACTACCTATATTTTAATTATTCTTAATATTTTCGGTGTTTGTATGCTTTATTTGATTTTTAATCAATTTACTATAAATGAATTATACTTTATTTTTCTGAGAATTATTGGTTTGTGTGTATTTTTTTTTCACATATTATACCTAGTAATTTTTCCTGATTGTCCTTAGTCGCCTAAAGGTTATATTTAACTTACCTGTGTGGCATCCGTATATGGGGTAGAAGAGTTTTTGTCCACAAGTTGGGAACCAAACACCGGCACACCGCTCGATGTCGGCGTCAGTGATCTCACATCCGTCACTTGTTGGGGCACCATTTTGATTTAACTGGTTTACAAAATAAATAAAAAATACCCCCAGTAATTTTAAACACAAAATAAACACAGTTCACCTATATTGCACTTAATTAACACTAAATACTATTTTGTTCAAGTTCAAAAAGTTTCTCAATTTATAACAGTCCGAACGGTTCGAGGAGACGCTTGTTCCTGTATGGGAGCCTCTTGGCCGACGATGCACCGAAGACCTCCCAGTATCTGGACACTATCCTCAGGGTTTTCTCTTCTAGAACGAGATATCTTCCGCTTTCTTCTTCGCGCGCGATCGGTCCAAAAGTCATAATTTTAACGGGTCCCAACCGCAGCTCAGTTATTACTGCGGAGCGATCGTGGCATAGTCGTAAGATCGCGCTGTGTTGTTGCGGCTACGTTCGCACTCCGCTGTGACAGAGAACCTACTGGCTGGACGGCAATGTGCGAAGCACTGTCAATATACCGCGCTCAGCTGTTCGCCCCTGCCCCTCTCCCCGCACCGCGCAGGCGCCCGAACCCCCCCTCGCCTCACTCGCGCTTCGGCGCTCGCCCTAAACGCACGTCGTCTCTGTGACGGTCACGACCAAACCGGTCTAACTACTCCACACTCGCTCCTGGCCGTGGTAACCTAGTCGTTTGAACGATGGCGATTTTAAATGCAAATTTCTCAAACACGTCATTTGCTTACGTTTTTTCTACTTTAAGCCATGCAAAGCACTTAGCCACAACACGGAAATGTGTTTATGGATACACGACGTTGTATACATACAAATATGGTTCTAATATAGCAGGTAACATTGTTACAGCCGATAAAGACGAGTTCTATAATAAAGATGGTCATTATCTAGCCCGTTTTGGGTTTATCTTGTCTTGTTCCAAATTTGAATAGCAATTCATTATTTTTAAAGCAAACTAGGTATATTTTCTCGGAAAAGTAAAAAGTTAGTGGCCAGTAACATCCGATGCTTAGGGACTTTATAATTTTCCGCTCCAAGTATTTATTCACTGTTTATCATTGATCTTTTGCATAAATATTACTGTGAATACGCGTATTTGCATAATAATAGAAGTGACAAGTCCAATCTACATTTTTTTTTTGTTTTTGTTGCTAGGAAGGTTTAGTAATGTTTGTATTTATTTTACACTTTTGTTAAAAATAGGTTTAGGTATATTTTAATGATTTTTTATGCCTTACAAAGTTTAACAATATTTATTAGAGTTTTATTTTTATTACATTAATTTGAAAACATATAGCTTTACAATTTGGTCCTGTCAAATTAAAATAATAATAAAAAAAAGCAGTTAGTTAAATAAAATTTCTGAGCAAATTTTAATATTAATGTATTTTTTTTATTTATTTATTCTATCCAAAACATGTATATTTTATTAATCAATTTAAAGTCTGTCTTCTATTTAAAATCATTATAAGTATTGTAAATTAAAGACTTGTACGAATTAATTAAATAAAAATAGTAAAGTTTTTATATATTTTTAATTTAACTGCTATATTTTATTGATTTTAGTTTATGTAATACATATATACAAAATTTTATTACTTTCAATTATCATAAAATTATGTATATTAAAAACCTGACCTAAAAGCCCTACATTAATTAAATTAACATTTATATACTTACAATTATTTTTGTTAACAAAAATGCTAATTGTAATAATTAATAAAATTAAATTTTTGATAAGCCTAAACGTATAATAATTATACCTAAAATTTAAATTGCTTCTTTCTATCTCTTCGATATTTAAAACGAAAGAAAGCGACAAATCACAATTTAGTCAAAATGAGCTTATTAAACTTTGTTAACTTCAATGAATAAGGGGATTTTGCTCCACAATCTAATATTTATTTTGTTAATTTCGAATATTTTTATACCAAATGCCACTTTTTTTTAGTTTCAATATTTATTTTTCTGTTTATATTATTACTTTATATTATAACGGAAGGTTATTTTTTTTAGGGATTGGAAGGTAGTATAAATAAAAAAACCCGATGCTTCGTTCACGTGGTATTTTTGAAGCCTTAACATCTTAAAGGTTACTTTTCAAAAAGTAGGATAGTGGAATATAGAATAAGATGAAATAATCAGCTAATACGATTTATTTGGAAGTCAATATTTTTTTCATAAGTTGGTAATTTTGTTTGTTTGTAATATTTTTATTGAATAAAAAAACATATATATTAACATAATTTTAATATTTTGTTCAGTATTTTAACTAAATACATAGTTTTATTTTCTCTACTATTTCATATTTGGTTACTTTCCTCTAGTTTAATAGTTTTGAAATAAAATATCTAAGCTAGTTAAATAAGAATAATAATATATCATTTTAATAAACTAAAAAGTACTTAGTTACAATTATTTACAAAAAGGCAACAAATCTATACACATAATACAACACTTAATTTTTTTTTTTATCTATTAATTTAGTAATTTGATTGAGTTAGATAGAGGCACCTTAAAAGAATAATAAAAAGCAAAAAAAAATTCCCAGAAAGTTCCCACGGGAACGGGAGCGCACGCGAATGAAGTCGCGGGCAACAGCTAGTACCTTAAAAAAATAACAAATAATAAAAATAAATTAATTAAAAAAAAGTCAAATTTATGGTAGGTTACCTATACATTAAAACCACTGTTTGTTTTCTTGTTATAAATAATTAAAAAAAAAAAGTATGTAATAGGATAAAACCTTTAAAAAAAGTCTAAAAAGCAAGAAAAAAGATAGAAAAAAATATTGAACTGCACAATAGAATCTTTGTTCAATAATCATAAAACAAAACGACATGCCCTACATTAAATAATGAAAAAGAAATGTACACTTGTCATAATCACAAAGAAATAATCCTTGCGGATCAACCCAATGACCTGGATTTGTAGGTCCTTTCTTTCTTCATTTGAGACGTAATTTTCACAAAAGGCTTTTATCTTATCATCTTTTGTAATTTTAAATTCTTTTTTTGCATAAATATCAAATGTAGGTGCATTAACTACAATGATGTCATCTATTTCCTGTTTAGTTGGTTTATCTCTGATTGTTTTATCTTTGTTTTTGTACTAAGACAAAAGTTAGTCAAATACCTAATCGGTGAACTAATACTTAATTAAGTCTTCTACGTTTTAGACTGCAGACAATGAAAAAGTATTTCTGCCTCAAAACTTTCAAACTCTTTGAAAGTTTTAAGACACTCAGACATTATTCGACACGTTTAAAAAAATGCGAAATATTAGGTTCTTGTATAAGGATAGTTTTCATAGGCATGAAATTCAAAAATCGAGGTTGTGGTCGCCTTTGTCTACATGGATATGCCGTTAAAGGCTTAGAATCCAAGTGGGCAGTAGTAAAGACAAACTGGGTACTTGAACATGTGTCAATACCACTGACAAGCGCATGGCTACCCACAAATAAAGTCGGACGACATGAACAAGGTCGAAGGCTGGCGTTGGATGCGATTCAAACCGTAATGAGAACGCTGATAGCGTTGCCCAGTATTGGGTCTCAGAGTTGTAATAAATTAACGTCGACACGCTAAGAAGAAAGTCTTTAACCCCATAAGCATCTATATCATTATCATAATCATCACCAGCTGTCTACAACCCACTGCTGGGTATAAGCCTCCCTCTGAGCCATCTAACTCTGAGTCACAGGAATGCAGTTGTTGCCAGCTAATTTCCTAATAATCATCGACCTATCTAGCCACTCACTGGACGTCCAGTACTTCACTTTTCGTGTCTAGGGTACCACTCCGTTACAGACATACTCCACCTATTAACGTTCCTTCTTCCATATAGCATACCTTAACCAAAGTTGTTTCACCAAATAGTTATGACCATCAACTTATCGGATAACAAAATAATAATGTTATCATTATATCCGCATCCTCTGTGTAATCTCAAGTGAATTTTCTTAGAAATCCCGTCAGATGACGCCCTAATTTGATTTGGTTCCGCATGATAAGATAATACGACGTATTTTAGTCTAGCTGCTAAGCCTCGTGTATCCCACTTACAAGTAAGTACTTACTATTTTTATACTAAAGGTCGCCCAAAGAGCTATGGAAAGGGCTATGCTCGGTGTTTTCTTACGAGACCGAAAATTTCTGATATAGCCCAGCGTATTAGCTCTATGATGTGGCAATAGGCGGGGCGCATAGCGCGAAGGAAGAGCCGATGGGGCAGAAAGGTTTTCGAATTCCGACCACGCACCGGCAAGCGCAGCATCGGACCGATTAATATTACGTATATCAAGACCAAGGTGTGCATGGTCGACTGTCCGTGTCATCTACAGAAAATGATGATGCTTACGTGTCGTATACAATATAATCAGTTAATCAATATCGTATCTAGACTATTGAATTTAATTACCTAATGTAACTGACCCTAGTGTATGACTCATACTTAAATACGACGCATACAAATGTTATGGTCATTGGACTAGCGGTGGCATGGTCGGAACTTGATCGGACATGTCAAGACGAGGAATGATAAGGTTTGTAAAGTGAGAATTTTATAGTTATCCTTGAAGTTAGTTGCCTAACAAGTTGCACTAACATTTACAATAGATCCGTTATCATCGTCATCATTTCAAACAACAAAATATTTTTTTCTTTTCTTTTAGAGGCTCTTAAATCTCGACTAAAATTATGATCATACAAAATATTTAAGTATTATCTATGCTGATCCAGTTTAGGCAAAAATCTTTAGCTTTTGGTCGTCGACAGGTAAAAATAGCTATATCTACTTTACCTGAAGTGTATTAGTGTGGATTTAAACTAAATAATAGTCGACTTAACCCCCTTTCTTTTAGCGGATGTCGTAAAATGCAAATAAAGGACCAATAGACTCCTAATTTTTTTCTATCTATTGGCGGATTTTATTAACAATAGTAGGTATTCCTAAGAAATTTTACAGCGAATCTTATTTTATCTCTCTCTCTCTCATCTAAGCGCCTTCCCAGTTGCTTCCTCAGCTGCTTCGGAGCCTTACTATTTATTTGTTTTTTTTTTTTTTTTTTTTGGTAAGAGTTGTGTACACACAAGTACAGTTCTACCTACATACAAAACTTAGGCACACATTACATGCTCATGCACGCATGATGGTTTTCCATCAAACAAAGGGATGGTACTCGAAAAGTGAATTGAATCGACTGATTTCCAAACAAAAAATCCTAAATTTTTAAGTTTAAATCAAGAATTTTGCGATGATTTACGATGGAACAATTAAATCAACTGATTTCCAAACAAATTATCGCAAAATTCTTGATATAAATTAAAAAAATTAAATTGATTTGTTTGGAAATCAGTCGATTCAATTCACCTTTCGAGTACCACCCCTTTGTTTGATGGAAAACCATTATGCGTGCGTGAGCATGTAATGTGTGCCTTATACTGTCACCTGGCTGTTATAATGACACTTGCACATTGAAAAATGAAACAAAACAGCAATAATTCGTGTACAGATTACAGACACTAAAACAATATGCCGATAGGGCCGGAGCCGTGGCGGAGGCTGCTGAAGACGCCAAGCGGCGCAAATATGAATCTCTATCTTAAAGGTATATTTGCTCCGCTTGGCCTTGAAACATCCGGTCCATGGGGGCCAACTATGAAAAAGTTATTTAATATTTTGGCACCGCGACTTGTCGACGCCGCTGGTGACAAGAGGGCCGGCTCATATCTCGCGCAGAGAATAGCAGTCGCTATTCAGCGCGGGAATGCAGCTGGGGTTCTTGGCACCATGCCGCAAGAACACCAATTTTTAGATTTTTAAGTATTATTTATAGTTTTAGTATTTTAAGTTTTAGTTTTAATTTTATTAATATTAGTTATTTTAGTTTGTAGTTTTCGTTTCTAATATGCCGATTGGGCCCGTGACGGAGGCCGTGGTGCTCGAAGCTGGAGGGTAACATCACAGAACCAATAGTTATCATCATCTAATTACAAGGACTACTTAACTGCCTTCGTGGTTCAGTGGTTAAGGCGTTTGCCTGTAGACCCGGGGGTCGTGGCGATTCCAACGGGAAGCATGCCTTGTTTAGTTGTTTCCAGTTTGGTTAGGGCCTTGCAGGCTTGAACCACCTAACCGTCTGATAATAAAGATGATTCCGAGCTTCGGAAGACACGTTAAGCCGTTGGTCCCGGCTGCCATCTGGTAGTCGTTAAAGGAACCACGGCAGAGGCCGCAGAGGCGGTTCCGTAGAATTTGACACCAGGGTGTGTATGCTCTGTTATGGCCGTCCTCGACGACGGACGGACTTCGATACAACCAACTGAAAATAGCGGCCCATAGCCGCGAGGGATTCCGTTTGCTGACCTCCAAACTTCAGTTCGAAGATGGTGATAATGATGATGATGATGAAATGTGTATGTTCGATTGTTACCTACACGAAATTATGATGACTTACAAGGAAGAAAGAAACACTGGCGAAATAAAGGTAACCATGTATTGGGTAAATCGAATATAGTGCAACTGCTGTCTAATTGTAGTCATTTCGACTTGACTCGACAAGAAAAATAAGCGTGTGTTTTCAGTTTTTTAAACCCAAATTATTATTATTTTTCAGTTGTGACATCATTCCCCATAATAAAAATCACTTTCGTCATGACTCAATGTGTCACGAGTCACGAACAGGCCAAGGTTGAAATCGGAGCTAACTAAGCATAAATTGTATGTGTATCTGTACACAATCAGTGAATCAACTTCCTATAGTGTCAGATTGATATGGACTATGGGTAATGAGTAATCTGTTTATGCTTTGCCAGCTTTTTCACTCGAAACTGGTACAGTGGACCACATGTAAAAATACACCAACGTAGGTTTAGGTGTATAATTTTCTCTATAGCCCACTGTTTGTACGTAGGGGTGCTCGCTCGATTTATCGAGTTCTACCTATGAAGAGTATACCCTTTCTAGGATAAGTTACAATTGTACTTTCTGTTTCAATGCTATGCTTTGGTCCATCCATTATCCAAATTCACATGTGAATTAAATCTCATTACATAATTTTGAATTTGAAATTTTAAAATTGGAAATCGTTTTTGAATATGAACTGTGCGAATATAGGAGCAATACAACGTCATTTTCTTCAACCAAAGCACATTTTTTGGGAATCAGTATATGCTCGCAGATTAAATCTAGCCGTTGCCTGCTTCCGTGGGAATTTCGGGATAAAACTAAAGTCTATGTGTTGTTCTAGGGTCGAACCAATCTCCATTCCAAATTTTAGCCAAATCGGAGGTGTTCAAATTCGCACGTTTGATTTCCAAAAAATTCGAAATGTATGCCTCCTCCGCTCGAAACAAAAAATAAACACACGCTTCTAATGAATAACCGCCACTTTTTTCGTTATTCCGGTAAAAACTGGAAGCATGATCACACTTATCAGATCAAACACGTGCAACAATACCATTTTATACAATCCCCTGACGACATGTCAAATTATACGAATTCAATGGAATTCAACATCTATTACCGAGGAATAGGGGTTCAAATTGAGTAATCAGATGTGGCTGTTGTCTTTGCCATCCCGGCAATAAGGTTTGGTTGATAAGAGAAATGAGTGTACGCTTTTGCTTTCATAATATGAATGAAATGCCATGGGCGGATGGTTTCCTGGCGTATGGATTCTTCCTACGCGTAAATAAATGAAGACCTCCGTGGCGTTATGGTTAACATGCCTGCCCGCTACTCAGCAGGTCCCGGGTTCCATCCCCGGTCAGGTCAAGATGAAAAGTGTCATTTTAATGGTTGGCCTTGGACTTAAATGTTTATTGTATATGTATTTGTTAAAAAATATAGTATCGTTGAGTTAGTATCCCATAACACAAGCCTCGAACTTACTTTGTGGTTAACTGATGTGTGATTTTATAATCTTTAAACCGACCATCCGAGTGCTTGTTGTAAGGTAGCCCCAATGAAATAGTATTTTATTCTGTTTTTGGTATTAATTATTTTTTATTTATTTTAAATTGAAATACTTCATCTGTGAAATTTTTAACTGTCTATATTAGCTATCACGGTTATTACATTATACAGCCTGGTGAAAGACGAACGGACAGTTTCTGTGATCCGTTTTTACCCTTTGGGTATATGAAACTCTAAAAATATGCCAAGTAAGGTACTCCAGACCTTAGGACACCAGTGGGTCTAAAAACGCCAATTTGAGCAATTAATCGAATCGAATTCATATTACGAATTCCTTAGCAATTCCTATTTCTTTCAATTTTTTTGAAGAGGAATTGCAAAGTTTAGTTGGCCATTTTACAAAAAAATAGAGAAATTGCTACAGAATTGCTAAGAAATTCATAATATGAATTCGATTGATGAATTACTCAAAGTGGCGTTCTTAGACCCCTTATATTGTAACACACATGATATGAGCTCATTCATAATTTTACTAACTACCTCCAGGTCTTAGATCATATAAATGATCTAAGCTCCAGGTGTTTTGGGTCCACTCAGTCCTAGCTGATCAATATAGAAAAAGAGATAAGACGAGAAAAATATGGTTAGATGAGGTATTCCTCGAAGTGCAATCTCCTGTGCGCCTTAATATGACTAAAGGGTATTTGATAGGCTTATAGAGAGTACGCTAAATATTTTTGTATAATCCCTAGTTAAAATCATCGAATATTGTGTACATGAATTAAGTAAATAAATAAGCTGATATCTCTTTAATACGAACTTGCTTGGACACGTTCCTAGCACAAGTGGCTTAAACGATAACGCCTCTATTTTGATAAGAATGTTTGTATGTCCTTACGTTTGTTATGCAATGTAAGCACGTTCGCTTACGGTTAACAGGAAGCTATCAAATATATTAAATAAATAATAATTGGTTGCTGTCATCATGTCGTAGGCGTCACGGTCAATCGACCATGCACACCCTGGTGTCAGAGTTCTTCGGAACCGCCTCTCGGCCTCTGACGTGGTTCCTTTTAACGACTACTAAATGGCAGCCGGGAGCAACGGCTTAACGTGCCTTTCGAAACGCGGAATCATTGGTTGCTGTGCTGTGGTACAATAGAAGAAAACAAATTAAATTATATTTCCCTCTACTTCAAATTGCAATATTGCTTAAAACGGCCACTTTTAACAGTTATACAATTTATAGCTATAGGGAAGTGTAATTAAATATGTTTAAAATTAACTTCAGATCCAGAACCATAATTACAAAAGACGGATTTTTATAACTCATGTTTTTAGTGAATAATGATTTTTAACTGATGGTGGCGCTAGTGTTCGCCAAGGTATCGTCTTAAGATCAAGAAAAATATAATTTCGAGATTTAACTTTAAATTGTTAATTCTCTTTATGCTCAAGTTAATTTGCTTTCCTTGGGAGGAATTGTCTCATCTAAGTATGAAGGTCTCATCCTTGGACGTACACCCCTGACAAAAGCTTGCAGTTTTGACCTTGGTATTGCAATGAATTTTGTAGAAATACTTTTCCTGAAGGTTGAGCATCGTTTAAACCTTGACTTAAATAAGGATGTATTTCTTATTGCTTGACATAACCATTTTAGTAAAATACATAGGATTTGGAATCGCGCTTTGACGCCAGGCAAATTTCTTTTTTAATTTATGGTGACATAGATAGATTCTTATAAAACTTTATACTTGTTCGTTTGCCTTTTACCTGCCTGAAATGAAGCTAACAAGGAAGTTTATGAGTTTGACTTGTATGTATATCTATCCTTATGTTCTCTCGTGGTTAAAAATAGCTTAACTGATTTTAATAAAATGACACGTTATTACTTTTTCTTCATTGCGCGAGTGACACTTAACGTAAAATAAAATTATTAAGTTACTTAAAAGCTACTTTACATAACCAACTTAAAATAAAGAATAATATTTTCGGCTGCAAAAAACATCATATTCAATAATAATTTTCTGTCCCAGTATATTAAAAAACTAAGTTTTTTTCATATATTTTGGATATTTGGCTCTTTGCAACTCCAAGATTCTTTTAGCGCCATCTGTTGGCCTGTGAAGAAGATTATTCTGTGCGCTAGTGTCGCCACATTTTTATTGTTAGGTGGTTATCTTATACCTAATAATAGGCCGGATGTTTACAGGATCGTAATAATATAATCCACGTGTCTGGATTACCTGAGAAGTGATAACGGCACGTGTTATAATGGCGAAATAGTTGCGTATTATACATTTAACCGGTATTTCTTAATTACATACTTATCATCACTCCTGTCTTCCTTAGTGGTAGGCAGACGAGATTTGCATTGGCTACGATCTGTACATACCTCTCTTGCTTCCTCCACACTCATCACTCTCGTCATACACACTCGCCGATTTCGGGTACTTTGGAGTATTTTGGACTAAAAGCCACTGGAGAGCTTTTTAAACGCAGCCAAAGTCGAGTCGGATTTGATGAAAGACCTCGTCCTTGAAGCTGGAACTGTCAGACTGTATATCGAAGTTACGAATGACTTAACAGCGACTCCCTTCAAGGTTATTAGTGTCGCTTTTGGTTATTCGCAAATTCGTGCGTCGCACTTCCGTGGTTCGTACTTTTGTAGTGTCGTAACAATTGGTAAAATTCAATCTAGATCAAGTGCTCGAGAAGAAGAGAAGTCATTTGCGACAATGTACTTCTAATAGACGTGTCTTACAATACATGATCGGGTTCCCATAATCTCCATATTAACACCTATCTCCGCCATCAACACATTAAGACACAATCATCAATACACGTCACAATTTAAGACAATCATTCACTTTAAATACAGCAGCGGTTACACGAAATGAATTCATTAACATTTTAAGATTTAATGATCGATTTGACTGATAAACTGAGAGTGAACATTTAGGGCAGTGTTTCTCAAAGTTGAATTGGGCTTCGTCATTAATTTCTTGATCACTTAAAATATGCAACAAGAAATACACTGGGTATTTCATGTTGCATATTTTAAACTGTCGATTTAAGTGGTAAACTGAGAGTAAACATAAAGGCAGTGGTTCTCAAAATTGAATCGAATTTCGTCATTTTGTTGCTAAATATCTTTTTATTTATAACTAGCTGTTCCCCGCGGCTTCGCCCCGCGTGGGACTCCGTTATATCGCGCCCAAAAGTAGCCTATGTTTGACCTCAGGTCGATAACTACATCCCTACCAAGTTTCATCACAATCGGTCCAGAAGTTCAGCCTTAGTTTAGTTTTTGACAGACAGACAGACAGACTTTCGCATTTATAATATTAGTATGGAAGTATGGATTTAATAAAGAAAATAGGACTAATTAAATATTGTTAGACTCAATTGTTGCATTGTCTTCGGAAGGAAGTAGAATTTATAATACCTACAATTTTTTTTTTGCCTTTAGTTTGGGTGTTGGGTTTTTCATCGAACTATTAGGTTTTTTTTCTGTTTTTCCTATTATGGTTACAACGTGCAAGTGAAAAACTGGGTGGGATAAACAAGTATATATTTAATACTATAATCGCATAATAAAATTAAAGCGGTAATCATTTTTCATTAAATTTATAATGCCATTTTAGATTTTCCTATTGAATCGCTTATTGAATAATGTAATCATGTTTATTTACTCCTCCTTATTAAATGTTTGTATAAAAGTTAAATATTGTAATAGGTAGTATAAGATCTTTTACTTAAATTAATTAAAAAGGAATAAAACACATAATCTAACAGAAAACATCAGACAAAAATTTACGACGAAAAAGGGAGGCAACTTATGACGTCACTGAGGTGTAAACTTGAGAACAACTGACCCAGAGCGACTTAATTTGGAAGCGTCACGACCTCGATTGTCAGATAATGCACAAATTACGGACTAAATGTTATCTTAAGCTGTTACACTTAACTTTTACTTCATCATCATCATCATCATATCAACATCTTTCCAAGGCTTCGGATATCTTGAGGTCTATGATGCCTTGCCTTCTCTCTATGATGTACAGTGGGCTGCAGTGAAACAGACCCCTTTTCAATAGCGATACTTGAGGCATGGGGGCCATATTTCTCTACAGCCCACTGTACTAAGCTTTGGCGGTTTTGTTTTTTGTTGGAAGGATAAGAGAGGCAGTGAAGTTACTGGATACTATGGTGACACATCTTTAGCTACGGGTTGGCGGCTAACTCATCTTTATCATGGGGTGCCATCTTCGAATTGAGGTCAGCAAACGGAAACGGCTATGGGACGTTTTTTTCAGTTTTTGTATCTAACTCCGGTCCAATCTTTTATGTCATCAAACCACTTTCGTCGATGGCCAGGAGATTTTTTGCCAGGAATTTCAATCAGTCGTCTATCACCAGTAAAAACAAAATGTGTCGTGAGATTTTTAGTTATCTTATTTTGGGTTCTAAATCACAGGAAGCACGTCGAACCTTCGGGTCTTTTTGTACTTACCCCATTCCTTACTCACCCACACCGGGATTCCTGGAAAAGGACTGCATGAGCTACAGAACATCACCTGGTGAGAAGTGCCTATATTCCTCCAGGTTAAAATACGTGTTTTAAGACGATTCCTCGGTGAACACTAGCGCCACCGTCATTTAAAAATCATTACTCAATGAAAACACAAGTTATCAAAAATCTCTCTGCTGTAATAATGGTTCTGGATCTGAAGTTAATTTTAATCATATTCAATTATTAAATTATAGTTCCATATAGTTACAAATTGCAAAACTGCTAAAAGTGGCCGTTTTAATCATTATTGCAATTTGTAACTATAGAGAACTATAATTTAATAATTGAATATGATTAAAATTACCTACAGATCCAGAACTATAATTACAGCAGAGGGATTTTTGATAACTTGTGTTTTCAGTGAAAAATGATTTTTAAATGACGGTGGCGCTAGTGTTCACCGAGGTATCACCTTAACGAACATATGTTAGATTAGTATAATGCTTAGATCTAATTCAGCCTAACAAGTATTTGTTTTGGAACTAATACTGCAGTAGCTTTGATAATATTTGTTAAAACTAACCGGTTTTGAGGTATCAACCTTAAATAAACATAAGTAAGGCGCTGTTTATCATCTAGTTGACCCGTTTTCACTAAACGCAAATTAATTAATTCCAACCTATATTTAATTTATCAGTGCCGTACATTGTCAATACAACCTATTTGGGTATCAAGAGCAAATAGTACGCTGGGTGGGAATGAGAGCATATTTAGTTAGTTTGGTAGTGTGATAAAAGAATATTTTAAAATGACCATCTTTATATTTGTGTAATACGAATCGCAAAGATGCAAAGATGATGAGAGATGAGACCACTGATTTATTTTTTGGTGTACAAAACAGTTGTCAACATTCATTCATACACATTTACATTCTTACTTACCTCCTTATTCATAAAAAATTTTAAACGTTTTGTCAAATAGCCTTTATAAGGCCGTGTTTTAAAAATGTAGACAACGAAATAGGCGTCGCGTGGGTAATAATAAATAAAAACCAAATTTAAAAACACGGCCTTTATTAGGCTTTTTCAGATACACCTTGCACAAGAGAAAAAAACAAAAAAGCGGTATAAGTATAACTTTAGGATAATGCTTTTAGCGTTAAGCCTATTGTTTACATTTGTATATAATACCATTAAAAAATGACTGAATCCTTGGTTTCTCTTTTGCATTCTAATAAGCAATATAACTTAAAATGTAACAGGGAAACTAAAATAAATAAGCATAATAATAAACAAAATTAACCGACATCTCGGTCTTAGGTTCATCTATACTTCATTTTTGGTTTGTTGTGTAAACACACTAGGTTCGAAATTGGAATTTACCTACTATACATAAATGGGAGTGTTAAAACGATCTTATCATTGAACCAACACTCTGTCCGTATACTTACTCTATAAATGGTACATTTTGAATTATCACCAATTCACGCCATACTTAGTACTCTGATAATAGATATAATTATAACTCTAAAACATCTACTAGCATGTCACTTGACTACAACATTGAATTTTCGACTTAATTGTATCTAAAATAGGAACTGTTTTTGATTGAAATCGATTTTGTCTAGTTTAAACGTGTGAAGATTTGTATGTTTGTTTTATTGATTTGGTATTTATTAGAAAGAGTTTATTAAGTGTTACGTTTGGTCTTTATAAAGGGTTACCAAATTTTTTTGGGTTTAAGGAATAGACCACCTCATTTTTTCTTGTACTTATACGTTGTAAAAGGCGACATTAATTTGCTTGTAAGACTTTTCATTTAAGCCAATATATCGTTAGCTACCGCATAATACCATAATTTTTATGCGGTAGCTAACGAGGATACAAGATTCTGAATTTTTAAAACAAAAGTCATAAATAAATTTCCCGTTTCAACTATCATCATGCTAAACGCGGTCTAAGGTCTTATGGCCCTAGGCTCTGTCTATCCCATATGGGATAAAGATGTAATTATATGTATGTATGTAAGTCATAAAGAAGAATTAATAGACTTTCATCCAAAAGTAAGTAGTCTGCCTATTTTTCTTTGTTGCGGTGATATGGTCAAATATATATATCCGCAAAATATAAGACGTTTGGTAAACCTTTCTGATAAAAACAAATGGTTGTTACTTCAACTAGAGATTTTGAGTCGCCTATGCAACAAAATTAGTACTGAAAATTGGAAATAAAATAAAATAAATAAATATATAGGGACAAATCACACAGATTGAGTTAGCCTCAAAGTAAGTTCGAGACTTGTGTTATGGGATACTAACTCAACGATACTATATTTTATAACAAATTCATATATAAATAAACATCCAAGACCCAGGTCAATCAGAAAAAGATCATTTTTTCATCTTGACCTGACCGGGGATCGAACCCGGGACCTTCTGAGTAGCGAAATATAGAAGTAGTAGAGTAAATAAATGTTTAAACATATTATGGTGTGTACTGTGTAGTGGCTAACACTTTTCAGTCTACCTAACATTTTTATAGTTAACTTAATCACTACATAGTATAAAACAAAGTCATTTTCTCTGTCCCTTTGTATGCTTAAATCTTTAAAACTACGCAACGGATTTTGATGCGGTTTTTTTTAATAGATAGGTTGATTTTAGAGGAAGGTTTTTATGCCCAGCCGGGGCAGGTCGCTAGTATAGATTAAAAATAACTTTATAGCGACAACAGCCGGGACCAACGGCTTGTTACATATCTTCCAAAGCACGAAAGAGATCAAGATGTAACTCCAAGCTCCGGTAACCAATCCAAGTCATGACACGGCCGGTGTTGCGTAACACGCTCGATCCTTTGCCTTGATCGCACGTACCGAGAAGACGGGCGAGACGCCCCGAGTGCTCAGCCTAGCGAGTGACCGAGGAAATCACTGTCTCGGCCGAGTAACATTTTACTGTCTCGCCCGTCTACTCGGTACGTGCGATTATGGCATAAATCATACGTGCTTGATGCCAGTAGGTATAAAAAAAATTTAGAAACAAATACCAAAGCCTTATCAATATCCTTCGACTCTGCTCGGCAACAATTAGTCATTAATGACCTTTCAAACGAGCCAAATGGTTTGCAATGAGGTCATTGTAATGCGAAACTTAGTATTACGATACGTGTAATGTTACTTGGTAACTTGCATTAGATATAACCTATTAACTCAGCGGTCCCATTCCCAAAGAAGATTTAGTTCTTTTCTTGCCAATAGGTGGCGCTACAAGAGTTTAAAAATATTAATTAAGATACCACTGAGTGAATAGAATAGAATAAAAAAACTCTTAATTGCACCAAACAAATGTAAACATAATTTTTTTTAAACTAGGTAAGGTACAAAGACGGACTTATCGCTAATGCAATCTCTTCCAGTCAACCTTAGGGTGGATGACAGTAAATTATTAAAACACGATTTTTTAAAAGACTTGTCATCCTACCACCAACTGATTTAGTGCTTCATTTAATTTATTTATAAGCCAACTAGCGCCACCAATCATTTTATTTCTTTTACTTAAAATCAGGTCAACTTGAAAGAATCTAAGAAGGCAGGTCGATAGTAAATAACTTCTAGTATTTTTAAAATTACTTTTCATTATTTTTATTTTCAATATAAAAGAAAAAATCTGAATGTTTTTTTTTTTTAATTAACCAAAGAAAAAATAATGTAAAATAATACTAATAATACTAGAAGTTATTTACTAGCGGGTCAGGCAGCTCAGTAGTGAGCAAACTATATATATAAAAGAAAGTCGTGTTAGTTACTCCACTTATAACTCAAGAACGGCTGAACCGATTTAGCTGAAAATTGTCAGGGAGGTAGTTTAGAGCCAGGAGAAGGACATAGGATACTTTTTATCCCGGGAAAAAGATCCCGAGAGTAGTAGATTTATATATATATTCGAATCGCTTGTGATTTTGAACGACGAAAGACCCGTAGGTCGACCGCCTATCTAGATTCTCTCCTCTCGTAATGGCTACTTGTACAGCTATCGCCACATTTCGCTCCCGATTAAAAAAAATAGTTTGTATTGTCGAATGCGTTGCCACTAACAAAAAAAAAATTGTGTGTTATGCGGGGCGAAATGTGACGATAGCGATACAAGTTGCCATTACGAGAGGAGAGAATCGAGATAGGCGATAGACCTACCGGAGCACGCAGGATCACAAGATAAAGATGTCTCAAGCAACCAATCCGAGACAAGACGCGCTTGTTGCGCTTGACATGCACGATCGTTATGAACATGCATCACCTATGACAACGGATACTATTATGCCTTTGTTTTCAAACATCTACCATAAGAAAGAATTTGGAATCGCGCGCGGTCTGCAAGTTTTTCTTTTTAACCACCGACGCAAAAAGAGGGGTGTTATTTAATCTATGACGATAAGTAATAAATCTAAGGCTGGGTTGCACTAACTTACTATAACAATAACTGTGTAGTCGAAGTACCGGTTAGGTTAAAAATGGGTCATAACTTTTACGCTAACCTTAACCGCCCAAACTTGAGCGCTATTGTTATTGTCAACTTATCTGTCAGACGGGTCGAATAACCTCCACGAACGTCATTATACTTGTAACCCTGGTAACTAACTATTCTACAAAATACGACGGTGCAACCTATGTCGCTTCAACGGTTATAGTTAGCAGTAATGTTACTGTTACATTTGAATTAAGATAACTGAAACTTTGGTGCAACCCACCCTAAAGGGTACAGAGTAGTTTTTTTAACACACTGGCTTATTGCTAACGAAAGACACCTTTGTTAGATTGTGGCACGTGTTTAGTAATGGAGGTTTTGCTAGCCTGTGTGCGATATCAACTTTTATAATAAGCATTTCGACTGAATTTATGTTTTTTGGCCTATTAGAAGTATTTAATCCCTAACTCTGATGGATCTAGCCACACATCAAAATGATGGGAATCTTTTCTTAATTGCCTTTTACGACATCCTATTTTAAGTGGATAAAAATGACTAGATAATAAAATATACATAAACTACTAGCTATACTAAGTGGTTTTACTCGCCTATATGTACTACTTATAGCTTCCTATTGGCTATATAATGCAAAAATATTTTTTCAAAGCCGACTTGTAGTACCAGTAGCCCCTGTGGTTCAGTGGTTAAGGCGTTTGCCTGTAAACCCAGAGATTATGGGTTCAATTCTCGCGGAAAACATACTTTGTTTGTTGTTTCCAGTCTGGTTAGGACATTGCAGGCTTGAATCACCCGATGAAGATGACCCGTGCTGTGGAAGACACGTTAAGGCGTTGTTCCCAGCTGCCATCTGGTAGTATCAAAGGAACCACGACAGAGGCTGAGAGGCGGTTTCGAAGAACTCTGACACCAGGGTGTGTATGGTCTTTTCACCCTGTACGATATGCTTATCAGTATCAGAGTTAATAGTGATCAAACTAAAGAACTCTCAATTGAAAAATGGAAGAGAGCGATAATGCGATAAGTCCGCTATTATATATTGGTTCAACTTTCTATGTTTATAGGTATATGTTTTTTATACAATAAAGATATTAACAAAAAAACAATCAAACAAACTTTTTAGCTATATTGATTTAACTTTTAAGAAACCGTATCAACGTTTAACAATAAATAATTATTAGGAAAATAATAACCTCAGTAGTATCGGGGTTTTGATAAAATTTGATCCTATTAACTGTGACCTTTCGTACACCAGACTGGTGGTCCAGTTAACTAGAGCTGGTTAAAAATGGTTACGTTAATAAGATAAGAGGAATAGGTATTCAAGAATTTTTATACCTATATGCAGAATATTTCATTGGTACTCGTTGATATTGGCCAAAACTGAAAAAGAATCAGCTTTGTGCGGTCGATTATGCAAATATATAATGCTAGCTATTAAGTATTTATATATCTCCGTAATCTGAGCTGCAACCAGCCAGCAATAACAAGAAAAAACGTTAATATGAATAACATTAAATTTAAATTAAAGACTCACGACACACATTTTCTTTTTAGTGGTGACGGTGGACTGATTTACTTACGGGCCACATATTATTTGCAGACATTAGGTATTTTCCCCACTGACACCCCCAGAGCTTTGTAACAGCTAAACCGATTTTCATTGAACATAATATTTTGTAATGTGCACGTGATGCGCTTTCATTTGAGACCCCACTCAAGTATATTTGCAGACATTCGGTTGTTCTTCCCCACTTTCACCCTTCACAACTTCTAAACGACTCAAACGATTTTCATCAAACATGTTTTAGAACACTCGCCCGTATATCACCTTGTATACGAAAAAAACTAAATTGAAATCGCTTCATCCGTTTGGGAGCTATGATGCCAGAGACAGACAGACCGATAGACGACCGACAGACAGACACGTCCAACTTATAACACCCCTCTTTTTGCGTCGGGGGTTAACAAGGGTTACGGAGGTCAGACGGCAGTCGCTCCATTGTAATAACCAGTTCCGCCAAATCAGGACCATGATTAATAGCGTAATAGCTCTGACGCGTAAGCTGAAGATGCAACCAGGAAACACGTTCGGATGAAGAAGAAGACCTTCCTATACATGAAAATGTAATTAAACAAATAAAATGATTAAGTACAAATGCATCTGATCAAGCTATGTGCTCGTGATAATGACAAATGAGGGTATTTGTATTACCTTATATAGACGATACTATAATTATGTCATGTTGCTGTAAGTTGACGATTCAGGCATAACAGAAATGACTGTATACAATATAAATGTTTTGGTGTGAATGACCCAGCAAAAGAGATGTTGAGATGGATTGGAACTGTCTGTACATTTAATATAACAGTAACAATATTTGTCTTTAGATTTGGTAATTTTGACTTAAATGGATACAGGGACACTTGAAAAAGATATAGCAAAAAATATTCAGTTATGTTCAGTACTTTCGGAGATAAGATCACGCTTATCTCCGAAAGTACTGAACCGATTAGCTTAAAACTTTCACTAATTGTTTTGTTTTAATTCGGAAAAACATCTAAAGTTTGTTTCATCTAATCGTCGTTCAAACTAAGACTTTTGGAGTTAAGCGTGATCATACAAACAGACAAGCAAACAGATAGACAAAAAAAAAAAAAACATTTTTGCTTTTATTATTCATTTTAAATGTCCCTCTATCCATTTCAATCAAAATTACTAAATGTACAGACAAAATATTTTTACTATTATATTATATGTATATAGAATAGATGGCCAGTTTCTATGGAATCACAACAGCACGACTCACTATCGCGACATGGCCTGTTATTTGTATTCAAAATACTTGAGATACGAGATTAGTGTGTTAGTTCTCTGAATGAATTCCGCGAATGCCTCTGTAGCGAATAAAATATATACTACGTCTATAGTGAGATACGATTTCTGGGGGTCTAAAAACGCCACTTTGAGCAATTCATCGAATCGATTCATATTACGAATTCCTTGGCTAAAGTGGCGTTTTTAGACCCACTGTTTTTGAATTACGGGTCCAAAATTCACAATATATGGCAGCCCTGTCTCCTACACAATGGAGGACTTGAACGAGGCAACCGACCCGGCGGCGGAGGTGGCCAAGTACTGGGTAAAGTCAATATAGAGTCCTTATAGCCATTATGACTCGAAAAGAATAAGAATACAAGGCTTAGTTTTTCATATGAATTTTAATTCTATTTTTGAATTAATCGAATATTAATTTGCCACCAACACAAAAAAACAATTTTTAAAATTCGAATAGATTTTTAGTGAACGGTTGGCAGTACGTGGTACAAATTAAAACCGATAGAGTTTCCAGCATGGAACTGACCGTTTTTCGCGCCAAAACAACACGTTTTTTGTCAATATTGTTTTTTATGTTTTCTAACCGTAGATTCGAGTGCTCGCATAATATGAAAACGTGTGCATTTCAAAAATGCGAAATATCAGTTTTTTTTTTATCGTTGTTAGTACCTTTTCATTGCTGTGTAATTAAAAAATTGAGTTCTCTATCATTATCACTACATAGTATAAAACAAAGTCGCTTTTTCTGTCCCTATGTATGCTTAAATCTTTAAAACTATGCAACGGATTTTGATGCGGTTTTTTTAATAGATAGTGATTCAAGAGGAAGGTTTTTATGCCCATGCGAAGCCGGGGCGGCTCGCTAGTTTTATACATCACAGTTAACAGCTAGTATGTAATTAAGTAAACCAAGCGAAAATACCTATTTATATACAATTTAATCTAAAAAACAGGTCTGATGGTAAGTGGTTACCATAGCCTACGAACGCCTGCTACACCAAGCGTGTCACCAGCTCATTGCCGACACAAAATATGTGTGTATATGTGTTTTTATTCCACATTTTACCTCAAAATTTATTACTATATTTTATTTTTATTATATTTTTATTTATTAGCCTATTGTATTTTTGCAATAAAGTTTAATAAAAAAAAATAGGCAAACTATGTCAACGGCATAAATAATGAAAACATGGAAAGTTACCAATTGTAAACGATTGACACAGTCAATCGACCATGCACTCAATAGCTCAATTTGTGTGATATATTCGAATATAATTTATTTATTGACCGGCCGCCTGCCGGACGTCGTCAGCCATACTTGGAAATGCAATTCAATTCGATTTATTTATTTGTATATAAAATCTCAAAACATAACGTTTTGAGATGTCATTAATTTTTACTTATCTTTAAAAATCTGTCTGATAATTAAGATGATTCCGTGTTTCGGAAGGCACGATAAGCCGTTTGTCCTGGCTGCCTTTGTACCTAACCTAGTTTTAAAAAATTGTGTATGCCTTTGTTTGGTTCAACAAAGAGTTTATTCTATTCTATTCTATTCTGCCAACGAATAGTCGTTTAAGGAACCTCGTCGTCGAGGCCGAGAGGCGGTTTCGAAGAACTCTGACACCAGGGTGTGTATGGTCGATTGACCGTGACACCTACACGAAATGATGAACAATTTTAAGAATTCGTTGACTAGCTGCTCGCTCGTTAAATAACATATTTTATATAAATAATCGGCACAGACTTCAGATTTATAAAAATGTTTGATATGAAGCATATTTAAACATCAATGTATTAATTATTTCATCCTTTTTAGTTGAGTAATTGCAGTCGTTTTTGTATTTTTTTTTTTTTGGCAAAAACAATTATTTACAAGTTATGATTCCGAGTTCGAGTGGTCCATCTACAATCTCTATAATTTATGATAAGGCCGGCTATTAGCTCACGACATACGCTTATCGGCTCCCGCCAATTTCTGAAAACGTAGGGTTGGGATCGGCGGTAGACATTTTTGTGAATTTAGTAGTTTGGAGATTGTCATTTATTTATGGAAAAACCTTCTAGTTTTTATCTACACGCAATGTTGGAGTGAGAAACCTTTTTTACTGATAATATTGTTGAATCAGTTTGTTATTACATTTATCGTAAGGCAAAGATTACTTTTGATATATAAGTATGTAAGAGGCTTAAGTTAAAGCATTACCTTTCCTTAGATTCTTATCTAAATAATGGCCCTATGATAACATTAGCAGTTTAGTATCGGGTTATAGAAAATTCATAACTATGTCGAAAAATAAGACTAAGGGACCGAGAAATACCTTGAATCTTGAACGTTTTTCGACAGCAGACTTTATAAAAAATTTAAACTATTTTAACCGTTAAGTAAAAAAATATTAAAAACAATAAAACTAACACCTACATAAAAGCTAATTAAATAAAGGCTTACTCAGACCGGGACGATATAGCATGGCATCACACGGTATCAGTTTAAAGCATAGCAGACTTTTAAATATCTGCTAATAATATTGGTAGTTCAGTTGCAAATATCTGCAAGTAACTACGGTATGAAATCGCACATAAAAATCGCACGTTTGTGTCCATCCCGCGCACAATCGCACCGTGGTACATACCGATGATTCAAATTATAATTCTGCTGAGTTACACCACGTGGCATATTTTCCAAGAAATTAGATCCAAAGAAGAAAAAATGTTAGGGTGTTTCAGGTTGCGAACTTGCGTGTGCGTGTGTGCAAACTTATTTTCTACTCCGTACATTCCTTTGCTCAGCAAAATTAGACCTTATCTCTCTGAAATTAGATGTAAGGTTGTTTTTAATGAAAATTTTGTTTGTAAGAACAGGCATTCATTTTTCATGTAGCGTTTTAGTGTGTGGTAATGATAGTGGAAATAGTTACGCAAACCTTATTCCGAGTTTTCCAGCCGAAGGGGGATTTTCCGTTCTGTTTAGCGTTGAGCGTGTAATCAAAGTTGTGTTAAAATATGCCGTCTTTTTTTATAGAAAAACTATTTTGCAGTACTATTAAGTATTCTGTGATTTTGCTCAAAACATTTTATACAAGGACTTTCAAAATACCAAAAAAAATTAACAATGTAGTGTGTTTATCCATACTAATAATATAAATGCGAAAATCTGTCTGTCTATTACGATTTCACGGTTAAACGAGTGGAACGATTTTAATGAAATTTAGTATGGATATAGTTTAGAACAAAGAATCAAATATAGATACTGTTGGGCGCGATATAAGCGAGTCCCACGCAGGCGGAGCCCCAGGCAACAACTAGTAAGTATATAAATTTGGTTATCATGATAATGATAGTTTATAAGATGATTGTCAATACAAGAAATATAATGGCCAAACTAGACCCAAAAGACATGACCTCGAGTGAAAGTCTAAAAATAGTATAACTGTCACATGTGGGGACCACTTCGGGAATATCTCAATGAGCGAATTTTTCGGAAGATAGCCGCAATTACTGGAGCCGAGGATTTCATTGCCAAATATTTTCCTTTGCCCGTGATGTTTGGTGTAAAATGTAAAAAAGAGCGATTTGGCTTTCAAATAATATTTAGTTTTTTAGACTACGTTTCTCAAGTCTTATCCAATTTTGATTCATGGCAAAAAAGCCCACTAGGTTACATAAATGCTTAGGAGAGTCACCACAGCGCGATCGCGGGGTGAACGAATGCCCACTTAGTTTTCTGAGCATATGCCTCCGACGCAAGAATAAGAAATTAGACATTAAACTAGACATAGCGTAAAAAAAATTGTCTGGCGTTGCTCACCCAGCGAATTAGCTCTTTGAAGTGGCAGTGGGCAGGGCACATAGCGCGACGAACCGATGGCCGATGGGGCACAAGGGTTCTCGAACGACCGCGCGCCGGCGGGTGCAGCGTCGGACATCCACCGGCCAGATGGTCAGATGACCTAAAGAAGGTCGCAGGCAGACGCTGGATGCAGGCCGCTTCCAACCAGTCGTTCTGGAAATCCTTGGGGGAGGCCTACGTCCAGCAGTGGACGACCTGCGGCTGAAATGATGATGAATCTAATATTGTAATTATACCGAACTCGTGGCTGACATGATTAGGTTTTTTTTATATCGCTTCCTCTTCTCCCTTAAAGCGGTTCTCTAAGCTTTTCCCCCAGTCTTCATTATTGAAAGGTCGCAATATAGCCCGACTATGTCGCGTCCCTTAATTAGGACATCTGCTCAGATATTACGCCGAAAAAGGTGCGTTCAACGGCCGACTGATAAATTCTACTGGGTAAAGTTTGAACTTTTACTAAAGTTCGAAATTCCTACTCAAAAACATACTTGATTTGGGCCATCAAGCTACCTTCATTATCGCTCAGAGTTTCCCCCTATTGTTGACTTCGGGTCGGTCGGTCGGTGCATGGTACAATCATTTTTTTTTTGTCGAGTGGAGTAATGTCCAGCTAATGTCATGTGAATGTGTATGTGTGTGTGAGTTGTGTATAAATAAATAAATATACAGGGACAAATCACAGAGATTGAGTTAGCCCCAAAGTAAATTCGAAACTTGTGTTATGGGATACTAACACAACGATAATATATTTTATAACAAATACATAAATAGCTTCTCTTCCCGCGCAAGCCGTAAAAGTCGTCTGAGGGAATCGGCGAATGGGGAAATCATGACATAGGCGATGCGGCTAGTAACCCATCACTATTGATTTCCTGTTTCAACTACCATCATGCTAAACGTGGCCTAAGGTCTTATGACCCTAGGCTCTGTCTACCCCGCATAGGATAAAGACGTGATTATATGTATGTATGTATGTACATAAATAGATAAACATCCAAGACCCAGGCCAATCAGAAAAATATCATTTTACATCTGGACCTGACCGGGGATCGAACCCGGGACCTCCTGAGTAGTAGTGTATAATTGTGATAAAGCAGCTTAAATAAATTTAATAATATTTAATAAATTAAGATTCCTTCAGGAAACCCAATGTGGGTACATGAGCTTTAAAACATTACCTGGTGGCAAGTGTAATAGTTCAGGATACCCTGCACCAAAGAGGTTCATACTTACTCCCTCTCTCTTCTTTCTTCCTTCACTTCGTATCTTTTTGACAAAAAAAAAATAAAAAAAAAATTGAAAATTATTGTTGTCCACAGTCCTAGTGGCTGAACTTGTTACCAATATTGTTTCCTGCACTGTTCTGCGTAACATCCGGCCTCCGACACATCGCTCTAATTATTGTCACAAATCCTTCATATCTTTTACGATTGGTACGACAGGCCATACGGCCCACATGAGAAGAAAGCACTTACAGAAGCCTACATCAACCGTAACTATTTTTGAGAATGTTGTTATAGTTGATTCTACCACCAGTTAGAGAGAGTAAGTAAATGTATTTTGATACCTCTTATTTTCGACTTACATGATAACTAATCCGCAAAAATCTAACCCGAGGATGAATTGTCACCCTTTAAAAATGTCCTTAGTTTTATTGATAGATGGCCGTATTTCTCTGGCTCGACTGGTAGATGACGGCCTCTCTTCCCCGACATCTGCCAGTTGAGTACCTCTCTTGTTGCTTAACATAGACTTTTTACTTGAACTTCTCACGACCCTTATTCTATTTGTAATATTCTGGAAATTAACACCAGTACTAAATTTCCATTTAACATTTTTTATTTGTCTCTTTTCTTAATTAACAATTGACGATAAAATCAAAACTGAAAATGTAATTATATTATTGATCTTATTTAAAATCTACAAGATAGAATATATTTGCATGCTATTTTGGAAGCAAAACATGTAACAGCACCTACTTATCTACTGTAACATCTTGTACTACCATGTTTGAAGGCAAATAAATGATTTGATTTGATTTGACTTAAATATAGCTCAAACGTTAAACTGGCGCCCAACGTGGGGCCAGTACATGTTACGTTTTCGAACAGTATAACAGTATACGATGTCTGGTCTGCTCCTCATGTCGAATTTCATTCCCGTAGGCGAAGACATGAGCAAGAACTAGTTTAATATTAAACAATATCTTGAGATTGTTTTCCGTGTTGCAACATCGTATTTTACAATTTCATGGTTCTGAGTCACGTACAAGACAGACAGACACTCCGCATGGGAATCACTGTAGATCCTGAAATGTATGATAAAAGCTTTTGCTTCTAACGTTATTGGAATAAATATCCTCTTCGTCATTTTAGCACAGAACAGACAGACTAAATAAAGTTGAGGAGCTCGATAGCGCGTCAAGCCACGGCGGGCGAGGTCTAGCTTGGATTGGTCGCCACTAGTGATATTTCTATCTTGAGCTCTTCCGTACATTGGCATTAATCATGGCTGTTACCGCTAGATGGCAGTCACGTTCGTTTCTTTATCTTTGTCACCAAAATCTCCAAGATAATGAAATTCTAAGTGAAATTTTTCCACCTCTAACTTAGCCCTATAACTTGATGTATAATACTTGACTAACAAGACTTGACTGCTGACTTGACTTGACTTATCGACTTGACTAAATAAAGAAGATCAATAAATTGAACTACAAGAAAACTTGACACAAACTCGACACTGGCAAAAATAAGCTTTATGAAGAAATAAGATTGCCACAAAGAAAAAGAAAAAAAACTACTAAGTGAAGTATCTTCCAAACTATGTCGTAAGAAAGTGAAAAAATAAGTATGTACAAATCATCATACCACTAATATTATAAATGCGAAAGTGAGTTTGTTTGTTCACGCTCTATCTAGTTGAAAGTATTGAGAAGGACAAAGGGGACCTAACTTTCATTCCGGAAGAAGCACTGTTCCCGAGGGAAATTCACGCGGGCGAAGCCGCGGGCGAAAGCTTGTTGTGTTTTGCAATAAAGTTTTATATATTACTAGCTGTTCCCCGCGGCTTCGCCCCGCGCGGGACTCGGTTATAACGCACCCAAAGGTAGCCTTTGTTTGACCTCAGGTCATTAACTATATCCCTACCAAATTTCATCACAATCGGTCCAGCAGTTTAGCCGTGAAGAGGTGACAGACAGACAGACAGACAGACAGACTTTCGCATTTATAATATTAGTATGGAAGTATGGATATGGATAGTATGGATAGTATGGATTGTAGTGCAATAAAGTTTTACAAATAGAAGTGAATATAATTTCCGTTTTCCTTACTACCTGTTCACAATCAGGGCTAAAGCAACGCCCTCTGTCATTATAAAACGAACTAATTGGTGCTAATGACGATAAGAATTTTTAATGCTATTTCTTTTATAAAAATACCCGAAATTCCGAGACACGGAATGAAAGAAAAATTTCGTTAATTATGTCAAACGTTTATGTTAGAAATAATTTTGTTTTTGGAAGACCAAATTAAGGTTATTTTAATTACGTTACATATAAGGATAATGGTGAAGTTTTCGGTACCTTATAAATACTTTTGGGTCTCTAATTTACATTGAATAAAAAGATAAAACTGCCAAGCGCGAGATGGATTTGTGTACTGAGATTTCCATTTAAGCAGGCTTTGGTACTCACAAATACACATATGACTTTCCTGTCCAGAGTCGATTTGCTGAGAAGATAAAGAATCAAGCAGTTGGATATTAAATTGAATAAAAAACTTCTATGATCAACAGTACTTACACAAATTTTCAGTAAAAATAAAACTTTATTACTGCCGGGTGCCTCGCGGCCGGGGGCGTCGCGGACAATTGGATTTTGAGTTGGGTGCCTGGCGGCTCGGTGGGTCGCGGAATGGGGGCCTAACGGCCGGACCCGGATCTTCATCTGCCAGAGACAAAAGATAGACAGAAAGACGCTGGTTTTCAGTACAACGGCGGTTGGCCTTTAGACTTTATAAAAATAAAAATAAAGTTTTATTCCATACATTAAAGTCAATAAAGTGGTAGGTATTGTGGCTGAAAAAATAAATATAAAATATAACACTATCATTTCGCTTTTACTACATAGTATAAAACAAAGTCGCTTTTTCTGTTCCTATATCCCTATGTATGCTTAAATCTTTAAAAATACGCAACGGATTCTGATGCGGTTTTTTTAATAGATAGTGATTAAAGAGGAAGGTTTATATGCCCATGCGAAGCCGAGGCGGGTCGCTAGTATTATATATATTTTAGAGTATAATTTAATTTTAATTGTTAAAATATTTTACTTTATTTAAATCGTTGTTTCTATTTTTACTTGAAAATATACTGAAAATTTCTAGATAATTTCAGTATTTTCTGCCAAAATGTTTCATAAAAAACTGTGTTTTTTTTTTTTGGTTTTGCGTTGGCTGATATAAAAATGTCATCCACATAAAAAAATTAACGATCTATTCCAAAGACTTCTAACTTAAACAAACTACTTTTATTAATGTTTTCACATCTATTTAACGTAGCGGCCACCTTTCAATGGAACTCGAGGACACTCTGTCCGTTTGTTAGCTCGTCTCACCTCAACCAAGCCTGCTAAGACTTCTGTCAATATTTAGTTAGAATCTTACGTCGCTAAGAGAAATGCAACTTCATACTTTGAGCATGATTACTCTTATAAATTATCAGGCTTTTCCCACTAAATACATAGGTGATTTATGTAAAAAAAACAACATTACCACATTTTTTTTACAATATATAAAATAACATTTTCTTTATAATATTAAACTCATTTATCTTAATTATTTTAAGCATATATATAGCATAAACAATTGACACATGTCCCAAATCCATACTTACTAATATTATATAAGTAAATGCGAAAGTCTGTATGTCTGTCATTTTCGCTATCACGTCTAAACTGCTCCGACTTGGGTTAAATTTGGTATTAATATAATTAAGGACCACGGCTCAAACATAGGGTTACTTTTGGGCGCGATAAAACTGAATCCCACGCGGGCGGAGCCGGGGGCAACAGCTAGTAAAAAATCAATTAAAAATGCCGCCCCTGATTGTACTCGGTTCAAAGGTACCCATTATATTGGCAGCCTTGCTTCTTTGTACATCAATGGATAACCTTTGAACCAGATAAATAATCACAATCTATAAATAAGTACAGTAAGCTGCAGAGAAATATGACCGCCTTTCAATAGTGATACTTGTAGCATGGGGGTCAGATTTATCTGCAGCCGACTGTACCTACTTGTACTTATATCAATTTAGTCATAAGCTCATTTTAAGAGGACCTTTTTAAAAAAAATAATTTTATACACTGTACTAGCTATTGTCCGCGGCTCCGCCAGCGTTTTACTAGGTTATATCGCGCCAAAAAATAACCCTGGTCTTAAACTATAACCATACCTATACATAACTTCATAAAAATCAGTCCAGCGGTTTAGCCATGAAAGCGTAACAGACAGATTTTCGCATTTCTAATATTGTTATGGAAGTATGGTTATGGATGGCTATGGAAGTGTGGATACCAGGTATTAATACCCAATGCTGTTAGATTTTTAGGATGCTTAAATGCATCTGAAAGAGCCTAAAGACTGTAATCCCAGCTGGGATCAATTAAAGTGCCTTAAGTACGAGGGACCTTCAGATGGAAATGCCACTGATGGCGACCAATCCAAACCAAGCCGCGATCGCCATCGCTTGACATGTACGTTCGATACGAACACGCCCCAATCGACTATCGAGCTCATCATACATACATACATATCATCTCGCCTGTCTCCCGTAGGTAGGCAGAGACTAGAGATTTCCATTAGCTACGATCCTTACATACCTCTCTCGCTTCCTCCACACTCATCTGTTAAGTATGGTGGACCTTCCTCTTTGAATATTCTGGTTGCTATGGTTTTATCTTATGAACAACTTGTCTATCAAGAAAATATTTTATGTCAACATATTTTCTCTTAATTAAATACTTACTTACTTACTGCTTATTTTGTTATCAAGATTTTATATGATTATTATTTTTTTTATTTTTTTTACTCTCGTCATACACGCTCGCCGAATTCGGGTTCTCCTAATGCCTCCCTTTTTCAAAAGGTCTGCGATTTGGTCACAGTATGTTATTCGAGGCCGACCCAGCCAACTCTGCTTTATATATGATCTCATTATGTATGTATATGTATTATGTAAGTACTTTAATGCTTTTATGCAAGAGGGTTACCTCAGGCAATATACCAATTAAAAAAAATGTTAAATATATCCAAAGCTATATATTTTAAAATGCAAATGAGACATCACCGCATTTGTCTAAGATGGTAATGAGCGATCACAATTAGCATCGTTACTGCATTTCACGGCCGTCTATTTTGGAGGTGTGGTCCATTTGGGCCCATAACCAATAATGGAGTTAGCGTACCTCCGGCCAGTTTCCTTGCTAGTCATTTTCACTAATTCACCAGTTTACTTATTAAGCAGTTTCTGAATTCGCCAATTTCCTTTTTTGCCAGTTTCACCAAGTTGTCAATTTATGGACCATAGGATAAAAAATGCAAAAAACTATTTTCTTATTTTATTTATTTTCTTGTTCATATTTTTCCCGAAAAATTACTACTAATGGTTTTGCATTTTATTTGAATAAAAAAAAATTACCTACAGTGAAAACATTTTTTAATTATACCTTATGTACTCGTATTGCCATTTTTTAGTATTTTGCATCCATACATGGTTGACTACTAGATAAGTAAACCTGTTAATTGTATTATACACATTGTCATAAATTAAAGGTACTGTAAGGTTATATGTAATTTTTTGTTTATTTTCAATTATTTTTGTTACAGTTTTCACAAGACCATGTGGTGTACCATAAGACATGGGCAGTGAGGTAGAATTTACTTATTTTGGTGGCTTAGAAAACCAAAATGGACCTTGATGTGCGATTTAAGACGTCATCATGCATGAAATCTTCTAATTATTATTTTTAGACTTTCCGAGATTGTGAGCTCCTCGACTTAATATTTCAGTTGACGATGTAGGAGATGTCCATTCTATTACGATACCAAAGAGAATAAACCTTTACGCTAATGCTCTATTAAGATGAACGGTAGGATAATATGCTAAAAACTACTTGTTCTGGGTTCATTCACACATAATTTCGTGTGTTTATTAGTGTAAACGCCTAAACTGCTATAAAATTTGGTAGACACAAGAACATATAAAATAGACTAAGTATGTCTACAATCTTACTTCTCAGGTACAGTCAACTAAGCTGTTTGATAATCCGAACTTATGTTTAAAAATTATTTAGAAAATATTTTTTTTTAATATTATTATTTATACACATAAGTAACATCTTAAAAACTATCTTATATGCAATTTTTCACATGCCATATACTTAAAAATATCAAAAACTTCTCTCCTATTGCGTGGTTAGTAATAATTTCCTCGAATTTTCGCACTTGTAAATATTAAGGGGTAAACATAAAACAAATTAAGCAAGAAAAATCATACTTAATACCCTTCAAAAGATTGAATCTCTTTGTAAGTGAAATGCTGTCTCTTAGACGTTACCCCTTCATGAATTCACAAATTCGCATAACCGATTCTCTTTGTACGTAATTATTTCGCCATTAAGGCACCATTTTAGATGACAGTTTGAAGGCGATATGCCTAAATCGAGTCTATTTATTTTAGACTATACTTGTGCTGGATTTTTTCCCATCTATTTTGTCTTTTTTCTTTGCCCATCTTTTCTATGCAGGTGAAACTGGAAAGAGATGCGAAATGCAAGTACAGCGCACTCTCCCGAGATTCGGTTCGTATAACCGAGATTTATTTTGATATTGGTAGAGCCATGGAAGGTGGAGGGCTCTGCCCATCTTTTCTGTTGCTAACCGTACCTATTGCGGAGTTGAGTCATACGTTGTTATTTTGGACTATTCAAAAGGCAAAAATAAAAAAAAGCCTTTTCAAACAAGGCTATAAAATAATACTGATTAATGTAAAAATGAGTACTTAAATAAATGGGACTTTGGTGGCAATAGATTAGATTTCCTATTTATATCTTAATGTTATAAATAGGAAATCTATAGATATCCTATTTATATCTTAATGTCAATTCAGTGACTATACTTTACAATATCATGATTACTACAAAAAATCCAGCGTGAAAAGATCACAGATATCCTTTAGAACACACAAATACACAGGCAGATATGTTAAACTGATAATGTCATCACTCTTTTTGTATCGGAGGCTGAATTTATGCCTATAAAGTTATTTATGTTGTTTGAACGCCTAAAACTTTAAAACTACTGGTCGGATTTCAAAAATTATTTCTGCATTGTTAGCCAAATTCTCAAAAAATGTTACATATACACTAAGGACGAGTAAAGATATAGATTCAAAACTCATCTCCTAATTTTCATAATCTGTTACCGCCACTGAATAAAATAATATTCGTTTTGATCCAGAATTTGCGGGCATTCAAAATGAATGCAGCTTAATCTCGGTTTTAGATGATAATTGACAGACAAAATTCTGCATAGTATAATTGTAAATTATTTATAACTTACTGAAAGAATAAGGAGGAGGTTCTCAATTCAGCTGATAATTTTTTTATGGTTGATACCTTATATTTTCGTCATCTCTGGACTAATTTCAAAAAATCTTTTTTTTTTCGAACAGACATACTTTTAATTTATTAAAACCAGCGCAGTAGTTTGGTTTTAAAATCTGAATAACTCGAAAACGTAAATCGGCTAAGTCAATAAAAAAATTTTTTTTTTGTTTTTTTATATGTTTACAAGTTGTTTGCTTATTAATTGAGTGATTTGATGGCTAGTAAATAAATGGTTTTTTGCGTAAAAAGGTTATTTATTTTTCTAATTAGGCCCATGATTAAAAGCAAACCTTGAGCTCTGAAATGTAAGCTGAACATGGACCTGGGAGTAACTCAAATTACCTATTATAATTAATTGATCTTTGGCTTCAAACTTGAATTATAGAATATTATATAATGTAATATTATAGATATGTTCAACGGAATTATAAATAATTTAAAGTTATTTATAATTCCGTTGAACATATCTATCTTATAAAACCGTAAGCAAAATCATCAATTTACAGAAAAAGACAGGAAACCAAACCAGTAGCAATTTCACTTCACCGGATAAATACTTTAAAAATAACTTGCTAAACTGCTATTTACAGTGCTAAGTAGCAGATTTCAATTTTAATATTTAAATTTTGTATGTTTAATGTTTCCTAACTTCCTGTTAATTTAATTATCTGTGTGTAAAAAATTTTCTTGGTAGTAAAATGACAGTACTGACTTACATGGTAACTTGATTGGGTTGACTGTTAGATAATGCTTTTAGCATTAAGTCCGCCTATTGTATTTTTACAATAAAGTTAAATAAATAAATCAGCAGCTGTAAATATTTTTATATTGAGCAGCATCCTCTTGTGTCAGATGTTGCTACGGTGTCTATGGTACACAAGAGATGGTAGTCACTTATGAGGTGTGGTATCTTCTCAAACAATTTCACATTTATTGACATGACCAGAGTACCCTGAAAGTCCTGAAACCCGTAGGCTGGAAGAGCTATACAAAACTACAACAAATGCTTTTCTTTTTGATGTGGCTATAATCCACAATATGGCAATCAAACTTATAGCTTATTTTTGCCAGTATCTAGTTTTATATATAAATGTTCTTCACTTTGTCGAGTCACAGAAGTCAAGTCAGTAGTCATGTCTAGTCAAGTTAGTCAATGGCTAAGTGAAGTGGAAGTTTCACTTAGCATTATCTTGGGAGATTTTGGTGACAAGGATTAAAGTCACTGACACGACATTGTACCACTTCCCAACACTCACGCTTGTTCACGAACACTTTGCGAATAATAATCCACCTTTATTATGCGCAAATACTCGAATCAACACAAATATCCATCCATACTTCCATACTAATATTATAAATGCGAAAGTATGTCTGTCTGTCTGTCTTTCTGTCTGTCTGTCTGTCACCTCTTCACGGCTAAACTGGTGGACCGATTGTGATGAAATTTGGTAGGGATATAGTTAACGACCTGAGGTCAAACATAGGCTACTTTTGGGCGTGATATAACCGAGTCCCACGCGGGAAACAGCTAGTTAGAAAATAAATACAATGACGATAACTTAGTGACTTTAACTTGGCGCCAAAACCCCAACAAATGCTTTACATGTGACCCAACTTTGAGTCGTTATGAAGATTTAAAGAGACCATCGACTTGCCAAACAGGGCGTTGATTGTGCTAACGTTAAGTCACAATCGTGTCAAAATAGTGTTTCAATTGTAGTGATTTTTTATACACTAGCTACAAGTAATGTATTTTTTTTTATATCACTGCTGATGGTCACATCCCACACTACATTCACATCACATCATACTGTCATAGTTCTTGTAAATTGTTTGTAAAAAGCACTACAATTGAAACACTATTTTGACACGATTTTGACTTAACGTTAGCAGAATCGACACCCTGGATGCAGGCCGCCTCCAACCGGTCATTCTGGAAATTCTTGGGAGAGGCCTATGTCCAGCAGTGGACGACCTGCGGCTGAAATTATGGTGATGATGATCGACCCGCGAAGCAGAAGCAAGCTAAGTTGAGGACTGACTTTTCTTTCTCTTTATCAGTATTTTTTATTTATAATCATACTAGCTGTTGCCCGCGGCTCCGCCCGCGTGGGATTCGGTTATATCGCGCCCAAAAGTAGCCTATGTTTGACCTCAGGTCGTTAACTACATCCCTACCAGATTTCATCACAATCGGTCCATTAGTTTAGCCGTGAAGAGGTGACAGACAGACTGACAGACAGACTTTCGCATTTATAATATTAGTATGGAAGTATGGATTTATATTTAATTTTGTTTCAATGTATATACGCATGTACAGGTATACTTACATTACCCTAGTACTTAATTTTCCATTGAAAACCAATTTACCTCTAATCGTTCGTAGATAAATAAATGAAAAAAGTTTTGATATTTTAAGCTATTGCATAGCTTTTATCGCGAGCTTTGAGCGCAGCGACCGAATCAAGAAATTCCGTAATGGAAATAAAACCTAACACCCCCCACTCCGCCTACCATGTAGCTTGGCCGAGCTTTCGTACTTATTGAATAAGTTGATAAAAAATGCTATGCAATAGCTTTACCGCGGCAGTCCCCGAGTGCCGTGCGTTTTTTTTTCATTACATGTTCCTATTATATGTTCCTCCATTTCATTTAAATCGGAACTGTTAATTAAATCACCATTAACCATAGAGGCAACAGTCCATATCGTGTTCGTATTTTTGACCACAGAACGAGCTGGTACAGACAAAGACAATCGTCATTTATAGTTCTTTTTTTCTTTTTTTCACTACTGCCAGTTTTACCATTTGTGTTCTAAAACTAAACTAAATAAGTAATTAACTTACATTTAATCAAAGTAAAGTTATGATTAACCCAAGGTTTATAAATTTTCTTATCAGAAAACCTCAGAGAGGAAACTGGATAGGAAATGTTATGAGACATGTATTGATCTTAAATTGCATTAGCACAGGATAAAAATAAACTAACAAATAAACATACATAACAATATCGAAAACAACGCCTTTTTAGAAAATAATTTAAGTGCATTATTATTATTGTTTTTCTTTGTGAAATATGATATTATTTAATTGGTACAGTAAAGTGTATAATTTTATATATAGTAAAGTATTCATAGAAAGTATTATAGATAGATATATAATCGTAAATTAATTGTTTTTACGAACTAATAAAAGTTGTTTTTTAATTAAATAAACGTATTTATCGACTTGTGTACCCGACTGTCCTAACAGCTAGATCAGATCTGGTTTCCTGCAGGGGAACAACAATAGCAATGACATTGAAATGAAATAAATGGTGTTAATTTTGTAAAATTTTCATCAATTTCGACACAGCTTTGTGCACCATACCTATATCTAACTGTTAAATCTTTTTGGACAGTCAAAAAAAAAATATTTTAATAACACTTGATTTAAAAAAATTAAAAAAGAAAAATAAACAAATCAAATCATCAAAACCTAATTACATAAAAATACCTTTCAATAAGCAATAACTAGTGACCATAATATTTATATTTTTAGGGTAGACTATCTGGCTTAGTAGCCAAGCCTGCCTCTCACAGTGTAAATATTAGAGTCTAAAATTTCCACTTGCTATGATCCTTAACTGAGACCTCTCTCGCTCCTTCCATACTTATCACCCTCATCATACGCTAATATAATATTTTTCACACAGGCGTGATATATTACCCCAGTGTATATGTAATGTACACTTACTATTAGGAAGCCGAAAATCGGGCGAAGTGGAGGAGAAAAGCATGAAAGCGTACCCTGGGTAATCAGCCTAAGAAAGAGCTAAGATAATGGGACTGAGGGGATTAGAGAGAGAGCCTAGCTAGACTACTGACCCAAAATGGATCTTAACCGAGAAGAGATAGTGTTCTATTTTGCTTGGTTTTACACCAGTGTTATTTTTACCTTTAATTTATTCTATTGTAGCTCAAGGGCCCAGTTCTCACGCAATCGAAGTTCGCTTCACCGATTTTCTCCAATATTTTCGATGACTTTAAGCCAATTCACAATCGAAAAGTTTCGATCGATCGATGCGTTCGATTGAACACTTTCAATTGTATTTTTTTGAAAAAGCAGAAACCATGTTAAACCTTTGAAAAAATTTAAGAAAATCGGTGAAGTGAACTTCGATTGCGCGAGAATCGGGCCCCTGGTCGAAACAAACTCTCTCGTCTGCGCCACCTCACGAAGTAACAAAACTATAGATATGTAAATTAATACATTATTAAGTACTTCCGATCCTGTGCCGCCACATTCAAGAGTTGACATTACATCATCAATTAAATGGTGATTTTATTGTTCGGATTTCGTTAAAGTGTTATTGTTATAATTAATGGACGCGAATGTTATGAGGTGATATTGTTTCGAAAAAAATTAAATGAATGGAAAAGGAATTGGTTTCGATTTAAAGTGCAAATGAATAAATTGTTTTATTCAAAAGAGGAATTACGTTATCATTTTTTCTTTATTGCCAGCCTTATTATTATTATGTTTGTAATAATAGGAAAAAAAGAGCAGAATTAAAGATGTCTAAGTATTTACTTAATCGGTAATTTAAAAGGTAAGTCGGTAATTTTACCGACCATAATACACTGACCAGATGGTCAGATGACCTAAAGAAGGTCTCAGGCAGGCGCTGGACGCAGGCCGCTTCCAACCAATTTTGGAAATCCTTGGGGAAGTCCCATGTCCAGCTGTGGACAACCTGCTGCTGAAATGATGAAGTAAATTATGAAGGTTTTGGATAGATACTGCATAATCCATACTTCCATAATTCCATACTTCCATACTAATATGATAAATGTGAAAGTCTGTCTGTCTTTCTGTCTGTCTGTCACCTCTTCACGGCTAAACTGCTGGACCGATTGTGATGAAATTTGGTAGGGATGTAGTTAACGACCTGAGGTCAAACAAAGGCTACTTTTGGGCGCGATATAACCGACTCCCACGCGGGGCGAAGCCGCGGGGAACAGCTAGTATAATATAAATTTAAACTTTTTCTCTGTATCATTAACAATAATGAAAGACTGTATCAAGCATACTGTTACGGCTTTGCCTTGGCGGGAGACGGGGAGCTCTTCAATAATTGGTTTTGATTTACCTATTAATTATAAACTAGCGACCCGCCCCGGCTTCGCATGGGCATAAAAACCTTCCCCTTGAATCACTCTATATATTTAAAAAAACCGCATCGGAATCCGTTGCGTAGTTTTAAAAAATTAAGCATACAAAGGGACATAGGGACAGAGAAAGCGACTTTGTTTTAACTACGTAGTGATACCGAAAACATAATATATAGAGATATTTATCTATTGTATTATTTTTGACTAGTATTGGCCACAAAGACGAAAAATGAGAAAAAAAAAAGAAAAAGACGAATGAGTATTCTAATTTTAAAATAAATTATTTCCCACCATTCCCAACTGTCACTAGCAATAGCAAGCCGAAGAATGTTTTTGACAACGTTTAGAATGCGTATCAAATATAAACGGTTCGTTTAACACGGGACCCTTTCGTTTAATTTCAAAGGGTTCTCCTAAAACAAGATTTTTGGTGGCATTTTAAACATCTAAACTTAATACTATCTAATGCTCAAGTCTGTCTGTTTGTTACGCTTTCACGGTTTAACCGCTGTACCGATTTAGATGAAATTTTGTAAGGACTGTTGAAGATCAGGGGTCAAATGTAAGCTTCTCTTACGAAGGTAATCGTTTGTTTTAAATAAATATTAAAAACTGTATAAACGCAAATAAGGTTTTGTTGTTCTGATGGTGGCCAAGTACTGGGCAAAGTCAATATAGAGTCCATATAGCCTTTATGACTCGAAAAGAAGTAACTACCTCTATTGTTCAGTCCTTCTTGGTGAGGAATGTGGGCCTTATGGGGACGACAACAGATTTGATCCAAGTGGCAGCATACTGGGCTTTATTAATTACTAGCGACCCGTCCCGGCTTCGCATGGGCATAAAAACCTTTCTCTTGAATCACTCTATCTATTTAAAAAAACCGCATCAAAATCCGTTGCGTTGTTTTAAAAATTTAAGCATACATAGGGATATAGGGACAGAGAAAGTGACTTTGTTTTATACTATGTAGTGAAGTCATCGACACGAATTATGCTCCCTTCAAGCGATACGAGGAGCTCAATAGCCTAGCGCGGCGTGCGTGTTCGTAACGGTAGCGCGCGTCAAGCGACGGCAATTACACGGCAATATTTGGATTGGTCGCCATTAGTGGCATTTTCTATCTTGATCTCCTCCGTGCTTCAGAAGGCACGTTTAGCCGTTGGGCTCGACTGCTATCGGTAGATGGCAGTCGTTAGACTATGTCAAATGCTTTAGGCAGCCTGAAAAATCTGACAGTCTTGGCCACAAACACACCCGGATCATGTTCCTGTTGGTCTGGTTTCCCTGTATAAATGGGTTACGGAGGTCAGATAGCAGTCGCTATTGTAAGAACCAGTACCGCCAAATCAGGATATGATTAATAGCGTACCCTGGACTCTGAATCGTAAGCTGAACATGCAACCGGGAAACAAGCTCGAACGAAGAAGAAGCTATATGAAATTTCTTGAACCTATAACGTTATTGTTATACAGTAGAACGAGATAAATAAAAGAATATTAGAAATATACACTAGTATTTAATTCGAGTTATACAATGAAAGTTAGGGTCGTGGATAGTACAAGCACAAAGTTGGTGACTGAAGTAAGAAAAGCAGTAATGTAACTCAACTGGCAGATGTCAAGCGAAAGAGGACGAACAACTACCAGTCGAGCCATTTATAGGACACTCGGGGACGCCGCAGTGAGGGAGGTGGGCCGGCTGCAGAGGCTGGCAGTGTCAGCAACGTCATAAACTTCAGTGAGGTTGAGTGGAAGCCATCTTTGAGGTAAATTTAAGAATACGGATACAAGTCTCATTTAACCCTAAAACGGGCTTCCTTATCAATTTAACCCGTATCTGCGCATCCCGCACAAAACTGTCACGTTTCACGCCACAGAGCGTGTTCTGAGAACGTTTCTGTGTCACGCCACTATTTAGTCGAGTACTTAGTATTGGATTGCTGTTTTATAGCATTTTTAGTGTTGCCGTACGTCTGGGAATATTTGTCTTGGAATATTCTCGATAGCTATGTAAACATGATTTTTTTTAATGTTATTTTGGAGAGTGTAACTGAAGCGACAGGGATATATGCTCGACCGCCACAAAGGAAAGATCTTCCCGTCAGGCCGGATGCTATGCCTGGGGAACCGCGGCTATGACGATGTCGTGTCAGAGGTTGTACTTATGCTCCAATACGTAGAAACTTTGCAAGCGCGATTTAGACTTTCATAGTAATTTGCAGTCTTGTATGCAGTTCTGAGATTCTTGCTTTTAACGCCATCTGTGGTACGTCTTTGTAGGTATTTGTTGTGGTGCTAGTGTCGCCACATTATTATTAGTTGTATCTGTCCTATTGTTGGGTTTGGATCCTTTCCATTGTTACTTTGATTGTAAACTGTTACAGGTGCTTTTTTAACTAGCTATTTAGGTCCCACTGCTGGGTAAGAGCCACCCCTTTTTGTTTCCATTGCTCTTGATTCTTTGATGATACCGTCCATCTCTTTCTGGGTCTCCCTCTTTTTCTTCGACCATCTGAATTCCATCCATCATTCCACCTATCTGGATGCATCCGATTTACGTGTCCTGCCTTAAAAAAATTGTAAGTAGTACATACATATAGTCACATCTTTATCCTATACGGGGTAGACAGAGCCTAGAACCATAATACCTTGGACCACGTTTAGCATGATGATAGTTGAAAGAGGAAATCAATAGTGATAGTTTGCGCATCGCCTATGTCCTGATTCCCCCATTCACCGATTCCCTCTTCGACTTTTACGGCTTGCGCGAGAAGAGAAGCAGCTGGTTCATTCTATGTTTTTCTTTTTCTTCCAGACCAGCATGGAAGGAGTTATAACAATATAATTAATTAAAAAAATATAAAATCTTTTAAACTACTTACTACCTTCGACCCAAAGCGTTACATATCAACACGTAATACAATGTTTTCACGCATTTTGTATTTAGATAAAAGTCACTCAGTGGAGTAGCTGTTTTGGAATTAATTACTTTAATCACGCGACTCCTTTGCATTTCCACGTTATACTTGTGACACCCCACTTTCAACTCTATTCGTAAAAGTTTAAGAACAATTTTGTTATATCTTTTTTTTTTTTCGTTTTTTCTTTATTAGATTTTGTTTTGATGCAAGTGGTTAAGCGATTTTCAATTTTAAATGGTGTTAATTTAAAAGATACAATAAGCTTTTTGTTAAATCTCTCAAATCAGAGTTTTCACGGGTGAATCATGAGCTGTCTTCAGGAGCCTCAAAAAGTTGTAAATACGTTGCATTTTTAAAAGTGGGTTAAATTTTCCAGCACCGTCTCACCATCGTCTCACTTTAACAACTTGGAATATATCAAAAAATACCCATGCCCAATACAAATCTTGAAGAGTTCCCTCGATTTCTCCATGATCCCATCATCAGATCCTGACCTGCTGAACATGGGGCCAATTGGAAAATAAACCTACTCGAACAAAAAAAAAATTTTTAAATCGGTCCAGCCGTCTTCGAGTAATCTGGTAACATACATAAAAAAATAAAAATAAAAAAAACATAAAACATAAAACATTCCGACGAATTGATAAACTCCTCCTTTTTTTTGAAGTCGGTTAAAAACGAGTTTTAGACACACACAGACCATCAAACTTTTATAAATAGAGATGTATGTGTAACTGCCTCTATTAATCACCTGTTCTCTCACGGATCTTCTGGTAGAGTCTATTGAAATATGTAGTACCTTTTTAATAAAAGAATAAATAAATAAATATATAGGGACAAATCACACAGATTGAGCTAGCCCCAAAGTAAGCTCGAGACTTGTGTTATGGGATACTAACTCAACGATACTATATTTTATAACAAATACATATATAGATAAACATCCAAGACCCAGGTCAATCAGAAAAAGATCATTTTTCATCTTGACCTGACCGGGGATCGAACCCGGGACCCTCTGAGTAGCGGTCAGGCTTGTTAACCATTACGCCACGGAGGTCGACTAATGATGAATGAATAAAAACTTTATTGCACCAATTACATAAGTACATCATTGGATTGTACAGGATCGAAATTAAAAATTAGTACAAAGGCGGACTTAACTTTTTGGTTTTGGGTGGTTTTTAGAGACGATAGTAAGCCAACTTGTAATTCTATCAGAAAATAAGTAAAATATGCTAAAAAATAGTCCTTATCGCTGGCTTAATGATCCGTAATGGAAACAAACGAAGTCGGCACATAGGATTTTAACATTTTCTATCGTTGTCGGCGTTGATTGATGTTGTTTAGTTTGCGGGTAATTAAATACTTGATGGGAAGGTATTTTGTGTTAAGGCGAAGTCAACGCACCATTTTTTATTTCATTCTAAGAAAGAGCTTTTAAGGTGATACGTCGGTTGGCACTAGCGCCACCATAATTTAAAAATCATTATTCACTGAAAACACAAGTTATCAAAAATCCGTGTTATGAAATTAAGGTTCTGGATCTGAAGTTAATTTTAAACATATTTAATTGTAGTTCCCTATAGTAACCAATTGCAATATTGCTTAAAACGGCCACTTTTAACACTTGCAATTTTAATACTTTTAACTTGTGTTTTCAGTGAATAATGATTTTTAAATTATGGTGGCGCTAGTGTTTACCGAGGTATTACCTTAAAGGAGTTATGAAACTTGGTTAAAAACAAAAATCAGCTGAATTAAAAATTGATATATTTTTACAGCAACCAGCATTACGGTTCCTCTCAACTTAAAAATAACAATCTTAACAAGGTATACTTAGGTCTTTTGTCTCAGACTGATTCCATGTGTAAGCAATTTCATGGTCCAACCGTTCCGTGGGGGAGGCCTATATACAGCAGTGGACCAACTGCGGCTGAAATGATGATAATTATTTCTTGGTGCACTAAAGTGCTTCTACTTACTTATTTTTTGGACTTTGAAATCGGCCATTTTAGATCGTAAAAATACCAGTTAAAACCAGTGCGAAACAGGACGACGTAGTTCATACTTTCTTAAGTACTAATATCATAAATGCTGTTCTCTCTGTCTATCTATTGCATGTTGTTACTCTTTTACAGCCAAAACGCTGGGCCGATATTGATGAAATTTGGTATGGATATGGTTCAAGACCGGGGGTCAAACATAGGCTACTTGTGGGTGCGATATATTCGAGTCTCACGTGGGCGGAGCCACGGGCAACAGCTAGTATAATATATATTCATATTGACTTCAAAAACTACACATCAAGAACATAATACAGGTTATTAGGATTTTAATAAGAAATATTTATCTAATAATTGGCTTTCTGCATCGCTCGCGCTCCAATGTTTTTTGTTTCTCTCTACTCTAAGGTTGGCTGGAAGAAAATGCATTAGCGATAAGTCCGCCATTGTACTAATTTGCATCTTCGTTCCTGTTTAATCCAATGATGTATTTATGTAATTGGTGCAATAAAGTTTTTATTCTTTCATTAATTTTTTATTAAATAAATAAATACCTTTAAATTCACTCCAATTAGCATCCTTCGCCTTAACATTATGCAAATAGCCAACTCTTTACAAAAGCGGGGAATGAGTTCCACCGTTGTTCAATTTCATTCCTTATTGAATTAATATGACAGCATTCACTAATTTCAAACGCAGTGTCGAATGCTTTTAATATTTGCTTTTTGATAGTTATGTAGTTAAAAAAATCGGTTGTCTGTAAAGTCGGTTTACTGACGATAGTTGAACGTGACAACGTCATAAAAAATTCGCTTGCACTTCAAGCCTTAAATGGAACGCCTCAGAGCGAGGTAACGCCGCATTGCGTCATGTTTTTTCGTGCGTGCAGCCGGCTCCATCGAATTATGAGACGTTGTCACGTCAAAATTGCATTTTCTTCTATCTTGAGCTCCTCCGTGCTTCGGAAGGCACGTTAAGCCGTTGGCCAGGCTGCTATCTGTTAGGCTGTTAGGCTATGTCAGATGCCTTTAGGCAGCCTGAAAAATCTGACAGTGTTGGCCACTAACACACCCGGGTCATGTTCCTGTTGGTCTGGTTTCTATGTAAAAAGGGCTGCGGAGGTCAGACGGCAGTCGCTCCATTGTAATAACCAGTTCCGCCAAATCAGGACCATGATTAATAACGTACTCTGGGTTCTGAAGCGTAAGCTGAAGATGCAACCGGGAAACACGCTCGGACGATGGATGGTAAATAAATATTCTATAGGTCGTCGTAGAGACTGCTGGTCCGTTGTGTCCAGAAGCGATGAATTTTATTCCCGAGATAGGACGCCGCTTAACCGATCGTGGTTTTGACTACCGTTCAGGATGGTATCTGGTTCAAAGGATATCCATCGCTATACAAAGAGGCAATGCTGCCAATATAATGGGTTCCTTTGAGCATGGTACAATTTAGGGGCATATTTGATAAATTTATTTGTTGTAATTTTATTATTATTATTTTTTATTTGATATTATTGTTAAATTGTTGACCCAATGAACATGCATGAATTAGAAATAAATAAACGTGATTTCTTATTTTTACTTTTCTATACTTCTATTCTACTAATACGAGTATTATAATGAGGAAAGATTTGTATTTTTGTGTAGTTTGTAGTGAAAAAAACTTAAAAATTACTGAGCTGATTTCAGAAGTTCTTTCACCATTACATATGATATAGGTTATGTATGTACCTGGAGTGAAGCCTGGGTGGACTGCTAGTCCCATCAATCACTGGTCGCAATTTCTTATTATATAGTGAAGCTAATTTTTATTAATTTTCTAGCTTTCGCCCGCAGGAATTTCCCTCGGAAACAGTGCTTTTTCCCGGGATAAAAGGCATGTTCTTCTCAAGACTACTAGTTATGTGTATGCGAATTTCAGGAAGATTGGTTCAGTAGATAGGGCGTGAAGAAAATATACAAACTCACTTTGGCATTTATAATATTAGTTGGGATTATATAGTGCTTGAAAATATATAATCAAGTAATTTATTAGTCACTATTCACTAACAAATATAATCTATCTTTATCACTGCGGGTTGAAATGCAAAAAACATGTGAATAATTTGTTATAAAAAAAACTTAACACACTTAAGTACCAATAAAAATGTCACACTCCGGGATCAACAAGACTCAATCCAAAAAAATGCCTTTAAAAGCCATTAACTCGAAATTAATTAAAAAAAAATACATTAGTACACTTCATGGCACCTGCGTTATTTTTTAATATCATTTGCATTTCCATGTGTTTTTACGCATTTCAAATACCTTTTTTTTGTGTGAACACGTATCTTGATAAGACGTGGCAAGTGGCAACCCTTTAATTAATAAGTCAGGGCTGGCACCGTGGGTCGTTAAGATAAAAGTGAGTTATTGTCGATATAAAAATAGATTTAATTCAATTAGCTCGTATTTAATAGTTGCACGTTTTCAATATTTATTTTGTTTTTAATGGCGAAGTAAAAACAACGGATATGCAACTGAATGTAAATCTATAAAGTAGATGCTCATTATCCGCGTCCGTTTTTTGATCAATAACTATTAATAACATGATATCAATTTAATTTACGATCAGTGTCGTGTCATTATTTTAATTCCGTTTTTTCTTAAAGAAGTTTTCTCGAAAAAGTAAAATAGAAGTTAGTTAAAGTTTAATGAGGAGATCCGTAGGAGAACAAACGTTGCTGACATAGCCCAGCGGATTAGCTCTTTAAAGTGGCAGTGGGCAGGGCACATAGCACGACGAACCGATGCCCGGTGCTGGTTATAATAACAGAACTTTTTTCTCAAACCAGAGAGGTTTCTCTATATAGGCAAACAGGCCTTCGGGCCAACTGATAGAAAGCGGTTACCGCATATGATACGCCTGCAACACCAGGGGTGTCACAAGCGAGTGTGTTTAATTTTTACATTTTACTCTCGAATAAAAAATAAATTTAATCAATTACCTTTCTTTTTAGATGTAAAAGAATTTGACAGCCCTAAGCAAATGAGTAAATGAAATAATACTAGGGTTTACACAATATGTTCTCTGACTAGCACTTCCTAAATGAATGATGTATGTGTATTTGTTTGTTACTTGTCTTTATCTTATCCATCCATCTTTTATAGGTTATATTTTAAATTAACGAGTGTGGCGCTTGCCACAGATTTATGATTATTTATTTTTTTGTTTATGGTATTGTTAAGTTACTAGCTTGTAAGGAAAAAAGACAAAATTCAAAATTCAAAATTTGTTTGTGACACAAAACTATTTTGGATAACCTCAAAGGTGCCAAATATCTTACAACCTTGGATTTTAGTAGTGCATTTTGGCAGATCGAGTTGGCTGACACTGACAGTTGTCAGAAAACAGCATTTGTAGTACCCGGTAGGGGACTCTTTGAATTTGTGCGCATGCCTTTTGGGCTTACTAACGCCGCATCCGAAATGCAACGCCTTACTGATTTATTGATTAATCATCAATTTGATGATCACGTTTTTGGATATGTTGATGATCTAGTGATCATTTCCCCTACTTTTGAACACCATATTGAGTTACTTTACAAAGTTTTTGAAAGGCTCAAAGGTGCTGGATTGACACTTAACATTAAAAAATGCCAGTTTTGTAAAGATAGTTTAAAGTATTTGGGCTATATAGTCGATTCAGAGGGCCTACATGTTGATCCCGAGAAAGTCGATAGTATTAAGAACTTCCCAGTTCCTGATACAGCCAAGAAGCTTCGTGGCTTTATTGGCTTGGCTTCTTATTATCGAAGGTTTGTGAAGGACTTCTCGACTATAATAGCACCGTTGACTATCCTGATTGGCAAAAAGAAGGGTTCTGATCCTATTGAATGGTCAGGTGATGCCGACAAAGCATTCAATTTTCTAAAACAGGCACTAACTTCAACGCCAGTCATGTGTTGTCCTGATTTTTCCAGGCCATTTATCCTACAGTGTGATGCTTCTTCAGTTGGTATTGGTTCAGTGTTGACCCAAGTCATTGATGGAGTGGAACACCCAATTGCTTATTATTCCCGTCTTTTGTCTAAAGCTGAAAGAAATTATAGTACTACTGAGCGTGAATTATTAGCGGTCTTAGATTCTATTAAACACTTTAGAGGATATATAGATGGCATGAAGTTTTCGATCGTTACCGATCATATTAGCTTGAAGTTGCTTTTAACTTTGGATAATCCATCTGGTAGATTGGCTAGGTGGGCTACTTTAATATCTCAATTTACTTTTGATATCATTCATCGTAAGGGACAATTGAATGTCGTGCCCGATGCTTTATCTCGTTTGGAAATTGGTTTAATATCCTATAATGCAGGCTTGGAGGAAACTAATGATCCCTGGTATAGGCGTGTTTTTTGTGGTGCTTTAGATACTCCTCGTTTATTCCCAGGTTATGTTGTTAGAGATAACGTTCTTATGAGACACATTCCTTCACGTGATTTATTATCCGAATCTTCTTCTTGGAAAATTGTTTTGCCTTTGGAAAAACGTGCCTCTGCAATTTCAGAAGTACATGACTCGTTTGGTTCGATTCATCCAGGCGTTGCTAAGACCTATGCGAAGCTTAGGGTTATTTACTTTTGGCCCAATATGTATAGGGATATCGTTTCACAATTAGATAATTGTGAGACATGTAAGGCTTTTAAATGGTCTAATCTTCAACCCGCTGGAATTATCTCCACACCTAAACCCGTTAATTTTCCTATGCAAATGCTTTCGTTAGATTTAATTGGTCCGTTTCCGACAGCATCTTGTGGATATAAACATATCCTAAGCGTTGTGGATGTATTTACCAAATATTGTTGGTTATTTCCTATTGGTAATCCACGTGCTCACGTGATTACAAGATTACTAGAAAAAGACATTTTTCTCAAATTTGGTGTTCCTGTTGTCATCTTGTGTGATAATGCGACTATTTTTAGGAGTAATCACTTTAGTGATTTTTTGAGCTCTTATGCGGTCCCGAAAACACATTTTACACCTTATTACACTCCGCAGGTAAATACCGTAGAGCGTTACAACCAGACAGTGGTCACGTGCCTATCAATTTTAGTTCACGACCATCAAACTGCTTGGCCTACGATGTTACCTCAGATACAGTTATATTTAAATTCGTCATTCAATTTAGCCACTGGGTATTCCCCAAATTTTCTTATGTTTGGTCGTGAATTGGTCATTGATCCAAGAGAACATAAGTTTTTTAATATTTCCCCTGATGATGTTGCACCTAGAGAAGTTTTAGCCCGTAATTTATCAACTTTAAATGAAATTTTTACGAAGGTTTCAGATAGCCTAGCCTTGGCGTTTTCTAGGAACGCAAGGTATCATAATTGTAACAGGCGAGACATTACTTTACAAATAAACGACATTGTCTGGAGGAGAAACTTTTCAAGGTCGGTCGCAAGTGACCATTTTAGTTCAAAATTGGCACCTCGCTATGTAAAGTGCAAGGTGGTCCAACTTCTAGGGCAAAATGTATTTGTCCTAGAAGATGTGACCACTGGCAGGCGAGGAAATTTTCATGCCAAGGACGTCGTAAAGTTTTAGTTTTTATGGTTTTATGTGTAATATATTTGTTGTGTTTATTTTAAGATTCATGTCATCCATCTTCATTAAATGTCTAGGGATTTGCGCTCACGGGTTTTTGGATAAGGGTAACCTTTTCTAAATTTCCATGGGTTCATTTCCACTAGAGTGGTTCATTCATTGTCATTTTATTTCATCATTTTATTTTCTCCTTTTTTTTGTGTTACAAAGGGGATATTGTGGCGCTTGCCACAGATTTATGATTATTTATTTTTTTGTTTATGGTATTGTTAAGTTACTAGCTTGTAAGGAAAAAAGACAAAATTCAAAATTCAAAATTTGTTTGTGACACAAAACTATTTCGGATGTTTTTCTTGGAGATTGGTTTGAAAACAGATGTTGAAAAGACATATCTTGATTTTTTATTTTTCTTGTGTTGTGTTTTTCTTTTAATAACAATAAATTGGTGTTATAGTCGAACACATTCTTTTTCAATTTATTTTCTTTTTGGTCCGGCTAAAAAAAGTGTGAATCTGAAGATTAAGGCAAGGTGTCGCGGCCTATTGGTTTGAATTCCTAATGGCAGCTGCTTTCAAAGTTCCGGGGCCTTCCTGTTCGGCGTGGCCTCATATCGTCGCCTCATTGTTCAAAGTGTTGTGGTGCTGAAGTGGAGACGCAAGACGAGTGTCGCATTGGTGTGGCGTGGCTTGGCGTTATGGAGGATTAGTTGCGGAGCTCGTGTCTGCTGACGTGAGGACAACGCGCTGATCGTCTACTGGAGCGGCGAAGCGGTGGACTCTCCGTGCCCAGTGACAGCGGCTGTGTGTTGATTTTGTGAACGTTTTGTTTTATTTAATTTTCGTTTTATTTTTTATTTCTGTATATTGTGCATAATTATTTTTTGTGAGCCATCCTTGGCAATAAAATTTCTTCCTTCGTGCATTTTACTTAGAAGCCGTCTCATGACAATGATTCATTGCCATGGAGACGGCTATTAACTGATTATTCAAAATTCAAAAAGGTCTTAGTCGCCATAGTCACATTTTCGGCTTGTTGTGACATTTTATTTTTTTTGGCTTTCCAAATTTTACAGACTTGCGTCCGACCTACGGCACCCCTACAACGACATTTTATAATTGTTGGCGTTGCGGCCCATGGGTCACCTCGGGTCGTAACGCTACACGAGGTAGAAACTTGCAATTTTAGGGCTTACTGAGTGAAAATGTTTTAAAAAAAATGCTAATTTCAATTGAACCTATTAATTATAATTACAAAAAGCGAATCTAAGTGCTTGGTATTAGGGACTTCTTCCAAGCTGGTCTGGGAGAAAAATAAAAACATAGAATGTACCAGCTGATTCTCTTCCCGCGCAAGCCGTAAAAGTCGTCTGAGGGAATCGCCGAATGGGGAAATCATGACATAGGCGATGCGGCTAGTTACCCATCACTATTGATTTCCTGTTTCAACCACCATTATGCTAAACGTGGCCTAAGGTCTTATAGCTCTAGGCTCTGTCTACCCCGTTTGGGATAAAGACGTGATTATATGTATGTATGTATTAGGGATTATTGTTTTTCATTGAGTACCTCTTATAAAACTGTTAAAAGTGGCCGTTTGAAGCAATATTGCAATTTGTAACTATAAGGAACTATAATTTAATATGTTTAAAATTAATTTCAGATCCAGAACCTTAATTACATAAGACGGATTTTCGATAACTTGTGTTTTCACTGAATAATGATTTTTAACTGATGGTGGCGCTAGTGTTCACCAAAGCATCGTCTAAGGTCAGGCAAACGTCGCCAAACGCACTCGCCAAGCGTTTCTTCAAATATGTATACCTATGAAATGAAATGAAATTATTTATTTACATGAAACATACCAACTCTTCCATGTTGGTCTGGGAGAAAAAGAAAAACATAGAATGTACCAGCTGCTTCTCTTCCCGCGCAAACCGTATAAGTCGTCTGAGGGAATCGCCGAATGGGGAAATCGTGACATAGGCGATGCGGCTAGCAACCCATCACTATTGATTTCCTGTTTCAACTACCATTATGCTAAACGTGGTCTAAGGTCTTATGGCTCTGGGCTCTCTCTAACCCGTATGGGATAAAGACGTGAATATATGTATGTATGTATGAAACATGGAACAATAATATGTTACATTGTTAATTTGATACCTGAATGTTTCACCAATAGTAGGTATGGCATGTAAATATCGTTTTAAAATTGACTTGACTTTCTGATTATTATCTATTTGGTATACATTTAGGATTAGGCTTAATTCTCAACAATGAGCAAAACAAGGCTGTAAAGATGAGATCATGAGACAATATGCATATGGTAGCTTATGTCAATTTGCATTCCAGAAAAAAATACTGTTATAAAAAGTCATACATGTTTCTCTATGTACTATCAATATTAATAAGTTGCATGTTTAGTAAATACACAATTGTTTAAGACGTGTAAAACAAGTGGCTAAAGGTTAAACCATGTTTGAACTATGTCTACTTTTCATGAGTCAACCGTTAAATGCATTTACAATGCTAAAAATACAATATGTTTTAGAAAAAAAAACCGGCCAAGTGCGATTTGGACTCGCGTACGAAGGGTTTCATTATCTATGCAAGGGACAAACATTCACATTTGTTTAGAATACACTTTAGTATCTAATTAACAGATTAATTAAATTTTAATCTTAATCTAAATAAAAATACTTAAATTTAAATTTCAAAATAATTTATTTGTTTTAATTTAAAAAAAAATTAAACGTTTTTTTCTTTTGTACACCCTTAAATATTCATTTTATTCTTTTTTTTTGTATTTGTTGTCATAGTGGCAATAGAAACACATTATCTGTGAAAATTTTAAACTATAACGGTTCATGAGATATATCCTTGTGATAGACGGACGGACGTACGACCCGGGGCACCAGTCTCACCGTAGTCCAAATAGGGCCTATTAACACTTTGGGCAAGGAACCTTAGAAATACCAAAACACAACAGATTTAACAAATCTTTGACACCAAGGTGTGTAGGGTCAATTGACCTTGTAAACCCGCACTATATTGATTAAATTGTTATCACATGGTAGAGATGGGTAGATTTTAACATCACTTTTAACTTATCTATAAACACTAACACCAGGTTAGTTTTTTTTTATTTAATGTCGCCGTTTTATATTTCATTTACATTCATCATCATATCGAGTAGGCGTCACGGTCAATCGACCATGCACGCCCTGGTGTCAGAAATCTTTGGAACCGCCTCACGGCCTCTGACGTGGCTCCTTTAACGACTAGCGGATGGCAGCCGGGACCAACGGCTTAACGTGCCTTCCGAAGCACGGAATCATTTTTATTATCAGACAATCATGTGATTCAAGCCTGCAATATCCTAACCAAACTGGAAACAACTAAACAAAATATGCTTCCCGTGGGAATCGAACCCACGACCCCCAGATCTACAGGCAAACGCCTTAACCACCGGACCACGGAGGCACTTTAATTTATAGGGATAAAATGTAGATACGATGAATTCTCTTTAAAAAAACATCAACATCACGAGCTTTCTACAACCCACTGCTGGACATAAGCCTCCCTCTATCTACGCCAACCTTCCCAACTCTAAGCCACTTATCCAGTTGTTGCCGTCAACTTTTTTTACATAAAATTATTTAAATAACATTAAAAAAAAAACACTTTTTTTATATCATCGAAACTACTTTCGCAATCGAAAATTAGTCCAAAGTCATCAAAACGACTACAAACTACCAATTAGCTACCAGACTAAATAAAACAATCTACATACAAAGAACCGTTATTTTAACACATATTTACAAAGGATTTTTAAACCTTAAAATTAACATTATAAAGGTCACAATTCCTTGTATTGGGTGTCGAACTGAACGCTTTCAAATAAAATGGGTTAATAGGCTTTTTAACGCCGAAACTTAAGTCTTATAGTTTGTTTTAAACATAAACCATTTGTGTCAAAGATTAGTGTTGTAGAAGGCAATTACAATAGAATCTAAACTAAACCGTAATTAAATTACCATCACTATATAGTATAAAACAAAGTCGCTTTCTCTGCCCCTTTATCCCTATGTATGCTTAAATTTTTTAAAACAACGCAACAGATTTTGATGCGGTTTTTTAATAGATAGAGTGATTCAAGAGGAAGGTTTTTATGCCCATGCGAAGCAGGGGCGGGTTGCTAGTAGAAAATAAAACTAAAACGGGGTGAGATCAAAGATTCTCTCCATACTTGATGTATTAACCGGAGGTCAGTAATCTGCAACCGACTGTACCTAAATATAATTGTCTTATTTTTAAACTTTGATTTTTACCATTTTTTTATTTTTAATTAAATTGTACAATTAAACCTTTACTTACTATTTTTTTTATTATTAACCACTCCAGTTTAGTTATTTCAAACCAATTTATGTTTTTTAAACATAAGTGTAGGCAAAAAAGCTTAGAACCCACCTTATTCTTACTGGACCAGCCCCTATGCTATTTTTTGCTATAAAAGTGATATGTGGGTGTTTTTCATAATGTATAAACTATACACTTTTTGCACATTAAGTAGTGATGCTAGTATGTCAAGAATATTTCAACATATTAAATACGATGTCGTTAAAAGTGGCTAAGGTAAAAATAAGTATATGTCTATCTTACTAGTGGCAGATTGCATTATAATATTAAATATTTAATATTATTTATAATGTTAGCTGACATTAAGAAGGCTGCCGATATTTTGTTTATAAATTCAAAAGTTAATTATTACTATCATGAGGCACTTACTAAAAATATATCACCTATTTAATAAAGTATTTCACCTGAGCCAGAGGAATAAGTAAGTAATACTTAGTTTGATACATCTGCATATCTAATTATTCTTTGACTCAAAAATGAAGAAGGCTTTATGACACGGGCGCAACTTATCCGCACGGAAGCTCGAGCTTTCTCCTTATTGATATCTCACGACAGAGGATTAGGGACACATTGAGAAAAAGGCTGCTTTTATGTCACAATTTACTTAACCTGAGAGATGACAGTTTTTTTGGATGTTGAAAAGGCGATCTATAAATTTGTCATTCACTTTTCATTATTCTGTGGGTAGAGAAGTTTATTTCTAGGGTTCCGTATATAAAATGACAAAACGGAAACTGTCACTGAAGTGTGTGTCTGATCATCGGCCACTGAAAATTTTCTCTCAATCTACAACACCTTTTAAGTTTAAATTTTATCTAATATATACTGATAACGCGATCCGCCCTGGCTTCGCATGGGCCTAAAAACCTTCCTCTTAAATCACTCTATCTATTTAAAAAAACCGCATCAAAATCCGTTGAGTAGTTTTAAAGATAAGTATACAAAGGGATATAGGGACGGAGAAAGTGACTTTGTTATATACTATGTAGTGATTATATTTTGGAGAAAATGCTGCAGTAGTGTTTGGGGCGCCACTTCTTCTCCACTTGCGCTTTGAAAGTGGTGGTAAACTTACGTCAGGAAGTGATAAGAATAACCAATATTGAGAATAAACAATTTTATTTTATTTCATCGTCTAAAACCAGTAACCCCACAGCTTCAGCGCAATATTTATAACACTTGAAATATGACACTTAACTGACTAATAGCTTGTACCATATCTCCCAAACAGCTGATATCGTGCTAAAAGCATATTCCAAATGATTCACGGCATAATAAAAATCGGGGCAATAACTTTATGAGCTTGCTTACCCACTGAGTGGCCGTAAAGATAAGCCCCCGCCTTATAAAAGGTAAAAATCTTCATTAACAGAAAGATAAATCATTTTTAAAGTTTTGTAATGATGATTGGGAGTGTTTGAATGCCTGAGCTGTGACAAATAACTATCTATAATCATCACTGCGTGTGATATTCATGCTGTGTATAGTGTTGCCAGGCTTCCGGATAAAGCTAAAGATAGGTAGGCTTTTTGCGTGTCCGGCCAGATAAACGGTGAGCGGCTTGTCCGGCTTTCGTTAGGCTTTTTACATTTCGCGAACAAGTGAGCGCCGAGCGTGGCGAGCGCAGGCGAGTTGAAGAAGCACTGTTCCCGAGGGAAATTCACGTGGGTGAAGCCGAAGCAAAAGCTAGTATTTAATAAAATAAATACAACTATAACCGCTGCTGTATAGTTTCAAAATAAATACTAAGCTAAGTCTTTTTTGAATTTCATGGCAAAAAAAGCCGGAAGCACTGGACTACAGCTTGACGTGGTAAAGTTTCTTTTCAACTTGTTTTTCAGTTGTTGAGTGCGAATGTGGGACTTGTACGGACTTGTTCACAAGTGTACAAGTGCAGTTATGTCTTTCAGTTTTCTTCTGGTGATTTTGTCAGACTTCTCTCGAAATATACATGTAATAAGTTATAATAGACCGCCTATACTGTGAACTTAAACGTATATTAGTGATACGAGTAGTTCGATGTCTACTGCTATCCCCGGTCAGGTCAAGATGAAAAATTATCTGTTTCTGATTGGCCTAGGTCTTGGATGTTTATATATATATGTATCATCAATATATCAAATACTTAAACAAATCAAGGCCACTTTTCGTTGTAATTTTGTATAACTCTAAAACGGGCTCGCTTATACAAACCAAATGTTTAGGCTTTGTTCGGACTATTTAGTAGATGGTTTATGTAAAGTTTGTACAAAATCGGTTGAGCTTTTACTTCGTTTATCACATTTTTTTAATTTTACGCGGGCGAAGCTTCGGATACAAGATAGATTTTTTTATAAAATATAATATCGTTAAGTCAGTATCACATAACACAAGTCTTGAACTTACTTTGGGGTTAACTCAATCTGTGTGATTTGTCTTTATATATTTATTTATTGACTAAAAGTATTGAAGAAAAACAAATATGACGAAGGTAGCTTACTTAGAGTATATTATACCGCTTTTGTATGATTGCTATTTATCAACCGAAAAAATACCCGTTTTGCGATTTTTGATGAAATGTAATATAGTGTAAAGTTATGTAAAAATATTGTCAAATGCATTTTATAACTTTAAAAATATAAATAATGGCCTGAAGTATTTATTGCCCATTTTCTAACGATATTTAATACGAAAGAACGAGACAAACGCTTTTTTTAATTAACAAATTTCAGTAACCTAATGATCAAAAGTTTCCAAAATACAAATGATATTCGACAATGCATTACCGCGGGTCGTAGTGGTGCATATTGTTTGTACGTATTCACACAGACCGTAATTGAAAACGCGTGTATGGGGTGAGGCCTCCAGGCTATGAGGGAGCGAGGTACTTAAATTACTGCCTGCCAGTTGCATATAGCCGCAGTACCTATACCCGGCTTAAATTGACGTTAACCAACACAAAAATGTATAAAACACCTAAAACTTGTAAGCAGATTAAGTAGATAAACTGCCTCTGTTATCCAGTGGTTAAGCCGTTTGCCTGTAGACCAGAGGGACGTGGGTTCGAGTCCGGGAAGCAGTTAGTTTTTCGGTTTGGTTAAGACATTGCATTGAATCATCTAATTGTCTGACAATAAAGATGTTTTTGCTTCGGAAGGCATGTTAGCTGCCAGAGCAGCTGGTACAGTCGGCTGCAGAGAAATCTGACCCCCATGTCACAAGTATCACTATTGAAAGGGGGTCATATTTCTCTGCAGCTCACTGTACCCGTTGGTTAAGCCGTTGCTTAACGTGCCCAACCAGATGGTAGTTCGAAGTACTCTGAGACCAGGGTGTGCATGGTCGATTGATCGTAACACCTACACGAAATCATGATGATGATGATAACTATCTTCAGAAAGCCAGACAGACTAGAGCGATGTATCAAAATAGACACAGCGTCGATTTACAGACCAATTTCCTTTCAGTTCTTGACGGATAGCTTCCTTTGTCGCTAGCTCCTACAAGTTTAAACGGAAATTTGAATAAACACTTAATATATTTTTGTTTGATAAAGTTTAAGTACTAAGATATGAAATGATCTAAGGATATTAAGTACTAAATCATTGAACATGGATTTTAAGTAAAGCTGTGCTCCGGGAATTATAAAACTTACGTCAAGTAATAGACACACGACTCAACATGATAGAATCTGATTACCGTTGTTATAAGTTGAATATTTCCTGAAGTCTTCTGGGTACTCAACAACTAGAATTGACTCGTTGAGAAGAACATAAATGAAAGTTATATGATCTTACTACAAAAACATGTCTAAATTTAAAACTAGTTTTAGACCATTATCACACTATCTCACCTGTCAATATTAACTTGATTTGGGTAGATAATAGTTTAAACCTAGTTTTAAAGGTAGACATGTTTTTTTATTAAGACCGTGAATCTCTTAAACAAGATTGAGTAAACATACAGGAAATCAAACAGAATAAAGATGTATTGCATTGTATTGTTGTACTAGGGCTTCAAAGCTTAGACTCTGCTACCGGTAAAACGCTATCACGAAACACGAACACTGGCATGAATATTGTAAAGATATGAAGCCATCCGTCAATGTTTGTACCGGAAATTGGTAGCGGTCCGGATGCTCGTGTACTGTACTGAGCTTTCTGTAGATAATTTGGAATACAAGTCAACTTTTTTGATCAATAATAGCAATTCAAAGGTCTGGGGTTTGAGGAGCTCGATACATACATATCATAACGGCTGTTTCCCGCAGGGGTAGGCAGAGACAAGGGATTTCTATTGGCTACGATCATAACAGACCTCCCTCGTTTACTCCACACTCAACAATCTCGTCATACACGCACGTCATTCTTTAGGAAGTCAAACAATTTGGTCGCAGTATGTTTTTCGATGTCGCCGCTGACTAAATCAATTCAATTTTAGTTATAACGTACAAATGTTTGACTACCAAGGGCAACAGCTATATCTATGTAATAATATGCTCATTTATTTAAAAAATACCCAACAGTATTTAAATACCCAGTGTGACTCTCACAGTAAATACAAATCTAATGACATGTTTCAAGCTAAAATCTATTAAGCAGTTTAGGCTACAGAGCGTGTTTAACAATTATATAGGTATAAAAACATAATCCTACTTCTGTGGCAGTCGGATATAGCAACCCATATGCGAGCAGGTAAAATTAAAAAAAAATCAATGGTTTCCTATTTGATGAAGCCTCTACGATAACTTGGTTCCAAGTAACCAACATTGCTCAAGCATTTAAACTCCTATTGAATATTAATTCAATTGCAAACTCAAAAAAGAAAGTAATCTTTTTCTGCAAATCACCATCTATTCCTTTCAATTCAAAAACCCTTCTAACCGAGTCTATAGAGGAGTCAACTCCTCGCGCTGCCCTTTCGCCGTAGCCAAGCCGATGTGTCACGACAAACCTAAAAGATCTCAACTCATGCAATAATCATTCTTGTAACTAAATGCTTAAAGCCTAGGTTGAAAGTAAAATGAAAGATTTAACTTTGTAACTGGTTGTTGGCTGTACTTCTGAGATACGCAATATTTAAAGGTATTGGGTTAAATTATGTAGTATTGTTTCGCTCTTGAAATAATTTTGTGGTTTTTTCAATCGGTCCAGGAATTTTATTTGTGGATTCCACTATTGTGAAGAAAATGATCTCGTATTCGAAAATTATAATTAGAAATTTACACTCTTGATTGTGTCTTGAAAATTATTTTTTCAAAATTGAATTTCTAAATGACTTTGTTTTGTTGAACTAGTTTATGTGAACTGCCAATCATTTGAAACTAAAAGACGTGTTTATTAACATTAAACTGATACTTCGCCTAGTGGATATTTTCTTTGCTAATACTCAGCTACCCAAAGGATTTTGACGTCCGACACCTTTCGCCATTTTTCCATGTTCTGCGCCTCTATTTCTTTCTATTGATTCTTGTAGGGATAATAGGTCTTTTAGAATTTCATTCCCAATAGGTTCGTTTGCATGTTTACCTACTAAAGGGTATACAAAAACCTTAATTTCTCAATCTTTACCTGCGATGACCGACTGATGGTCGCTCTCTACGTTTCTCCGAAAATTCTAGACCCAATTATTTTTTTTTTTTTCAACATTTATCTCATTCACCTTTCGACGCCTAAAATTAACTCAATTATTGAATTATAAATACAGAAAATTTGTATTTAAAAACAAATCACTTGTAAAAGATACTTAAATACTCGTACATCGGAATAACAAAATCGAACCCAATATGGTTTCATCTTATTTCGCGTGTGCCAGGCAATATTATATTAGTAGCTTTTGACCACAACTTTCTTCGTTGGTATTATGTGGTTCATAAGAAAAAGCCCTTTTGAGTCGTCTTCGCTAAAATTGTTGTGTAGTTTTATTTCGATTTCGTAAAATAAAATGCTATGTGAGTTATGCATAGCATTTGGAAATCGCGCCCGGTCTTTGACGCCAGGCGATATTTTTCTGATTTCTTTGTTACTTTTTTTTACAATACCTATCAATATCTTACAATTAATCTTCTTAAAAAACAGACTACCTCTGTATTACTTTTTTTATTTATTTGGTGCAATAAAGTTTTTCTATTCTATTCTACTTTTATTTATTTGACATTTATTTTTTTAATTCTTTAGGTCAACATTTTTACATTAATATATTTACAACATTGTTTCAAAAAGGGAGTGGAAAGATTGCTCGTGGCTCGGCAATAACCACGTGACACTCCTGGTATTGCATGCGTTCATGGGCTACAGTGACCGCTTACCAACATGTGGGCCGTATGCCTGTTTGCCTACTAAATTATATTGAAAAAAAAAAGATAAATGGGTGATTTCTTACTTCAAATTTAAATAGTCATTAATAATAACAAGCTCTGTTACCGTGGGTTCCGTAAGTGCTGAGTAAGGGAATAACATCTTAATTTTCTTGTACAATGGTCCATCCATCCATAGCAGCCTCTATGATATCCTTTTTAGGACGTAGGCCTCCTCCATATGTTTCCATTTCTATCTCTCCCGAGCCACATACATCTAATCAGGGCCTGCATGGCTCTTGATACCATCTACCCAGCGTAATGCAGGATGGCCTCTACCTCGCGTGCCCATAGTCGCCACTCCGTGACCATTTTGGTCCACCGTTCTCGGTCCCTCCTTGCTATAATGTCCTGCCCATTTCCATTTCTGCCTCTTGACAGTGGTAACAGTCTAATAGACCTCTATCCGACTGATGGCAGTTTCCACCAACAAAAGCATTTTCAAGACATCGATCGTTAGGCAAGCGAACGGTAAATATCTCAATTCAAGTATGTAGTTTTATGAACGAGGGAAAAATGAACACATCGATTTTGGCGAAAGGCAAGCTCTGAATATAGAGGCTTGGGGAAAAGCGCTTAGATGATACATGACAGCCCAAGCCTTCTTTTTTAAAACTCCTCCATCCTTAAACTGACTTAAAAAATCTTACCATTATGACTCTAAAAAAAGACCAAATTCAGAAGCTCTCTAAAGCTTGATTGAAGGGCTTTAAGCTGACCTTTACTGATTAGAGTTATAGTAAGTGTACAGGGAAGCGAACCCAGAACTAACGGCGCTTATTCGAGCCGCCAGCCGGTCGCCAACGCGTACTCATAAAAACCAGTTTTGGTGCCGTTTACATGGCACGATTTTTCACGATGTCGAAAGCGGAGAGGAAAGTTATAAGTAAGACTCGATTAATTGCTCAACATTATTTCAGCGTAATCTCCATCACAACCAATATATTATCCGGTTCTGTGATCATAACCCAAACTGAATAGGTTTGGATCCCGGGATCTAAAATGTGTTGTTATAATTATATTCTCAAAGTACTAAGGACGGACTTTATCATTATTTTTATGAGTGTAATTTTTATAAGTTTGACGTATTTTTTTTATAGAATCGTTATTGGTGAGATTTGCTAGTAGTCGGACAGAGGCGCAAAAAATTAAGACTTGGGATGAGAAGTAGTGATATAATGAAGACTATAATGATTAAAATTGAGATAAATCAAAGATTTTTCTAAATAGCCCAACAGCTGTGAGGTGGTAGACAGAAATCAGGTTTAAGACAAAGCGAATTAGGAGTGAGGGTAAAGAAGAGCGAATTTTAAAACAAAGGTTCTTACATAATTCTTTGCAATAAGGTTCGAAACGGTTCCCATCGGTTAGGAGGATTATAATGATGTGTTTTTTTATTAATATAAGCATTTTTTTCTATCCAATTGTTATAATTGTTGGTAATAAATTTGAATAATTTAAACCGAAATGTGGCCTCAAAAATAATCGGAAGCATCGTTTCTTATCTAGTCATATCAAAATCGTGTCGTGCGGTGCAAACTCTCCGTGACCGCCGCTACTGGGCTACGCAAAACCTGATTCTAATACATCGGCCGAGATTTATGCATATAGCTTTTGTTTTTGTTTTGATCTGTATACAGATGTATCTTAGAGATACGTTGGATTTAAATAAAATGGAACTGAGTTTTTCAGATGAACTATTATTTTATATTATTCCAATCTTCTAGAGCTATCTCTGGTGCATTATTATGACAACATGGCATGAGATTCGTTTAAAGTAGTACTATACTAGTGTATCTCCTCCCTAGTCTGAGGTAGTACTAAAATTATTTTCGAGACCCAATTGTTTGTCCGTTTTCTCTCTCTCTCTCTCTCATAATCTCTTGTCGGTGGCTTTCCTTCCATTTATGTCTATCATTTGCGAGTTTCTTTTATTCTTGATACGACACGACGTTTGTTTTCTACTATAAAACTACTACGTATTATCAAGATACATAAAATATAATAAATATTATATTATTATTATTCAACATAGAACTGAGAGCCCCGGGGCAGAAGACTTCGCTGGAAAACTCAAGGTAACAATACCTTGTCCCTTTCTTTAGTCGGCCAATAAGTTCCACATGTTTATCTACATATCCATCAAAAAAATTTCTCGTTTTACTCGGCTTCATTCAACTATGCCTCGGTCTATCTGGACCCCCTTCTTCCTTTTATCTTTCTATGAATGATGTTTTTCATAAAATCATCTGGTGCCAACATATTTCCTCTTTTGTTCAACACTTTTAAAATGCTTCTCTTTTCTCCTACTCTATTTGAAACATCTTCGTTTGTTATGTGTTCAGCCCAACTTTTTCCAATCTACGCCAACACCACAATTCAAATGCTATACTTATATAAATGGCTTGCCTACAGGTTTTTACTATCACAGAACGTCACAGTTTAAGGAGCAAAATTAGGTAATAATTACTTTAATTTATCTCGGAAAATAATTTTCTCATTTTGTTATTTATGTATTTATATATCTAGGTATATATGTGAGTATATGTATTTAAGAAGTTTATGTTAATTTATATTACTATTATGTTAAACCCACATTACGATCTCTGCTTGACCCAAAAGTTGACTGTTAGATAATGCTTTTAGCATCTAAGTTCGCCTATTGTGCTATACAACTGTATTTTGTACAATAAAGGTTAAATAAATACATAACTCTTGCTTTTTTTATTATTTGGTCAGATATTGATCTCTGTCTCCGAAACTTAAGTTTCAGAACCATAATGTGCACTTTCTATTATCTTAGCGAAATCTCTGCCTCTGTCCTTCTGAAGTGGTTTCTTTAAAAATCACCAGATGCTTCACATAGGAATCAAAACTTCGACCTCCAGGTCCTTAGGCAATCGCCTTAACCACTGGACTAAAGAGGCAGTTGAGAGACGTTTAAAAAATGTTTTTTTTTATTTTCAGAAATACAACATCATATCTCATTTACATTACCAAGTTACCAGTTACTGTGTATTTTTTACTAAATTAAGATACGTCCTGTAATGGTATAATTAATTAAATTAATAATCTTTTTATCTTTAACCGCGTGTTAAGAAATAAAACGAGGTTTTAACAGAACTTTATCTAGAACTAAGTGGGACATATGTTCACTTGTTGTATGATAATTCATTTAAATTGTATCATTTATTCTTAGATCTGAAGGAGTTTACACACAGTGGTTTTTGCATTTTATCTTTTTTTAAGGTTTTTTGATCGTCTAGTCATCGATCGTCTAGATCCTTATTTTAGTTTTTAAACTCTAAGATTCATGTTTAAGAGATAAAGTCTCATGGCCAGCACCCGAAGCCAAGTGACAATTTCTAAACGCTAAATAATGTCGACAAGAACAATATGTATGGGATCGACATAAGCTGCGGCAAATCACGTGGTCAATCTTATGTCAATCCCATACATTTTGTTCTAGTCGTACGTCGTTAACGTTTTGAGATTGTGACTTGCCCCAAGTGAGTTTTAAGTTCGCGCAAACTTAGTAAAGCTCTTTTCTGACAGTGAGTCTTAAATCAGACGATCGTCAAAAAAAAAACATGTATAAGCTTATAGGCCCTAATAATTACACTAGAGAGGGTAGACTAGTAGAAATCAGGTTAAAATTTGCCAATCTCAATTTTTTCGTATTAACCGCAAACAAAATAGTGTATTCGCGCGGCATTTGCTATATACCAAAAAGCGACAGGTGGCCTACTATCATCTCTAAAACCATGCAAGTTCCTCACTGGATCTTGCATGGTTTTATGAGACTGTAGTAACCCCCCAGTTGCGTCGTCGTGAACTGCTTAGATCTCATTGTTTATCTATCTTTAAAAGAGCTGTGCTCTTGTCGGTGGAGTCTCTTCCAGGTGTCTCTATCTTCTGCTAGCCCTTTCACCTCCTGATACGACATGACTCCCACTTTTTCCTTTATTTGTTCTATAAAACTCCTTCTTCTTCTCATGGTAGAGCAAACACATATTCTGCGCTATAGTACCAAGTTTAATATTGTCTAACATAAACACTAATATAATTGTAACATAATGCGTACATGTAACATGAAGATTTATCAGACCTTCGGTCTTGGAAGGGAGTCCTGTGGCGACACTAGCGCCACAACAATATCTACAAAGACGCACCACAGATGGCGTTAAAAGCAACAATCTCAGAATTGCATACAAGATGGCAAATTACTATGAAAGTCAAAATCGCGCTTGCAAAGTTTCTACGGATTGGAGCATAAATACAACCTCCGACAAGACATCGTCGGAGCCGCGGTTCCCCAGGCATAACACCCTAGCCTGGCGGGAAGATCTTCCCTTTGTGGCGGTCGAGCATAACACTATCGCTCCCGTCACACTCTCCAAATTACAATTATATGTTCTTTAAAATGTCTTTATTTATTATTATAAACATTATACTTAATTAAACAATTTATTTAATTAAACAATATAAATTCATTAAAAAAAACCATAATAAAAATAGTAGAAGATCTTAAGGCAAAATAAAAATAAATTAAAACCAACCCGTGACCGTTTACGGTGCAAAGGAGCCTACAACGCTTGCTGCGTTACCTCTCTGGATGGCTATGGCAATTCTATATGTTCTATGAATATAAATTATCTTCAATCTTGCGTCAGATAAAAGTCTGCTAGCACTTTTATAATATCAACCTCATTGGCATAATATTTTAGTCTTAAAATAGAATTGCAAGATCCTCTACGGGTCTGCGGCTAATTGAGACAGCTAGATAAGAATCCTGACCGTTTTGTAGGACGCACTGGGGTTCTTAACCTACGATGTAACTTACTTTAAAATGTTCTTTTTATTTTTGTCCCTATTTGCATCCTTAAACTTTTGTTTACATATTATTATTTAGTTTTACTTTTTAGTATATAGGTGTAAGTGTCCTCGGAAGAGCAGCGTTGTGGTCCCATATACCACGACAAATGCTGAGCGGGAATTATTTTGATGCAAACTTCTAATGTCATTGTTATTTTTTGTAATTATTCTAATGTACTTAATAAACATTTTTATTTGGTACATTATATTTTATAGTATTTTTCTTTCTTCTTTGCACTACTGGTTAGTCAACTGGTAAAAAAGCCTACGGTCTTTATTATTCCATATGTAAATAATACTAACTTAGGTATACAATTGGCGGACTTAATGCTAAAAGCTTTCTACCAGTCAACTGTATGGAAAAACGGAAAATTGGTGCGACGCAAAAAGGATAATGAGGAAAAAGAAGGAAGAAAGAATGAATAGGAACCGAAAAATAAATCTAAATTGAAATAACCAACGACCACACTCAACCACATTTAAAAATATAATTCATTCTTACGCCATCTTGAATGGTGTCGGAAGATGCCGGGAGTCCGGGAGAATCGTGCTAGGTGGAGTTTCTCTGACAGCAGCCTGTGTGAGTGCGGCGCGGTGCAGACGATGGCTCACCTTCTGTGGTGCGCTAGCTGCCCTATCTCCTGCACAATGGAGGAATTGAACGAGGCGAGCGACCAGGCGGTGGAGGTGGCCAAGTACTGGGCAAAGTCAATATAGAGTCCATATAGCCATTATGACTAGAAAATAAGATTTCATCTTTTAAAATCCTCCAACAACGGTAACAAATAATACTTAACTTACGCCGCATTAAAAGCGTATTAAATAACAGATAAATAAAGAATCTAATTCAATAGCTGCTTTAATACCTAATTGGCTATTCGATAACGAAAACCGCAAAGCAAAAAAGAATATCTCGCCACAGTGAAATGAGTCAGCTATAGGAACGCTTGTTGTTGCGCACGCGCATCCAGATGACTCATCTGCCGATGGGTTAGGGTACGTGTACATAGTAAGGATAGATTTCCCTAGAAGAAGCTATACATACATACAAATAAATAAAATTGAAGTGTATGTTTGTAAAATAAAAAAATATCAAAATCACTTTTTACTAATAGCATGTGTATAATATACACGGTACTTATACCAAAAACATTTTTTTTTACAATTTTTGTCTGTCTGTTAGTCTGTTTTTGTTCCCTCTTATCTCTTGAACGGCTGGCCCGATTTTGATGGGACTTTTACTGGCAGATAGCTGATGTAATAAGGAGTAACTTATACTATTGTGATTTTGGAAAAAATCGTAAACTGCAAACTGAACAATTACTCTTTTGTTAAATTCTACGTGGACGAAGTCACGGGTACAGTTTCTAGTTTGGTTACAACATTAAATGGATGGATCGCTTGATCTTTTGATAATAAATATAATTCCGTGCTTCGCAAGGCAAGTTCAGCCGTTGGTCTCGCCTGCTATGTACTGATCGTTAATGGAACCACAAGAACTCTGACACCAGGGTCTTCATGGTCACTGGCCTTGTAATACTTACGATATGATGATGATCAAATATAAGACCAAGAGAAAACTCCCATATAATAATGAGTGTAAAAGCTATAAGTACTTATATTGCTTCTCTTCCCGCGCAAGCCGTAAAAATCGTCTGAGGGAATCGCCGAATAGGGAAATCATGACATAGGCGATGCGGCTAGCAACCCATCACTATTGATTACCTGTTTCAACTACTATTATGCTAAACGTGGCCTAAGGTCTTATGGCCCTAGGCTCCGTCTACCCCGCATGGGATAAAGACGTGATTATATGTATGTATGTACTTATATTAGTTCGTCAATTGTTAATCAAAATTTGATTACCAATGTGCTCCAACCTTAATATTAAATATAAATTCTTTGCAAGCAAGTTTCCGTGACAACATTATTTTATTTTATGAGCCGATCTGACCTAGCATGGCTTAATATTAATACTTTAACCATATAATTCTATCCAGTTTGTTTCTAAGTAAATAAATATATCACCTCTTCCCGCGCAAGTCGTAAAAGTTGACTGAGCGAATCGGCGAATGGGGGAATCATGACATAGGCGATGCGGCTAGCAACCCATCACTATTGATTTCCTGTGTCAACTATCATTATGCTAAATGTGGTCTAAGGTCTTATGACCCTAGGCTCTGTCTACCCCGTATGGGATAAAGACGTGACTATATGTATGTATGTAAATAAATGTATAGGGACAAACTACACAGATTGAGTTAGCCCTAAAGTAAGTTCGAGACTTGAATTATGGGATATTTACTCATCGATACTTTATGTTTTTACAAACACACATACTTACTTAGACCCAGGCCAAACAGTAAAAATATCATTATCATCTAGACCTGACCGGGGATCGAACCCGGGACGTCCTGAGTAGCGGTCAGTCATCGAAATTAAAGTATTTAATTAAATTTAGCAAAGTAAACTGTCTGTACACTCTGAGCGACGTTTTGACCGTCAGAAAACTGTTCGTATTAAACACGGTACTTAAGGTTCATAAATCGCTGACTTTCGACCCCCGACTTTTGCTAAGGCGTAGGAATCATATGGTAGCCCCAGTAATGTAGTTAAAACTGCTTTTGCCGAAAGACAATATATACACTTATGTTCACATTTATATGACCGGTTAAATAGAGAGTTAAATAAATACCACCTAACTAGTCGTAATTGTAAAATACTTATAAATAATTGGCTAAAGTCTCAAACATACGAAGAAGTTGAATCTCTTTTGACTCTACAAATTCAACCCCAAAATATTTAAAATTGTGCCATTATATTTTTGTAAGCATGTCTGTATCTATTTTTTACATAAATTAAAATTTGTAATTACATTATTGTCTGCAAGTAACACACATTTAATTATTTAACCGCTCTTAAATAATTAAATGTGTGTTACTTTGGTACGTCGTCTTTCTAACACAGGTTTATATAACTTAAAAGAAAGGCCCAACCTTAGTTCTAAAATGGTATAATGTTAAGACAAAAAAAGAATTTTTAATTTTTTAATAAACTCGATTGTAGTAACCCCCCAGTTGCGTCGTCGTGAACTGCTTAGATCTCATTGTTTATCTATCTTTAAAAGAGCTGTGCTCTTGTCGGTGGAGTCTCTTCCAGGTGTCTCTATCTTCTGCTAGCCCTTTCACCTCCTGATACGACATGACTCCCACTTTTTCCTTTATTTGTTCTATAAAACTCCTTCTTCTTCTCATGGTAGAGCAAACACATATTCTGCGCTATAGTACCAAGTTTAATATTGTCTAACATAAACACTAATATAATTGTAACATAATGCGTACATGTAACATGAAGATTTATCAGACCTTCGGTCTTGGAAGGGAGTCCTGTGGCGACACTAGCGCCACAACAATATCTACAAAGACGCACCACAGATGGCGTTAAAAGCAACAATCTCAGAATTGCATACAAGATGGCAAATTACTATGAAAGTCAAAATCGCGCTTGCAAAGTTTCTACGGATTGGAGCATAAATACAACCTCCGACAAGACATCGTCGGAGCCGCGGTTCCCCAGGCATAACACCCTAGCCTGGCGGGAAGATCTTCCCTTTGTGGCGGTCGAGCATAACACTATCGCTCCCGTCACACTCTCCAAATTACAATTATATGTTCTTTAAAATGTCTTTATTTATTATTATAAACATTATACTTAATTAAACAATTTATTTAATTAAACAATATAAATTCATTAAAAAAAACCATAATAAAAATAGTAGAAGATCTTAAGGCAAAATAAAAATAAATTAAAACCAACCCGTGACCGTTTACGGTGCAAAGGAGCCTACAACGCTTGCTGCGTTACCTCTCTGGATGGCTATGGCAATTCTATATGTTCTATGAATATAAATTATCTTCAATCTTGCGTCAGATAAAAGTCTGCTAGCACTTTTATAATATCAACCTCATTGGCATAATATTTTAGTCTTAAAATAGAATTGCAAGATCCTCTACGGGTCTGCGGCTAATTGAGACAGCTAGATAAGAATCCTGACCGTTTTGTAGGACGCACTGGGGTTCTTAACCTACGATGTAACTTACTTTAAAATGTTCTTTTTATTTTTGTCCCTATTTGCATCCTTAAACTTTTGTTTACATATTATTATTTAGTTTTACTTTTTAGTATATAGGTGTAAGTGTCCTCGGAAGAGCAGCGTTGTGGTCCCATATACCACGACAAATGCTGAGCGGGAATTATTTTGATGCAAACTTCTAATGTCATTGTTATTTTTTGTAATTATTCTAATGTACTTAATAAACATTTTTATTTGGTACATTATATTTTATAGTATTTTTCTTTCTTCTTTGCACTACTGGTTAGTCAACTGGTAAAAAAGCCTACGGTCTTTATTATTCCATATGTAAATAATACTAACTTAGGTATACAATTGGCGGACTTAATGCTAAAAGCTTTCTACCAGTCAACTGTATGGAAAAACGGAAAATTGGTGCGACGCAAAAAGGATAATGAGGAAAAAGAAGGAAGAAAGAATGAATAGGAACCGAAAAATAAATCTAAATTGAAATAACCAACGACCACACTCAACCACATTTAAAAATATAATTCATTCTTACGCCATCTTGAATGGTGTCGGAAGATGCCGGGAGTCCGGGAGAATCGTGCTAGGTGGAGTTTCTCTGACAGCAGCCTGTGTGAGTGCGGCGCGGTGCAGACGATGGCTCACCTTCTGTGGTGCGCTAGCTGCCCTATCTCCTGCACAATGGAGGAATTGAACGAGGCGAGCGACCAGGCGGTGGAGGTGGCCAAGTACTGGGCAAAGTCAATATAGAGTCCATATAGCCATTATGACTAGAAAATAAGATTTCATCTTTTAAAATCCTCCAACAACGGTAACAAATAATACTTAACTTACGCCGCATTAAAAGCGTATTAAATAACAGATAAATAAAGAATCTAATTCAATAGCTGCTTTAATACCTAATTGGCTATTCGATAACGAAAACCGCAAAGCAAAAAAGAATATCTCGCCACAGTGAAATGAGTCAGCTATAGGAACGCTTGTTGTTGCGCACGCGCATCCAGATGACTCATCTGCCGATGGGTTAGGGTACGTGTACATAGTAAGGATAGATTTCCCTAGAAGAAGCTATACATACATACAAATAAATAAAATTGAAGTGTATGTTTGTAAAATAAAAAAATATCAAAATCACTTTTTACTAATAGCATGTGTATAATATACACGGTACTTATACCAAAAACATTTTTTTTTACAATTTTTGTCTGTCTGTTAGTCTGTTTTTGTTCCCTCTTATCTCTTGAACGGCTGGCCCGATTTTGATGGGACTTTTACTGGCAGATAGCTGATGTAATAAGGAGTAACTTATACTATTGTGATTTTGGAAAAAATCGTAAACTGCAAACTGAACAATTACTCTTTTGTTAAATTCTACGTGGACGAAGTCACGGGTACAGTTTCTAGTTTGGTTACAACATTAAATGGATGGATCGCTTGATCTTTTGATAATAAATATAATTCCGTGCTTCGCAAGGCAAGTTCAGCCGTTGGTCTCGCCTGCTATGTACTGATCGTTAATGGAACCACAAGAACTCTGACACCAGGGTCTTCATGGTCACTGGCCTTGTAATACTTACGATATGATGATGATCAAATATAAGACCAAGAGAAAACTCCCATATAATAATGAGTGTAAAAGCTATAAGTACTTATATTGCTTCTCTTCCCGCGCAAGCCGTAAAAATCGTCTGAGGGAATCGCCGAATAGGGAAATCATGACATAGGCGATGCGGCTAGCAACCCATCACTATTGATTACCTGTTTCAACTACTATTATGCTAAACGTGGCCTAAGGTCTTATGGCCCTAGGCTCCGTCTACCCCGCATGGGATAAAGACGTGATTATATGTATGTATGTACTTATATTAGTTCGTCAATTGTTAATCAAAATTTGATTACCAATGTGCTCCAACCTTAATATTAAATATAAATTCTTTGCAAGCAAGTTTCCGTGACAACATTATTTTATTTTATGAGCCGATCTGACCTAGCATGGCTTAATATTAATACTTTAACCATATAATTCTATCCAGTTTGTTTCTAAGTAAATAAATATATCACCTCTTCCCGCGCAAGTCGTAAAAGTTGACTGAGCGAATCGGCGAATGGGGGAATCATGACATAGGCGATGCGGCTAGCAACCCATCACTATTGATTTCCTGTGTCAACTATCATTATGCTAAATGTGGTCTAAGGTCTTATGACCCTAGGCTCTGTCTACCCCGTATGGGATAAAGACGTGACTATATGTATGTATGTAAATAAATGTATAGGGACAAACTACACAGATTGAGTTAGCCCTAAAGTAAGTTCGAGACTTGAATTATGGGATATTTACTCATCGATACTTTATGTTTTTACAAACACACATACTTACTTAGACCCAGGCCAAACAGTAAAAATATCATTATCATCTAGACCTGACCGGGGATCGAACCCGGGACGTCCTGAGTAGCGGTCAGTCATCGAAATTAAAGTATTTAATTAAATTTAGCAAAGTAAACTGTCTGTACACTCTGAGCGACGTTTTGACCGTCAGAAAACTGTTCGTATTAAACACGGTACTTAAGGTTCATAAATCGCTGACTTTCGACCCCCGACTTTTGCTAAGGCGTAGGAATCATATGGTAGCCCCAGTAATGTAGTTAAAACTGCTTTTGCCGAAAGACAATATATACACTTATGTTCACATTTATATGACCGGTTAAATAGAGAGTTAAATAAATACCACCTAACTAGTCGTAATTGTAAAATACTTATAAATAATTGGCTAAAGTCTCAAACATACGAAGAAGTTGAATCTCTTTTGACTCTACAAATTCAACCCCAAAATATTTAAAATTGTGCCATTATATTTTTGTAAGCATGTCTGTATCTATTTTTTACATAAATTAAAATTTGTAATTACATTATTGTCTGCAAGTAACACACATTTAATTATTTAACCGCTCTTAAATAATTAAATGTGTGTTACTTTGGTACGTCGTCTTTCTAACACAGGTTTATATAACTTAAAAGAAAGGCCCAACCTTAGTTCTAAAATGGTATAATGTTAAGACAAAAAAAGAATTTTTAATTTTTTAATAAACTCGATTTTGACAAAATGGCCTTTATTATTTACCATTCTTAAAGTTACTTAATTTGGATTTGAAAAAATAAATAAAAATAAAATAAAAAGTAAAAGTAAAAATACTGGGCAATGTGGCACTTTACACTATTAAGTAGGCAAACAGGCATACGGCCCACCTGATGGGAAGCGGTGACCGCAGCCTATGAGACGCCTGCAACCCCAGGAGCATTGCGAGCGCTTTGTCGACCCTGGAGGAATCTTTTTACGCCCTTCTTGAAGACCCCCCATGTTCACAGAATTTTGAAATATTAATAGGTAGTTTTGTTGTAAATTACGTAATACATTTCTAATAAGGTGTGGTGTGTTTTACATGTATTAATTGTTGATAAGAAGAGAGAATAGGATGCGGTAAGAGTATTAAAAAAAGGAGCCTAGCGCGGCGCGCGTGTTCGTAACAATAGCACGCGTCAAGCGACGGCGAGAGCGCGGCAATATTTGGATTGGTCGCTATTAGTGGCATTTTCTAGCTTGAGCTTCTCCGTGCTTCGGAAGGCACGTTAAGCCGTTGGTCCCTGCTGTTATTGGTAGATGGCAGTCGTTAGGCTATGTTAGATGCCTTTAGACAGCTTGAAAAATCTGACAGTGTTGGCCACTAACACACCCGGGTCATGATCCTGTTGGTCTGGTTTCCCTGTATAAAATGGTTATGGAGGTCAAACGGCAGTTAATCCATTGTAACAATCAGTTCCACCAAATCAGGACCATGATTAATAGTGTACCCTTGGCTCTGGAGCGTAAGCTGAAGATGCAACCGGGAAATACGTTCGGGCGAAAAAGACAAAAAGCACAAAAAGCAAGCAATTGTGTCATGATATTGCATCGTTTTGTGAAACATTAGATCATTTTTTCACATTGACACTGACACTGAGTCGCACGTGCGGGTCACGTAACTATAGTAACAGTGAAAGTTGACCGGTTCCTGAGTCACAACACGGCACAGAGTAGCCACAACGAAGACCATGCCATGTAAAATAGGACTGTACTGGGTTGCTATTTTTGAAATATGTGACTCGCTAAAAATCGATCGATTTTTTTGTTTTCGACGTAGCATGAAGACGTGCATGAAAATCATTGGATGTTCTTGAATGAGTTACTTGAGAGTTAGTTAAGATTTAAAGAAAAAAAGTCCCTACAATTCTAAAATGGCAAATTTCAGTTTGTTGTTTATGACTTACTGTAATTATTAATTGTAAATAATTTTTATTTTTATTATAAGGTACATCATCACATAGTTAACCTACATTCAGAGAGACATCATTGGGTACGTCTTGTCTTAATTGTGTGGGATTAACACTAGATAACTGCACTGCATTTTAATTAAGAGCATTATAAATTGCAATTTACTGAAAATAAAACCGAGTAACTTACTTGTTTCTAAAGAGATCTTGCATCAAATTGAAAGTTCTATTTTCATTGTCAATTATTATAACCTTTTTTGTACTTGTTGTATGATAGATACCTATTTGTAAACAAAGCTGGGTCTCTAAGATATTTCTCCTACACTTTTAGAACGGGTTTTCGATTCTGTTTGTAAGCCAGTTTTAGGTTAGATAGGTTGCAGAAATATATTGTAAATAAAGACAGACTTCGTTTAGTACTTCATAGGGGATAAGCGTGCAGTAGGTAATAACATTTTAAAAGACAATTCATGTAAGCTCTTTTCATCATATAGTAGGGAAAAAAAATATTTAGCTCAAGAATTGGCTACAAAATAATAAATATGATAATGCGACTAGAAAAACACTGGTATTAGAAAGAGTGGTTATATAAGATTCTTCTTTATTTGAATGTGTTTCCCAATAATACCCTTACCTCCTTAAGTTGATTAAAAAGGTTTTGGTTTATTCATGGACACTATATATTACAACCATAGATTAAAAAAAAAATTGCGTCACTCCGCGTTCCTATTTCTATGATTACAACGAAGCTACTATAGAGGTAAATATTGACAAGATCATTGTAACCGACAAGATCTTGATTCGAGTTTTTCAGCGATCAATACTTTTTCGTGTAGGTAAATAAATAAATAAATATATATAAGGACAAATCACACAGATTGAGTTAGCCCTTAAGTAAGTTCGAGACTTGTGTTATGGGATACTAACTCAACGATACTATATTTTATAACAAATACATATATAGATAAACATCCAAGACCCGAGTCCATCAGAAAAAGATCATTTTTCATCTTGACCTGACCGGGGATCGAACCCGGGACCTCCTGAGTAGCGGTCAGGCATGTTAACCATTACGCCACGGAGGTCGTCAAAAAGGTGACACAGTCAATCGACCATGCATACCCTGATGTCAGAGTTCTGAGCGGAACCATCTCTCGGTCGTGGTTCCTATTAAAGACTACCAGATGGCAGCCGGGACCAACGGCTTAACGTGCCTTCCGAAGCACGGAATCATCTTCATTATCAGACAGTCAGTCCTAACCAAATTGGAAACAACTATACAAAGTACGCTTCCCTTGGAAATCGAACCCTTGACCTCCGGATTTACGTCTTAACCACTAGACTATCAAGATTTTTGGATAAGAGTCGATCAAAACAACACATGGCATCACACATCCCTTTAAATTTCAAGTCAGGTAGAAATTTAGTCACGAAATGTCCATATAAGAAAAATATCTTATCAGAGCGTAACCTTAGACCCCCCAATAGGTCTCCAGTCCCGACGCCTCAGATCTTTAATTTAGATTAAAAAAATGATGTCGTTCCATTTAACATGCGTGCATCCACATAAACAAGTGGATGTGACGTTTTTTTATGCTAAAAACGTTCCGTTTCTACTGATTCAAGACACGTGGGGAATTGTTGTTTCTTGGCCGTGCGTGTTTGTCGTTGTCAGTTGCATCTTCAGTTTCCACCTCTAGTTGAACTACTTGGTCCAGTGGTTAAGGCGTTTGTCTGTAGACTCGGGGGTCATTGGTTCGATTCCCATGGGAAGCATGTTTTGTTTAGTTGTTTTCAGTTTGGTTAGTGGCAGGCGTGGATCAAATGATTGTCTGATAGTAAAGATAATTCCATGCTTCGGAAGAACGTTAAGCCGTTGGTCCCGGCTGCTATCTGGTAGTTTTTAAAGGAGTCACGTCAGAGGCTGAGGGGCGGTTTCCGAAGAACTCTGACACTAGGGTGGCCATGACCGCGATACCTACACGATATGATGATGGTTTTCAGTTTACGCTTCAGAGCCAACAATATCTGACATGTAGAATACTCATCTTTATTCTTTAGAAGTTGCACAAGAGAATGATGATGACACCCAGCAAACATCTACTAAGATGCACAACAGTAACGCTAACGAGAATTTCTGAATTGTATACAACAGCAAATTAGTCTTAAATTCTAAATCGCGCTAGCAAAGTTTCTTTGGACTAGAGTTCATATATACCACTTCCGTCAAGACATCGTCAGCTCAAAGGCAAAGCCCATGGCCGAGGTTCGTCTCAACTGTGAGCCGCTTTTGCCGAAAAGGCTGAGTGGCGTCAAGCCCCCGCCTAAAAAGTCCGCTGTAAATATTAAAGCTCTTAGAAGCTAATATTTTAGGTCCATCAAAAAAAAAAATAGTGGCGATCGAGCAACCATCTTCCAAACAGCTTCTTTAAAAGACAAGATTTTTTTTTTACTTGATATTGTAAATGGTTCAATTGTTATATTGTAACGTCTCTCTCGCACACCACACCATCTTCTTTTCTCCAAACAACTTCTTAAAAAAGACAAGATTTTTTTAAATCTGATAAATGTAAAAGGCTCAAATTTTAAATTGTAACAACAGATGAAGCCTCATTCGTGACGATAAACGGCTTATATTAGGCTGAGTACATGGTATAAAAGTAGAAAGTATCTTGTTGCTTTAATTCTAGGGCCTACTTTTTTCTTATTATCTCTCGTTATATTTGAGCTTTTCTCTGCGGTTTCACCCGTGTGTTTTTATTGTATACCTTTTCTAGGAATTCATCATTATCATTTCAGCCGCAGGCTGTCCACTGCTGGATAAAGGCCTCCCCTAGATGTCCAAAATGACCAGTTAGAAGCGGCCTGCATCCAGCGCCTGCCTGTGATATTTTCAAGTCAACTGACCATCTGGTCGGCGTGTGTCCGACGCTGCGCTTGCCGGTGCGTGGTCGCCATTCGAGAACCTTTCTGCCCCATCGGCCATCGGTTCGTTGCGCTATGGCCTAGAAAATAAACTCACCAATTTCGTATAGGTATTCCATCATCTATTCTCTACTGTGGCGACACTAGCGCCACAACAATATCTACAAAGATGCACCACAGATGGCGTTAAAAAAGAATCTCAGGACTGCATACAAGACGGCAAATTATTATACGGATTGGAGCTATATATACAAGCTCCAACATCGTCGGAGCTGCGGTTCCTCAGACATAACAGCCGGATTGGTGACTTACTATCATTTCTTAAATCCATGCAAGATTCAGTGAGTAAGCGAGACAGCGCAATACATGGTGTTAGGCGACATCTCCCTTACTCAATCGTTCTTGCATTGTTTTAAGAGATGGTGGTAAGCCACCTGGCGGGAAGATCTTTCTTTTGTGGCGGTCGAGCATATTCTTATAGCCGCCGTCACACACTACATGTCCAAACCATCTCTACATCCATTTTTCGATCTTCCGCGACACTGCATATATTTTCTTATACTTTGATTTGGTTGTGGCCTATAATGATTACCAGTGAATGTTGATTACTTTTAGGACCAAAACTATATATTTTTATTTATTATATTAAATATATTTTTCAGCCATTGACACAATATAAACTGGTAAAAAAAGCGTTTCATTACTCGTACTATTATAACAAAATCTCTATTGTTATACGTAACAATAGCACGAAGTAATGGTCCAATTAACATTATTTCCACTAAGACTAATATTTTAAAAGTAACAAAAACCTAGTTTAATTTATTCAGTAGCGAGCGAGTGCAAGTGGCGACGTTTCGTATGCAAATCGCTGGATATTTACGATAGGGGTTGCTCATAGAAGTGGATATAGAAGAGACAGATTGATCAGAAATAAATTTAAATGCTTAATTTCAGATGATGATGACGGAGGTCCGTGGCCTTATAGTTAACATCCCTGACCGCTACTCAGGAGGTCCCGGGTTCGATCCCCGGTCAGGTCAAGATGAAAAATGATCTTTTTCTGATTGGCCTGTCTTGGATGATTATCTTTGTTACAAAATATAGTATCGTTGAATTAGTATCCCATAACACAAGTCTCGAACTTACTTTGGGGCTAACTCAAACTGTGTGATTTGTCCCTATATGTTTTAAAAGATATAACGTCCAATGCTGGACTTGGGCCTTCCCCAAGGATTTTCATAATCACCAGTTGGAAGCGGTCTGTATCAAGCGCTTGTTGAATAGGAGAGTAGTAAAGATTGTTAGACCTTTGTTGATCCTTTAATCGGGAACAATATCCACAGGCCGAATGGTAAGCTTTTCTCAATTAACAGTAATTATTATTTAATTAACTGTATTAGCAGCACACTACGGTCTTTTCTTGTGGGTCACAAGGCCAATTGACCATAGAATATAATAGAATAGACATAATATTAGGACATTCATCCATCACACATATAAACAAATCATCAATGGACAAAGTTATCAAACAACCCTAGTGTTATAGTTTTTCGAAACTGTCTTTCGATCTTTCGGATGACAGCCGGGACCAATGGCTTAGGTTACGTGTCTTCCGAAGCACGGGATCATCTTTATTCTCAGACAAGCTTAACAAAACAACTACTTAGTCAAAGTATGCTCTCAGTGGAAATCGAATTCGCAACCTCCGGGTCTTCAGGCAAACGCCTTAACTACTGGATCATAGAGGCAGTTAACCACACTAAGGCGCATGTGTACAAGATGACCTGAAGAAGGTTGCAGGCAGGTGCTGGATTCAGGCCGCTTCCAACCTGTTATTTTGGAAATCCTTATTGGAGGCCTATGACCAGCCGTGGACAGCTTGCGGCTGGAATGATGATAAAGTGCTTGTGTAGGTACAGTCAGCTGCAGTGAAATCTGACCCCCATGCCACAAGTATCACTATTGAAAGGGGGTCATATTTCTCTGCAGCTCACTGTACTATGTTTGTGTTTGTATCAGGTGGTGTGGTGGCCTTCAGTAAATGACCCCTCTGTACAACAAAATATTTTATTCATTGCCAAAAGGGTGTTGTTCGAGGCTCTAAATAAAATGTGTGGCCGTTTCTAATGCCACGATGTCCAGCCAGCCTTTCCTATTTCGTTTACTTCAGCCCGATTTCAGTTTTAACGTTGATTTGTTATTTATGGTGTTTTTGTTTTTTTTTTTAAGAAAAAAATTGAAAAACAAAATTGGCTATGTTTTATGATTTCTTGATTAACGATAAGTCGGCCTTTGTACATAGTGTTTGTATTAGAATCGACATGTATAATTTGTATGTTAAGGGTACATTAATGAGTATATCTATCTATCTTGAAGGGTTGGTAAGATATGGCGTAGATTAGGAAGGAAAGGAGAACTCTTTTGGGGCCAGGATCCACTTTGGGTCATCGAGCAAATGTAGTAAGCAAGTTTTCTGATTTCTTACTGTCTTGGACTGCTGGGTAAATCGACTACAACCTGAAGGCAATTTTTCAGGACTTGGTTATAACTAGGTATCCGATTTATCTAAAATGTTAACATGGAACGCGAATGATATGCGGGTATAGTAAGACTAAGCGTGTCTTTTTAAGTAAAACTTAGTGAGCAAATACACATACTGGCCTTACGATGGTAAGCCTTCCATAACAAGGAACAATCATCAAATGAGTAATTGGTCTCTATTTATTACGGTTTAAGAGACACCTCGAAAAGGCAGACGAACACTAAGTTTAGTAATAGGGTTTCTTTTTACACTTTACACCAAAATAAATGCATACAAAATGACCAACTTGTCATCAAAGAAGAATAGTCTCTATGTAAGCGTGTTATATGGTTCAAAAAACTTTATACATTAAATTATCAATGTGCTCTAAATGGGTCATACTTCATAACCCTCTTCATACCAAACTTAAACCACTTGAATATCAAAACTCAGGTAGCTGTCAACCATAGACTGTAAAAAACTCCAGACGTAATCTCACATACAACTGATACAATACGAGTAAAGTCAGCGAACTTTAGACGCTTCGTTTGTCATATTTAATGAGTTGACTTCATGCCAAAATGTTACTTTATTAAATTTCTAGGAACAAATTGGTTCGGTATCAAAGCGGTTGAATATTTTTTTAAACTTTGGATGCTTCTCGGTCACTAATATCTGAAGCTAAATGTACTTTTTATGTCAACAGTTATACCCACTTGGAAAAGGCAAAAGTTAATTAAAAGTAAAAATATATCAACCTGGAGATTGGGTCAAGCGTGTAAAAATCATTGAAAGTTACGCCATTATGGTATTTACTACTCGCGCCCGGAAAAAATTCACTTAGCTATAACTTGGAGATTTTGATAACAAAGATAAAAAGTCACGTTATCGACACTGTACCACTTCCCAACACTCACGCTTGTTCACGAACACTTTGCGAATAATAATCCGCTAATATTATGCACAAATACTCGAAAAAACCTAATTTTTGAAAATTAAATACAGCACGGACATAGCGACAGTTTACTTTCTCTCCAAAAACACCAAAACTTAACTATTCCGTCTGTAGTTCTTTCAAGTCTGTGGCTGTCATCGTGGTGACAAAAAAATAAGGTTGAACTATCACCATTCCCCTCGCGTCTATTATGTGGCATTAGGGATAATTATCACGAAATGCGACCGAACCAGAGTCAACAAACTAGTTCTTGGATTTGGTGAAAAAAAATATAGAGCCAGCTCTATTGGAACACCGTCTTTAATATAAAGGTGTTGAGTTTATTTTGCATTGAAGAGTGAAGAAGTTTTCTTTGGAATGATAGCAGTTATTTTCAAGTTGAAATATTTTGGTTGTGCTCATTTTGTAGTTTGTTTAGGTCAAAATATTTCTTATTTTATATTAATCAAAGCTCATTGTACATATTATTAAAAACCCGTATCAAAATCCGTACTGTAGTTTTTAAGATTTAGCAAACATAGGGATATAGGAACAGAGAAAGCGACTTTGTTTTATACTATGTAGTGATAGTGAAGACAAAGATATAGGAGTTTCTTATCACTTATTGATGACATTCATTTACTTATAATTAAGTTTACCACCACTTCCAAAGCTCAAATAGAGAAAAAGCTGCGCCATAAACTCCACTGCAGCATTATCTCCAATAATTGTTTTTGCCAAAAAAACCAAACCGACTTCATTTCCTCAACTAAAAAGGATGAAATAATTAATACATTGTTGTTTAAATATGCTTCATATCAAACATTTTAATAAATCTGAAGTCAGTGCCGATTATTTTAATAAAATATGCTAATTACGAGCCAGCAGCTATTCAACGAATTTGTAAAATTTATAACTTGGAATATATCAAAAAATACCCATGCCCAATACAAAACTTAAAGAGTTCCCTCGATTTCTCCATGATCCCATCATCAGATCCTGACCTGCTGAACATGGGCCAATTGGAAAATAAATCCTCTCGAACAAAAAAAAAATTTTTCAAATCGGTCCAGCCGTCTTCGAGAAATCCGGTAATATACATTAAAAAAAAAAACATTTCGACGAATTGATAACCTCCTCCTTTTTTTTGAAGTCGGTTAAAAAGACAATTTAAAACGAGCCAAAGTTATTTATACTTAGACAAATGAATTCAAACTGAGACCTACGACTTTAAGCATTGCTATATACTTTTCATGTCAACCATTATAATATGCAAATCAATCCCAAATAACAATGAATAAAAAAATACTTTTAACAATAAAGTTGAGTATTTATTTTATGGTTCCAGATGAGTAGATCCAAAAAATGACCAATGATATCAAAATACCCATACAACAGCACAATACAATTCATTGTTACTTCATTCTAATGTTGGGTGTACAATTTATATAATAGGGGTCGGTTTTAACCGTGGAATAAACTTAGTTAAAAGTTTCCCAAAGTTATTTTAAGTTGGAACTCGTAAACAGGGATAATTTGTGATTTATTTTATGATTTTGCTGCTTTAATGACTGGAGCGGTTTGGGCTCGACCGAATTCAATTTTCACTATAATTTACATAAATGTGCGAAATAGATTACTTACATTATGTTTGTAAGTCCATGCTGGTCTGGGAGAAATATAAAAATATAGAATCTACCAGCTGCTTCTCTCATCTCTGCGTAAACCGTAAAAGTCAAGTGAGGGAATCGGCGAATGAGGGAATCATGACATAGGCGATGCGGCTAGCAACCCATCTTTTGATCTCCTGTATAAACTATCATCATGCTAAGCGTGGTCTAAGGTCTTATGGCCCTAGGCTCTGTTTACCCCGTATGAGATAAAGACGTGACTATATGTATGTTTGTATGTATGTAAGTCTGAAGGCTTAGGTATATAAATCCTTCAGTAGACCTGTTAATTTACATAGTTTTTTCACAAAATCTATGATTTATTTTATAAGAACAGCCTTATTGTTGTTAACTTCTACTTCTATTGGTCAAGACGAAAAATGATATTTGTCTGATTGGCCTGGGTCTTGGATGTTAATTTATAATATGTATTTGTTATAAAATAAAATATCGTTGAGTTAGTATCCCATACCTTAAGTCAAGAACTTACTTTGGGACTAGCTCAATCTGTGTGATTAGTCCCTATTTATTTATTTACTAGCGACCCGCCCCGGCTTTGCATGCACATTAAAACCTTCCTCTTGAATCACTCTATCTATTAAATAAACCGCATCAAAATTCGTTGCGTGGTTTTAAAGATTTATGCATACATAGGGAATAAGGATAGAGAAAGCGACTTTGTTTTATACTATGTAGTGATGTAGTGATTATTATTTTTTTTAATGTAGAGCCATGCTTTGAATGATCAAACAATCGCTACAGTCTCGCTGGCTAGCTTATCGAGCTCCTTGTTTCAAATTGATAAATAGTATCTATTGACGAGCATCATAAAAGCGAACAAACCAGTCGGCTAAGACTAGTCTTTACAATTAGACAGGATAACCAAGGCGTTATACTAAACAGGTGTTCATTGTATGAGCACGGTGTTCTATAGCCGACCAATTAAATTAATTGGTTGATAGTTAGGAAGAGTTCACACATGGACGAGTTGCTTGAAATGTATGTCATATAAGCGATCAGCAGTTTAAAATAATGTCTTCATTTCAAAATTTCTGTATTTCCGAAACAGATACTGTACTAGTATCACTGCTAGTACCCCTAGTATGAGATTTTATAAACACAGACGCATGCAACTGCATTTTCGATTTTGTATGACAAACCTATACAGCGCAACTGGCGGATAGCAAGGCAACTAAGAAATTCTATAAAAAATCCTAACGCAGTCGCTAGCGTCTGCGTTTATAAAATCTCCTCTGTTATCAATATAAATAATAACATATGAAATGACATTAAATTAAAAATTAAAAAAAAAAACCACGACACAATTTGTTTTCAATAGTGAGGGTCGACTGATTTATCATCATATCATTATTTTGGTTGTTACCGTAAGCTACATCGTATGAGACATTGGACTTCGATTATACCTTTTTTTTTAATCACTGTAAACTTAGATATTAAATGATTTGGCATATTTTTGTTATTTGGTATTACAGGCAATAGGTTACGGTAACAATTTTCCATCAGGTGTTGGCTTAATTAGTAGTAAAAGTTAGTAGAAAAAAATAGATATTTATTCCACTCAAAGCAGTGTAAAACCATCTTAACCTCACAATTCAAGACATAAAACTTATGGAGACCGTTAAAGGCCCATTAATTACAAATGGCCACAACAATTACAATAGAATAATAGCTTATTGTGATATCCAATTTATAGAAGATTGATATCCTAGAGTCTTATGTCTTGGAATAGAAATCTAAATGAAATTGGTTCATCGTAAAATAATGATGGACACTAAACTTGCAATTGATAAGTGGTTTCTTCAAAATAGAATACTCCATTTGTCTTGTCACCGTGGATGTCGATAAAGGATTATTGGTACTTACTCTAAATTTAGATTTTTTTTTTTTCAACTATTGCCAGAAAAAAACGTGACACTCCGGGAGTGGCGACAACAGCGAAAGCTTGAATAATTATTCATACACACATCGCGTCTTTTCACGTCTTTATCCCAAACGGGGTAGACAGAGCCCAGGGCCATAAAACCCTTTAGCATGATAGTATGAATGATGGAATAGTCGATGTGGCTAGCAACTCATCACTATTGATTTTTAGTTTAGTTTTTCTTTCATCTCAAAAATATCAATGTCAAATCTACGCGCCTACAGAATATTTTACTTCAAAAAACTGCTACTTCTTCGAATACCTATTGGTCTACTCCAAGTGGTGCTTGAGTGACGTATCTCCAATATTTTTGTAGAAAGAATCGGTCTGAGCCTCTGAGCTGAAGTTTTCCCTATCTCTTTCGAGGAGATGAGGTGAAGGTGAGACAGCAGTAGTCTCAAAATAAAGTTCTCAATTCACTATGATCTAGACTAACATCGTGGCTAACTCCTCTTCAAATATGAACACAATATGGCGTACCCTAAGACTACTCACCAAAGGATAAGAATAGCTATCCAGAGGGGGGACGCAGCCAGTGTCTTGCTACCATGCTTCACGGGCAAAAGCACGAAATTATCGAATTTAAGTGTTTTATTATTTGGTAAAAAAGATCTGTAAATAAGAATTATTAAAGGTAACTTACAAGAAAGACGGGAAAAGAACACTCTTCAGAGTTCGAACAAAATTACATCAGAGCCCACTCGAAACCAGCATTGATACGGTTGCATATGACCAATTACTACAGAAACTGATCAGCAGTACGAGTACGGGCGGAATATACCCGCTTTGTGTAGCCAGAATTCTAGCTGGGAGGGAGGTGCAAGTCATAAGTTGAAAGACATTTTTTTTTGCAACTGTCTCCGTGGTCCAGTGGTCAGTGCCCCTAGTATGAGATTTTCTTAACGCAGACGCTAGCGACTGCGTTAGCGATTTAGTATGGCAAACCTGTACAGCGCCTCTGGCGGATAGTAAGGCAACTAAGAAATTCCATACAAAATCCTAACGAAAAAAAAGAAAAACTCATACTAAGGGCACAGGGCGTTTGCTCGAGACTTTTTCTAGTTGTTTCCAGTTTGGTTAGGATATTGCAGGCTTGAATCACCTGATTGTCTGACAATAAAGATGATTCAGTGCAATGGAAGGCACGTTGGTCCCGGCTGTCATTAGGAACCACGTCGTATGCAGTAGACAATGTTATCAAACCTAATTATTTGAATAATTTAAAAATCGCTTAAGCTTATAACTTTCTCGCTCCACAAAGAGCAGCCGAGCGACCACGCACTGCCCCGGGCCTCACCTGTTATTATAATGATACATTGTAATCATATCTCCTAGAGCTGAAACTAAGCTCTAAGCTATTACTGCTTTCAGTATTTGTTACCTAGGTAACCTAGGTAGGTAACACTCAGACTTAAGGCTGGCGCCCACTAGGCGGGGCTCGATAGAATATCTGCAGGTTTGGTGTCTTCTCAGACCATGGCACATCTTCTAGCAGCCAGTGGTTATTAGCTAAGAAGAAGAAGACTAGGCGAGCCGCATCCCGCCAGGCCACAACGCAAAAATACGGCGGGCTATCTATACCAATAAACAAAACTGGATAAATAATTTTGCATCGGTTTTTAAGTTTTTATATAAATATGTATTTTTAGAATAAGGTATATATTATATGGGCCTATTGTTAATAACATGTTGTTGCCTGAGAAAAATAAATAAATAAAAAAATAATAATAATAATCTGTTTGTAATATTTATATAACCGCTTTTTACTAAATTCATATGGATGTATACATGGTACATATATGAAAATAACCGTTTGTGTCGGACAATTTCGGGAAAGCTATCTGCCTGTGAAAGCCATCAAAATCGGTGGGACCGATTTTGACGGCTTTCACTGGCAGATAGCTGATGTAAAGAAGTAACTCAGGCTACCTTGATTTTTGAAATGTTTTTCGTAAACTATGCGAACTGAACAATAACTTTTTTTTTAATTCCACGAGGACGAAGTCGCGAGCACAGCTAGTTTTGTAAACAAGTGTGTCCAGTGTGTGATCGGGGTGGAGCGCACTTTCATACAAAATATAGGCAGGCGGATTTATGCGCTGCGCTGCGGCCCTGCCCGATGCGGTACGCCTAGTGGGCGCAAGCCTTGTATGAGTATAGTCGCAGTTGTATTTCGTTCTCTTGGGACAGAGTATGGAATTTGTATAGAATCAGTAAGTCCAGTTTCTAATTCTATAGAAATAATATTGCCTACTAAATTATATTAAAAAAAAAGATATCAAAAACATGTTGCCTACCCCAGCTCAGAATTATAAAAGATCATCAGCATTATTTCAGTCGCAAACTGTTCACTGCTGGACATAGACCTTCCCTAATGATGTCCAGAACGACTGGTTAAAAGCGGCCTGAATCCAGCTCTTACCCGCGACCTTCTTCAGGTCATCTGACCGTCTGGTCGCGGGTAAGAGCTGGATGTAGGCGGCTTTCTGCTCTTCGCTCATCGGATCTTCGCGCTATGTGCCCCGCCACTACCCCTTCAAAGAGCTGTGGTGTGAATATTCAAGATCCTATATATCAGGAGGGTTACAACCATCTCTTTAAACCATGCAAGTTCCAGTGAGTAAGGGAGATGTCGCCTTACATCATGTATTGCGCTGTCTCGCTTACTCACTGGAACTTGCATGGTTTTTTTTAGAGATGATAGTAGGCCATCAGAACGAATATATTAAAATACCATATGTAGCACTTTCACCATCGTATTCAAGGCCAAGTCCTTAATGTAAAGTAGTGTAAATTCGCAATAATCTATAGTTTATAATTAAATTCGACCTATCGTACTTTCGAACTAACAGCTGCTTCGGTCACGCAACGAATTCGAGAAACGCTTAAAATAAATTGTATTTATTTTCTAGTCTGGGAGAAAAAGAAAAACATAGAATGTACCAGCTGCTTCTCTTCCCGCGCAAGCCGTAAAAGTCGTCTAAGGGAATTGCCGAATGGGGAAATCATGACATAGGCGATGCGGCTAGCAACCCATCACTATTGATTTCCTGTTTAAACTAACATTATGCTAAACGTGGTCTAAGTTCTTATGGCTCTAGGCTCTGTCTACCCCGTATGGGATAAAGACGTGATTATATGTATGTATGTATGTATTTTCTAGTTGTTTCCCGCGCCTCCACTCGTGTAATTCTCCGTTATAGAGAGACTCAGCTGCCGTAGAAATTCCGGAATAAAATATAGCCCATGTGTTGTTCCAGGGTCTAAGCAGTTTCCATTTTAAATTTCAACCAAATCGGTTAAGCCGTTAAGTTAAAGAGTAACAAACATCCTTACAAACTTTCGCGTTTTTAATATTAGTAGGATAATATTGTTGTCGTATTCAAGACTAAAGTCTAGATTTATGCTAAATTTCAACCAGATTTAACTTTTCTGATTGCGCCTAATCCAAAAGAGCTTATCATATCAAGCCACTAGTGGTGGCAACCAAGTCAAGACATAACCACGCTCTGGGTTGCTTAACTGCATATTAGAGTTTTGCAAAAACGTAATATATTATTTCAATTTACCTCCTGAAGTTAATATTAATGGATTAAAAAAACTTTATGAGGTTAATATTAAATATTAAAGAGCTTTTGAAATCGCTTCGGTTACAAATTCGGAAGTTCTAATAACTTCGGATGTAACCTAACTTTGGAGCCATGTATAAAATAGTTTTGTATAGAAGTCACGAACATGTTTACTACAAATTGCTAGAAATGTTAAATGTTGTAGTCAATATGAAACTGCGGTAATTTTGTACTTTTTCGAGTCACAATGGCTATATGGACTCTATATTGACTTTGCCCATTACTTGGCTACCTCCACCGCCCGGTCGTTTGCCTCGTTCAAGTCCTCCATTGTGCAGGAGACAGGGCAGCTAGGGCACGACAGAAGGTGAGCCATCGACTGCACCGCACCGCACTCACACAGGCTGCTGTCAGAGAAACCCCACCTAGCACGGCTCTCCCGGCATCTTCCGACACCAGCCCTAGTAGCTTACCACCATTTCAAGACCACTTTAAAACCATGCAAGATCCAGTGAGTAAGTGAGATAGCGCAATACATGATGTAAGGCGATATCTCCCTTACTCAATCGTTCTTGCATGGTTTTCAGCGATGGTGGTAAGCCACCTAGTCTGTTAAAATTTATGTATTTATTTTCTGTTTACAGCACTACAATCAAAAGACTTGTACAATAGGTGTCACTCGTCATCATTTCGTGTAGGTGTCACGGACAATTGACCATATACACCCTGGTGTCAGAGTTCAGAACCGCCTCTCGGCCTTTAACGTGGTTCCTTCAACGACTGTCGGCTTAAGGCTCCTCCTTCAGTCGCACTAGCGCCACTGCCTAAAAAAAATTATCTTCTGTAAGTGAGCTTATCAGAATTCCTCGCGCGACTTTTTGCTAGTATCCTTAACTTACATTAGAACCTCGAAAGTCATTGAAATACTATCCGCTTTAGACACCTTTACAAAAAGTGTCAAATGTTGTCGTTTTTAGTAATTTTTAAAGTGAGCTAGTGAGACCGAAGAAACAGTCTTAACATGCCTTCCGAAGCGCTATCCAATCACCATCAGGTCGGCTGGACCCTAATTGCCTACTTGGTGGTATACTACCGTCTCTTAAAACCATGCAAGATCCAGTCTCGCTTACTTACTGGAATATGGATCTTGCATGGATTTATGAGATGGTAGTAAGCCATTTGGTCAGTGTTAAGGAGTCTTATATTCCATATTGACCGCGACATAGACCCCGGTACATTTAAAGTTTAGCTGTAAATTGAACGATAACCCCAAAGGTCGGTTGGCAATTAATAAACCAATTTAGGATACATTTACATCATTAGTAACGAGTTTATGTATCATGGCTTTTAGCTGCGTTTTTGGATTAAGAATAGACCACTTCTTGTTTTATTGATGTCTTAAAAATGTTAAAACGCAGACTAAAATACAAATAATTATATGAGAAATAAAAAGATGGGCCGAGTACTCGGTTGATACTTTGTACTCGGCGTAATCGGCGGGTTATTTGATATTCGTACTCGGCCCGAATAACTCTGTTTGAATGCCGAGTATACTCGGTTTAAGAAAAGCAATTTATTTAGGTAGATATAATTAAAACAACAGTGTTAATAAAAAACTATTTATTACTAATTAAGGAAATCTTTGACAATCTCCATTAATAAAATCAATGAATGAGTAGTAACCAGACAAAATTAAGAGAACAGTACTAAAAATATCAAATATTTATAGTTTAATAAAGGTAAATTATGATTTTGTTTGAAGTGAGCTACTCGGCTGAGTACTCGGTTGAAAAAATAATTGAACGGAGTAATACTCTGTACTCGTTATTCGGCAAAAGTGATACTCGGCGCATCTTTAAAAATATCTCAAGCCTAAAGCGAGGCTACCTCAATCACCTTCCAATTTGCCTCCATCAAGTCGTCCACAGAACATGATGAGAAAAAAAATTCAGAAAATTCAAAAACAGCAAAAAAATGTTGCCGTCACTTCTCCACTAGGAAATATATTTCCCAACTCGTTTCTCACATACAAATGTAAAATTATATGCTTGGAAATTACGCTCGGGCCCAGCGTAGTATGAAATCAGACCTAAAATGGTTTTATCATTGAATCGTGGAAACCATGTGTAATTTTAGTGTATCACGGAAAGCCATATAACATTTGATTTGTGTGAGATTCTGCCATATATCTATACTTTAGGTCGTGCTCTTTGCTGGATGTCATTAAATACAGAATGAAGTATTCTTCTATCTCTACTTTCGATTAGACTTTAAATACTATAGATTCATAGTCATAATGGGGTGCCATCTTCGAATTGAAGTTTGGAGGTCAGCAATCGGAAACCGTCACGACTATGGGCTGTTATTTTCAGTTCAGTAGTCTCCAGTCTTTTGTGTCATCAAACCACAATCGTCGAGGGCGGCCAAGAGATCTTTTGCAAGGCATTTTGCCTTTGTCTCAAAAATTTACACTGGGGTCCTTGTTGTATGTGACCGTCCTCTACCTACTATAATCATAGATTAGATTAAAAAAATATTAGGTTTACTGCGATAACTCGAGCATCTTGTGTCGGAGGCCACGACGCAAAATAGATCCTGGCTCCGGCACAAGAGTTCTCCACTCCCCTCTTTTCTTTGCCACCTCTTGCCAGTCGCCATCTCTTTCTAGTTGGCTCTTTCAACACGATAAGGAAGAAGAATAATTTACTACGTCATTTTCCAATGATGATTTCTGTTAGGGGATAGAACCCCAGAGTATAATTCGCATTAGCCGGTCATATTTTACCATTAACCATTCCATTAACGAAAATAAAGTATTCATCCAAATAATATCTTAGCAGCCAAAAATCAAAATGCGTAACAGAGATACTCGATACATCACTCACATTAGGGGTTACTCTAACAAAATAATAATCGATATGCAAAATGTAATGGAATCAATCGAGTAATGTACCGATGAATAGTCGGGTGATTTATTATTATCCGAATAAGAAAAATTACTGTAAAATACAATGGTCGTTTGTATGGGGCGATACGATTACGATCAGATATGTCAAGGTTATCAATATGTTCTTCTCAGAAGCCTTCGAACAACGGCCTCCGTACTGAAAGGGAGTAGCCATAGGCTGTGTTCCCCTCTATCAAAGGATAAGCCTAACCGGCATATGCATGTAGTGTGTATAATCTGGGGGTCTAAAAACGCCACTTTGAGCAATTCATCGAATCGAAATCATATTATGAATTCCTTAGCAATTCTGTAGCAATTCCTCTATTTTTTGTAAAACGGCCAACTAAACTTTGCAATTCCTCTTCAAAAGAATTGAAAGAAATAGGAATTGCTAAAGAATTGCTAAGGAATTCGTAATATGAATTCGATTCGATGAATTGCTCAAAGTGGCGTTTTTAGACCCACTGTACAGAAATTATTTGCTGTTTTTAATCTGTTAGTGTCATTATTAAAGTCAAGTGACAGTATAAGTTTTGTGAAGATATGCAGATCTGTAGTTGTGTGTATTTTTTCCACGGAAGAAATGAATAGTAAAATATCTCTAAGGCTACCTTCCTGTACGGAAGCCGTGTAACTCGAAGTCAGCAGCACAATATACAGATTTATTAAGTAATTTCATACAAAAAAACATACATACATATCAATCATGGTGTTTAATATGATGTCCATGATAATAAAAAGCTTCCCACCACGCTGGTATACGAACATTCAGTTAAGAGCATACTAAATAATCTTCGTTTGTGCCATTATTATTTATCGTAAAATATTGTATACATGTTATAATTAGACAAAAGTTCCACAATATTACGAACTGCAGACTATAATAATGTTTAAAAAAAATTAGGAAAGCGTGAAGTGGGAGGACGAAAAATATCAAGGCAAAATATCAAGGTTCTAATATCAGTCCACTGGAGAACATCTCCAGTGGACTGATATTAGAACATTGCAAGAATGGCCATGGATAGGACTTAATGTATGGAGCTAATAAACCCTTCAGTAAAGTGGCACCAAAAGTAGAAGAGAGACAAAAACCACCTTTGTAAAGTTGAATTGCAAAATAGACAAGTTCAAAAAATAATAAACACTTTCTAACAAGTGGTCGAGTGGTTGAAAGCCCTCATTGACTGTGTTAGTATAAAATCAGTGAAGGGCATTGTTTACAATCCCAGTACTTTACACCTGTGATAATTGCAAATTTCTCATGGACTCTATCCTATGGTGATAGATGCGAATTTGCAATAAATTGTATCTACTACGTACTAGCAAAATGTTAGTGAAAATGTAACCCCATTTCTCCTATACGGCCTCTCCACACCCTACATTAGATGGTCTTTACTTTTATTTGCTAGATAAGGGATGCATATTTTGTTTTCTTCTTGTCCCAATTTCTCATCAATTTTTCAAGCTGTCCCATAAAATTGATTTCGTTTTCTGATTTAACCCGTAATATGAAGTACCAATTTGGTACATACTGCACTATAATTGAAATATAATTGATATGTTGTTGTGCTGATTTTGTATAGTTTTTCTTTCTGTCTTCCTTTATGAAAATTGCCGAAAGCAAAAGTTACTAAGTTTAGTAAACTACTTTATAATATATATTACATTATTTTTATTCTACCATGTTTAATAGATTTACCGTCTTCTTTTAATAAACTTTCTTCTCAGTAAGTTATAGTTATCTTGTGATATCTGTGTATTGAAATTATATGATTTATGTCAAAGTTTGCAGTATTTACTCGTGGGTTTTTCAATTTTGTTAAAATAATAGAACAGGTAAAAAATCCGTACAGTAAAATACAGAATAGAAGTAATATAAGAAAGATTAAACTTTTTTTCAAAATAATTAATATTATAGAATATTTTTTTTACCTTACTTATTTAGTAGAACGCAATCTTTGAAATGCCTGTGGCAGCTAGTATAAATTCTCTCATTCATATAATGTGAATAACAAGATCACAAACTGCAGAGTATTGTTTTACAAAGTACATTATCAAAGGCAACGCCTAACCCAATTATAGACCACGCAGCCGACTAGCAAAATGATTGAACTATGAAATTCGGGACAAGATATAAATTTTCTTAAACGGGACAAAATGTTAGGGACGAGATAAGAACAAATGGGGATGCAGTAGCCAAGGGTTACAATGAGGGTATCATACCCTCGGTTATTTCCGCGATTAACAGAAACCGCTGGAAAGTCAAAACGTGGATTATATACCGTGCAATTTTAATTATTCCAGAAATTGAAACAATACTCAGACCCTGATCACAGTATTTATAATAGTACTAACGTACGTGATATTTAACTATCTACAACACCTAACAGTAACTAGTAACACCACCAGAATATTGAACTATCTAACAAGAATATAGGTTATGTAAAAAATAAAACAAAAAAAAAACTATTGCAAAAGCTTTTGATAGAAATTTTCTTGACTTCATGAAAAACATTATGGGGAAGAGAAAGACCAAGAAGGAGTAAGGTGAAATAAAAAATGTAAGTCGTAGCTTATCAGGATGTGAAAAGGCTGGCGGAAGATATGCACTTGGAAGTGACTACACTGATAAGAGCACGGCTCATAAATTTTAAAATACATAGACGGTTTCTTACACAGACAGACGGACGAAGTGATACCTTGACCTTTGTAATCATCACTTTATGTAGGTGACACGGTAAATGAATCATGCACACCCTGGTGTCAGTTCTTCGGAACCGCCTTATATGGTTCCTTTACTGTGCCTTTCGAAGTACGGAATCATCTTTATTATCAGACAGTCGGGTGTTTCAAGCATGCAATGTCCTAACCAGACTAGAAACAACTAAACAAAATATGCTTCTGTGGGAATCGAACCCACGACCCCCGGGTCTAAAGGCAAGCGCCCTAACCACTGAACTATTGAGAAACCTTTGTAAAAGTCGTAAGATATAAACAGACTGCTCTTTACCAGATTATGAGAGGCTTTCGGCCTTATTTAGATTTATGTGGACGTAATGAACTGGAATAAGGAAGTTTCCATTGCATTTTATTTATATTAATAGTTCAGAGAAATTTCACTTAGCTACGGGGATTAAGTTGTTTTCATTTAGAACTTAATAATAAATACATAAATATTAAAAGAAGATTGGTAAGTTCGAGACTTAAGTATTATGGAATACTTTTACTCAACTTCAAAACAAATTGTGTCGTAGGTTTTTTTTTTTTTAATTTAATATATTTCAATTCGGAATTTCTTGATTCGGTTGCCGCATTCAAAGCCCGCGATAAAAGCTATGCAATAGTTAAAAAATATTTTTATTTTTATTTTAGGACACAATCTCCACAGTCGTGCAGGGTCGATTGACATTACAACATACTCAACAAGAGAACAAACATAAGTATTATCATCACGAGAAGATGAAGCGTTTATCTATTCTATATATTATTATGGTAAATGCCACACTGGTATTTTTGAAGTGTTGCAATCTGAATGTAGTGTTTGTGGTTTGATAAAGTCAATAATGTTTAAAATATATAACATAATCCATACTCTAACTAATTTTATAAATGCGAAAGTCTGTCTGTCTGTCACCTCTTCACGGTTAAACTGCTGGACCGATTGTGATCAAATTTGGTAGGGATGTAGTTAACGTCCTGAGGTCAAACATAGGCTTCTTTTGGGCGCGATATAGCCGAGTCCCACGCGGGGCGAAGCCGCGGGGAACAGCTTGTTACATATAAAACAAAGTCGCTCTCCGCTGTCAAATTCAAATTGTTTATTCTCAATATAGGACATTCTTATCACTTATTGACGTCAACGTGACGTTGCTGTCTATCTCTATGTATTATAAATCTTCAAAACAACGCAACGGATTTTGTTGCGTTTTTTTTTTAAAAAGATAGAGTGATTAAGAGGAAGGTTTTTATGTAAGTAAAACTTATAATATTTCACCCGTGCGAAGCAGGGCGGGACGAATAGTAGATTGATTGAAAGAGAATTACTAAAGATAAATTATATAAAAACAGAGTTGACTGGGAGAGTTAATAAATAAACATACTGCGATCAGATTGCAGATCTCTGAAATTGAAAAGGGATATATTACGGTTAACCAAAATCGGCGAGCGTGTATGACGAGAGTGATGATAAGACAAGACAAAAAAAAAGGCTTTATTTCACCAGTAATAATAATTAATTTAAAAATGTATAACCCGACTACAATAAAAGGTGTCTGAAAAAGATGAAACAAGGAAATAAATCAAATAGAAATCCAGAAATTAGGTACAAAAATGGTCATGGTAAAGCCATGATCAGGCGGGCTATTTTTACCAATCTTTTGACACCTCATTTTATAAAATCAGTTCAGTATTTTAGGCAAATACATAGACTGCCAAAATCATTACCCTTCCTTTTGGTTTAGCTCTCGGGTAAAAATATACAACGTAATGAGTGTACAGGAAGCGACAATGGTCTGTAAGGATCGTAGCTAAAATAAATTTTTAGGCTCTGTCTACCCCTACGAGAGAGAGAGAGAGAGAGAGAGAGAGAGAGAGATAGAGAGAGAGAGAGAGAGATTAAGGAGTACCACATAAGTAGAGCGGCGGACAAATGTTTATTTAAACCTTTATTGCACATAATACAATGTATCGCACAATAGGTGGACTTAATGCTAGGAGCATTGTCTAATAATCAACCTTTGGGTTAAGCAGAGAATGCATGTGGGTGCACTGTATATACACAAACAAATAACCTACATACATACATATACCTACATATACCATACATATAAATACAGTATCATATATACATAATATATATATACATCTATATACATATATTCATTAAATCAATAATATATATGCAACATTTGAAATAGTGTTCTACTTTTGTGACTGTTCGAGATAGTATTTATAGACTAGCGTTTTGAAGCTAGCGCGACTCCGAGCAGTTCTTATGGATTCAGGGAGTGCATTCCAAAGTTTTACTGCAGTGACAGCGAAAGAATTTGCGTAAAAACCTGTACGGTGAGAAGGAGTTGCCAAAATCAAACGATTTGAAGAACGCAGGACTCTTTCAATGTTAATAATCAATGAAAACTAGCTGTTGTCCACGGTCCTTATCTATAATCATACCAAATTTCATCCAAATTGCTCCAGCGGGTTAAAAGTGAAAGCGTAGCAGAAAGACAAATAGAAAGAGTGACAGGATTTCGCATTTATAATATTAGTATGGATTATGATAAAAATATAATATTGGGTTTACTGAACAACAATTTTGTTATTTACATCAATATTATAGACATTTTTTATGACAGTGATCCAAACATAATACATCCATTGATTGACTAGCTCATACCGAAGTAAGACACAAAATCCAATACAGACCTTATCAATTTTGAATAAAGTTTCATATCGCTAGCATGAAATCTTCATATCATAAAATAGGCATTCGTCTTCTGCCCGTAAAAGCAGGCTTTTCATAAAACTATGTGACCAACATAAATTTGCTTTCGCTTATTATCGCTGCGACCTTATTACCCGATACTAGAGTCGAAAGTTCTAGAATAATTGTTTTATGTATTATTTTACATTTGTAAAGACCTATTCGCCTCCGTCAAAAAGATTTATATGACATTGACGACGAATTATACTTCTTCGTTATTCATACTTTTTAGTGTTACAAGTTTTATAGATTTGCTGACTGCCACCTTTGTAAGTGTTTTTAGTGTCTGTTAAAATTTTATATTCTCCACGTCATTAGTTTAGAGGTGTGATTTTACACGCATGACTTGCTTTAGTGTTTTACATATAATAAATTAAAGAAATAACAGATGTGAAACAACAAACTGAAGACGGATCTTCGTGAACTGCACGCTAATAATTGGCAAGAAGCGACGCAGGATGGATCAAAGTCCTTAATATATCTTAAGCCAAAAGTGACAAATACAAAAAAAAGTTTATTTTTAAGAACAAATACAAATAAAATAAAAATGACTGAAAAAACACAAACAATCTATCTCAAAAATAAGAGAATACAAACATTACTTTGGGTCTCTGTGCCATTTACTAATAAGAATTTATAGTTTATATAGTTATACTTATGTTGATTATAAGAAAAGCAGTAAGAGACGATGTCAAGTAGAAAATATGAGATGCTTGAGTTTATGGTAGACACTAAAAAAACATCAATAGCAGTTTTTATACTTATTTACGTCCCGTTCTTAGACGTTGGTGTCTACTCGTGTTGGTGTATGTTGGTGGTGTGTTGGTCCTTAAACTGCAGCTACTAGTATTCTCTTTGAGAATACTAGTAGCTGCAGTTTAAGGATATGTGATAAATGACAGCTGGGCATGATCGAATAAAAATGGCTACATCTCGAGTCCAAAGCAAAGACTCAATTTATCACTGCGCTACTGTTATAATCAATAATGACAAGCTTCTGTACATTCGTTAGTTTGTGAGGATATTATAATGTGTTATAGATTTACAATCAAACAGATGGCTATGTCATTAAAGTAATGTTTTATTCTACTATAAAGCAGTTCGGTATTTACATCATAATTACATTGTAAAACTGACTTATAACAGGAAGTTATCTAGTTTTCGAAGAACTCTAACGCCAGGGTGTGCAAGGTTAGTTGATCCTGTAACCTAAAGATATAATGATGATGAGAAATAGATCTATAGTGTAAAGCATTGTAAAAACTATAAAATTGCTTGTACAAAATGGGATCTGAACGAGGCGACAAGCGGCACAGATAAATTACCAATTATTGAGCAAAATCAACAGAGTCTATAATATAGCCATTATGACTCGAAAAGATAAAGCCTCAGGCTTTAAGTCCGCCGTTTACCATTGTGTAATAAAGTTAAATATATAAATAACACAAGCCACTGGCGAATTTAAGGAAACCATACGTGATTATTTCTTCAACACCGATGCAAAACAATTCCGCTGACTTCGACATCAAAATCCGATCCCAGATCCCATGTTTCATTATAAAGATTTAATTCTCTCGAACGTTGCTTCCCTACATCCACATCCAATTAACATAGACCCCTGTGTTGTCATATCACAACATATAAATGTATGGGAGCTGGTTTACAATAGAGTTCACGATAATATGGTCGTCACGGCATGGACGTTTAGTTTGCTAAGTTAAAAGGATTGGCGTACATTTCAAATTTTGCGCTGATTTTTCGTTGCTCAGCTTTTAACAATTTCCACTGGTTTAAAAATATTGGATTTTGATAAGACCAAAATTTAATTTTTGACTTGAGTAGGAAGGTGGTGGAGATGTTTATTTAGATTATAAAAAAATGCTATAATATAATGACGATGATATTAAGCTAACAACTAAATTGGGAAGGGGAATCACCTTAAAATACCTAATTTAGAGGCTTTCCAACTTTTTTTTTTTATTATAATAGAATCAAGTATCAACATTGAACATTTTTACAACTTTAAAATTTGTTACCAACTTTACACGTTATAAAAACTAAACGTGGCCAAATATGCCATGAATTGCGATCTTATTTTTTTTAAGTTAGTACTTACTTCATACACTAACAGTACGCTTATACCAACTACGCATTCTCTCTTTATTACACCTACAAGCTGTCTGCTTTACCCAAAGGTTGGCTGTTATTGCTGCTTCATTATCTCTCTCTGTCTGTCTCTCTCTCTCTCTCTCTCTCCTCTCTCTCTCTCTCTCTCTGTCGTGTCCGTGAGCCCAGGGTCTGTTTTCCTGATTTCTCTACTTCGTCCGATGACATAGTTTCGAATATCACTGAAATTTTACTTTATTTAAGTTCCAATCTACTTTATTATATTATTGAATCAGCTAATGATAATGATCAGATGAGGAAAATGATTTAGAAGAAACGTGCTTTGGTCCCGGTTGAAGAAAGGGCACATAGTGTTTTCTCAATACTCTGACACACGTCAAGGTTATTAGATCCTGCGTACCCTACGCAGGATCTAATAACCTTGACGATATCAATGAAAGAGTATCTGCTACACTTTCTAAAGAACCACGCTTCCCACAGTCCAGCCGTGTTACATAGACGACTTTTACCCTACAATTAGGTAAAAAAATAGCAGGCTTATAGAACTACGAACGATTACGTAGTCTTTCAATGTATACAGACGGCTCTAAAATTGAAAAGCAAACAGAGCGGGAGCTAAGAACGCAACACAGCAAGAAATAATAAGACTGCAACGCTAACCAGTCGTGTCGTGACTCGGGACTTTCGTCCAATAGTGTGGGTCATATCGATATCGATAAATTTCTGTTTTCCTAATATGATTAACGGTTTTAAATCATTAGAAATAAAACTTAAAACACGACAGATAAATTAACTATTAATAGGAATATTTAAAAACATGTTAAAGAAAAAGGCTTTTTCTTTACAAATTAAGAACTGAATTTTGATCTTTTTGATAAGGTTTTTATTATAAAACCAGTACAGAAGGCTCAATACAGAGTAGACAGAAGAAAACAAATAAAAATGTTCATAAATTAAGTAAATAAATTCTGTAAAAAATTAAATATTCTCATCCTAATTATAATTACCAACTTGCTCCTTTTAAGATATATAAGATAGTGCCTTTCCCACTTTCTTCAATCCCATTCTTTCCAGATTTACTCTTACATAAAATTACGGACAAATGTAAAAAATGTGGGAAATACTACAAGATTAGTGATGCTAAATGCCCGTATATTTAGAACACTACAAAATCCCTAATGCGTAAAGTAAACTTCAGATATACTGTATAAAAAATTAAATTTAACCCATGTAACCCGACAGTAAAATCAACACAGCACGATCGGTTAAGTAATGTCAGTTGGTTCTGAAGTTTAGATGTGAGGGTAACCGCCTGCTGATGCTGGTCGATGGTCTTGCAGAGTTACCATCAACAATTAGTTAATAATAATGAGATTATTATAGAAAATTGAATCAGTAAGGATATCGATAATCGACATGGTTATGCATAAGCCCCATCCCTACAGGCTCGGGGCGATCAGATCGCATGCATACATTAAGCTCATAGCTCTCGTCTGTCTCTTGATGTACGTATGCCAATTGATTATACTGTACTGACCTCTCCTTTTGTTGTGACATATGTCCTGCCGTGGACCTCTAAGAATCCCGAAGAACATAATATAAAAGAGTAAAGTGATTAAAAATGTTCGGATAAATAAAAATGCGCCATTTTGTTTTTATTTTATTTTGATATAACCATTGTCTCCTACAGTAAAATATACATACAGACATACATATAATCACGTCTTTATCCCATACGGGCTAGACAGAGCCTAGAGCCATAAGACCTTAGGCCACGTTTAGCATAATGGTAGTTGAAACAGGATATCAATAGTGATGGGTTGCTAGCCGCATCGCCTATGTCATGATTTCCCCATTCGGCGATTCCCTCAGACGACTTTTACGGCTTGCGCGGGAAGAGAAGCAGCTGGTACATACTGTGTTTTTTTTTCTCCCAGACCAGCATGGAAGTAAAATATAAATCTAACAATACCTCTCAAACTAAAATCCATGAAGCTGTTCAGGCTGCAGAGCATGTTAAATAATTATACATACATACTCTCGATAAACATAACCCTCCTGACGCAGTCGGATATTAAAAATAAGTGCATTAACTGTAATATTTTAAGCACACAACCAACGATAACCTTTATCAGCCGGACAAAACCTCACGATTGCGCAAGCGCAGACAATATCCAAAGAAAACAATGGCACATTCAATGTTAAGGCTACTACGATTGTTTGTAAATCTACTGATGCTTGATAGCTGGGTACTTTGCGTAATTTTTGGGATGTGGTTTTAGTATGTATTTACATATGTAAATGTATTAGATTGTATGTTTAGAGGGGGCAGTCCCAAAAATTTCTGTGAAGGACGTGCAAATCACAGAAAAGAGAAATTATCCGAATATAAATGTTTTGATGTTGATTTAGTTCCAGGATCAGTGTGGCAGCGTATTCTCTCTTCTCACCTTCAATTCATACATGTAAACCACACCACACATTATTTGAAATGTATTACGTAGTTAACAACAAAGCCACCTAATATTATCAACCAATAACAGTGGCAAAAAATGACGCAATCAAATTCCCCGCCCATTTTTTCTGTGTAAAATGTTGCCAAACTAGTGACACGTTTTTCGTGCGCTATGCCACATCTTGTTAATATTTCTAAATCCTGTGGTTCCTTATGTAATCATAATTAATATAAAATTTGTAATGTAATTTGCTTTGATTTTCACAGGTTTCCCTTACCTGGTGCAAAATAAAGATGCAAAGAAAAGTATTGTAATTACGAATGGTATTGCCGACTCTCACGTCAAATCTTAACTCACATCGCTTAGAAATGACAGTCTACATTACATTTAGAATAATCTATAAGCCTAGAAAAACCTTAGTCTAAATTATGGTCATTATTATTACCATAAAACCGTATCAATATTGGATAGAATATTCTTTGAGTAATAGTCTTCAGGGGTAGATGTTTACATAGACACATAAAGAAATAGATGACATAGCAGACAAACCGTAGAAGAGTCGTTTTCTTTTTCTAATGGAGTTTTACAAATAGTAAAGACTAGCTACCCGCCCCGGCTTCGCATGGGCATAAAAAACTTCCTCTTGAATAATTCTATCTATTTAAAAAAAACCGCATCAATTTCCGTTGCGTAGTTTTAAAGATTTAAGCATACATAGGGATATAGGGACACAGACAGCGACTTTTTTATTCTATGTAGTGATTAGCGATTGGCCTGTCAAAGTTCTTCTTGTTTTATGTCTGCGAAACAACTCTGCTGCTCTTGTGAGGAAGTTTACCTGGCGCACCGCCAGAAGGAATGGACTCGGAATTTGTATCAAATTGACTTATCATCAATTCGAGTTGGTGTCACGGTCAATCGACCATGTACACCCTGGTGTCAGAGTTCTTCGGAACCGCCACTCGGCCTCTGACTACCAGATGGCATCCGGGACCAATGGCTTAACCTGGCTTAAATGGTGATTCAAGCCTGCAATGTCCTAACCAAACTGGAAACAACTAAACAAAGTATGCTTCCCGTGATACGAACCCACGAAAGTCCCCGGGTCTACAGGCCCAAACCACTGGACCACGGATACCTATATCAACATGTTACCTAATAAAATTTCATGCGATAATAATTCCTAACGTTATGAATCTAGACTTGACTGTGACTTCCTTCCCCTTTCTACCTGCAGTATTCTTATTTACAAATAATCATGTCTTGATCCCATAAGGGGTAGACAGAGCCTAGGGCCATAAGACCTTAAGAGCACATTTAGCGTGATGGTGTTCTTACTTAACTGAAAATAACTAAGTACAGTCGGCTGCAGAGAAATCTGACCCCCATGCCACAAGTATCACTATTGAAAGGGCGTCATATTACTATTCATCCGACTGTACATAAATTTTGGAATCTGTCTGTTATACCCAAAAGTTACATATTTTTCCACGTAATCATAGTTTGCAAGAACTTAAAATAGAGATCTTGTGATGTCTATAAAAATAAGTATTCTATGTTATGCACAAAAAAAACTCACATAATATGGGCATACCTCACGCTGATAAGTGCGGTCAACATAGCCTTAGTACCGATCGCAAAAAAGGTGAAATAAATTTTCAAATTATTTTTAATCATAATAAATGTAAATAAAATAACATATTTAAACAAAGCGCAAATTGGATTAGCAAAATAGGAGCAAAATCCGAAATCGAAGTTATGCGATTCTAAACAGAACAGAGAAATTATCCGAGTGTTTCTAAATTCTTTGGTTTTTTACGAAATAACACATAAAAACCCCTTGAAATTGACTGGAATCAGATAAACGGGTGTTTTAAAGCCTGATTTTACATAAAAAATACATTTCGTGCCTATATTTTTACCATATGATAGAGATGTAAAGCCATTGATTCGTAATAATAAAGTATTATAGTCTATAATTTAGTTTTTTCATTCTGAAGGAACACTCTTGGAAACTATAAAAATGATTTATTTTTATTTGACAGTCGTAAAATTGGTTCGATTCGCTACTATAAGGTGTTCAAATCATGATTGGTTTTATGAATCGCAATAAAATAAAGTGAGTAAATTCTCAAAATAGAGACTAAAAACCATTTTTCGTTTTAGTTTCACTGTTCGGAATTCAAATAGGCTGAAATGAGATCAGGGGGCTTAGCAAAAGTCACAATTGCAAAACGTTAACGAGGTATGACAAGAACAAAATGTATGGAATTGACATAAGCTGCGATAAATCACGTGGTCAATCTTATGTCAATCCCATACTCGTTTAAGTTTAAGGTGATTTATTTTAAACTTTTTAGCATACTATACTGAGTGCAGTACAGTGTCATAAGGCAAGCGGAAAAAGTAGACCTGGCGGCGCACAAGCGCAGCGGAGCTCAAACCAATCGGAATGACCTGGCCTGAATCACTTCAGACTTTATAGGCATTGCCAAATATACCCATCGAAATGGCTGAAGCACGGTGGACGCCCTTTTGACCTGGGGGCCATTAGGACTCTGACACCCGTATTCTTTATTGTTTACTTGAGGACACCCCAGTCATATTATTTATTCTAATGCACTACACTATCCTTTTAAAATTTCGTGATGCACAAGATGATATTAATCTATGATCACAATTTTCAAAGAGAGAACTTATTTCATTTATTATATATCTATCTAAAACCATCCTCGAGGCTTCCTTTAGGTACCTCTTGACCTACCTTATATTTGACAGTTCGATCCTCACCTCCATTAAGAAATTTCCTTAAGGTGAGGAAGCTAGTGTCGACTATAAATACAACTGAGGTCGAGTGAGGTTGATTCGAGTTTGAGGAAACGTTTAAGAATACGGCTGTGAGTCAAGTAAGTCAGCATACATTATTTTTTAAGCCTTAATTGTCACAGCTAGGCAAAGGCCTTCTTTCTTCTCTTCCACGCGTTCCGGTCACTCGCGGCTCGTTGCCATCCAGTCTCGAATTTGTCAAGGTCATCCCGCCATCTCTTGCGTGGGCAGCATACTATTTTTTTTATAAATACTAAATCACAGACCTGTTTTGTTGACGGTATGGGCCTAGTGGCTAGTGGTCCGGCCCTGCGTTTCGCTGAGAGCGCGATCTAAAATAAGATATCCCGCGACCTGTGACCGGCCCGCATAAATCTAGAATATGAACGGATTATGCGTGCCTGGGGTAGGGGCCACTAGGGGCCCTACTCGTGAATCTTTGCGTGCGTAGCTGCGTTATCCACGACCAAAATTTTTGTTAGATAAATCATGTATTAATATAAAAAAATGTAAGTTTGTAAAATTTGTTATTGGTTTGTCACATAGTTTTCAGATAAGATGTTACTTTGTCCAATCCAATCCAACTAGTATTATAAATGCGAAAGTGAGTTTGTTTGTTACGCTTTCACGCTATATCTACTAAAACAATCTTCATGAAATTTCGCATACACATAGAAGTATTAAGAACGACATTCCCAATGTTCCCAAATGAGGGAAATTTACAAGAGCGAAGCCGCGGGCTAAAGCTAGTCTGTTATAATTTTCTATGTGGCTTACAGTGAAAAATATTTCTTTACACCGACTGTTTAGTTATAGCCATAGATTAAAAAAAAATTGCCATATAGAGATCGCGAGCGATTAGAAATTCTTTGGTTATTGCCGTTATACAATAGTGATAAGTGGGATCTTCGATGGATCTGCACAAAAGCAGATTTTAAATCAAATAACAATCGTACCTGGAAACATAAGTACTTATGAAGAACTTTGATCTTAACAGAATAATCGTAAAATACGTGATGGAACACGCAGTTGCGTACGTAATAGCTTCCGAACTGGTAGTAGGCCCCCTGTACCCAGTTGAGAGGGACCACAGCCTTGTGTAGGATGGACCCCAAAAAATGATAAATGATTCTATGAATATTTACTAACACTAAAATGTTATATTATGATACAAATGATTCTAATAGTGCCACAGCCAATGATGTCTAATGATATCATTTTTATTAGAGCGTTTTTCGGCTTACATACTAAGTTTTTTTAATACAAACAAACAAACTAACGATGACGTCACACGATAAATTTGGATTAAAAAACAATAAAGATGGTTTAGTGTGTACTATTTAATTCTGGTTTAATAACAAAAGCTTAAGTATTATTTCTTAAGGTCAAACATATAGTGACATATTAGAAGTAAGAGAAGAGAAGTAAGAAGAAGAAAGAAAAGTAAGAAAAGGAGGAGTAAACCATAAAAATTGCAACATCGCGGTTTTTTAATCTTTTTTTAAACAGAAGTCAAATGTTGGTAATTCATTTGTTTTCTAAATTAGCTGAAATGAATCTGTACAAAACAGCTGTTCCAACAAACAATTTAAAATAGTTTAATTGCCGAAATAAAGTATCTTTAATGGTAATAAGACTCTTACAAATAATGGAGTAACCAGCATTGTAATTAACTTTTACTATAGTTATGACTACGGTCTTAGGGTCGACACACAGTAAATGTTTTACGTCTACACACTGGCATCGAAAATAGTATTGTGATAACCACAAACAAAAACATTTATTTATTTAATTAAAACTTTTTTGTACAAATTAAAAATGAAGTGTACAAATGGTGGACTTAATGCCATATGGCATTCTCTACCAGTCAACTATTGGACCAAGCAGAAAATATGATTGTCGGCGATTAATGAATTCAATACATATTTTATTTTTATAATGCCGTACATAAAGAAAATAATAAAATACTAATATATGTTTAATGAATACATATATTTATAATAAACTGATACCCTTATTTAGACTGAATACATAATTTACATGGTTTAATAGTAGACAGACATCGTAGTCCAACATCTTTAGCCAGCCTCAATTTCAAAATGATTGACGTCAATAAGTGATATGATGAATGTCCTATATTTAAAAATTAAAAATTTGAATTTGTAAACGTTGACGAATGTCAACAAGAACATAATGTATGGAATTTACATAAGCTGCGGTAAATCACGTGGTTAATCTTTTTTCAAAAGGTCTGTGATTTGGTCGCAGTATGTTTTTCGAGGCTGACCCTGACTGACTCTCCCAGCCAAGTCTGCTTTGTCAGTCTTTCGTCCATCCTCTTTACATGCCCAAACTACCACAACATCCCTTTTTCGATAATCGTCATTACAACCTCATTCCATTTACCAAAAACATTTACACCACTATTACCCGGTGATTCGGCCACATTTGAAAATCAAACAGCACGTGCGTGATAACGTCGTGTCGCATAGCTCCGATGTGTCTTGGCCTTTATAAGGAGGTTCATCTCGTTTAGATAGTATCATAATTATTAAGTCATTAAGTACAAAGGTCACGATATCGTAATGATCCAACCACGAATTTTAATGAGGAAAGATCTACTCTTTTTTATGGTAACCTAGTAATTATCGGTTATTAGTAAATATTCGATTTAATGTTGTAGAAAAAGTTTTGCATGTAAGTACTATTAGTGAGACTTGTAAAAAGTTAAGTTAAAAAAAATGCCCACTTCATTAAAATAACAAGTCTCTCTCATTGTAAATACAAAATCTAACGACACTTCTCAAGTTAAAATCCATCGAGCTCTTTAGGCCGCAGAGAGTACCAAACCAGGGCTCGGAACCGGTATTTTAAAGACCAAAAAATAACGGCCTTTAACCTGGTAAATAAATATAGCGGCCGATTTTAGGGTCCTAAATACCTGGTTAGGACCGTTATTTTTGGGAAAATACCGGTTGAGCGGAACCGTAATGCTAGCGGTCGCTGTAAAAATGTATGGGCAGAAAAACGAGCTGTTTTTTTTAATCTTAACCAGGTTTCCGAGCCCTGTACCAAACATTTGAATTTGGCGCCATAAATACGCCATTTTGTTTTTTATATTTTAATATATTTATATTTTGTCAATCTCACAGTAAATACAAAATCTAACAACACCTATCAAGTTAAAATCCATTAAGTAGTTCAGTACATACATACTCTCGAAAAAACATAACCCTTTTTCTGGCGCAGTAGGGTGAAAATTACTTGTAATTGATGCCACTATACGTCTTAGGAACTCGAAAGCGTTCCGGGCGTGCGTGTTCGCCACGATCGCGATGTCAAGCGATAACGAGCTCGGCCTAGTTTGGATTGGTCGCCAATATTCTTACTTTTATTTTGAGCTCATCCGTGCTTTCGAGTGCACCCGGCTGTTATCACTAGATGGGAGTCGTAAGGCTTTATCAGATACCCTTAGGCAGCATGAATAGTCTGTCAGTCTTGGCACAGATTAAATCTCTCTCTCTCATCTTAGCGCAGATTAAATAATACTCTACTATACCACAGAGTTCTTAATAGTACTAATATACTAAGTTTTGGCCACTAACGGCCCATCATTCATTCGTTTCGTGTAGGTGTCATGGTCAATCGACCATGCACACCCTGGTGTCAGACAAAGTTCTTCGGAACCGCCTGTCAGCCTCTGATGTGGTTCCTTTAATGACTACCAGATGGCAGCCGGGACCAACGGCTTAACGTGCCTTCCGAAGCACGGAATCATCTTTATTATCAGACAATTAGGTGATCAAGCCTACAATGTCCTAACCAAACTGGAAATAACTTGTTTAGTTGTATGTTTGTAGTATGCTTCCCATGGGAATCGAACCCTCCACGAACGTGTCATGATTATGGTCTATTGGTTTGATATTCCGGTTATGAGAAACACATCCATGCTGGTCTGGGGAAAAAGAAAAACATAGAATGTGGTACATTCTATGTTTTTCTTTTTCCCGCGCCTTCTTTTCCCGCGCAAGCCGTAAAAGTCGTCAGAGGGAATCGTCGAATGAGGTAATCATGACATAGACATAGGTGATGCGGCTAGCAACCCATCACTATTGATTTCCTGTTTCAACTACCATTATGCTAAATGTGGCCTAAGGTCTTATGGCTCTAGGCTCTGTCTACCCCGTATGGGATAAAGTCGTAATTATATGTTAGAAAAACTATTTGTACTTTGCTTATCTTTTACGATAGCAAGATGAAACGGAGCCGGAAATATTAAATACCCATAACTGAATCTAGTTCAAGCTAAAACGCTTAACCAAAAAATACAACAATTGACTTATTAAGGAATGTTAATGTACCTAAAAAATGAACATTAATCTAATCATCGGATCTTTACGAGCCAGATCAAGGCGAATCGATGCTTTGTAATCGATACGATCACTCGAGATGTATCGGTATCGATAGTACATATCACGATCTCGACCCGTAGTTCAATGGATTACGTATTGAAAAAGGTTATTGTTAGGTATGTTGTGGTAAAAAATATGTATGTAGAAAGGTTAGTTCTTTGATTACGACGATCTCGAGTTCGATTCCCGGTCAGATCAAGATGAAAAATTGTTTTGTTTTTTAACCGACTTCAAAAAAAGGAGGAGGTTATCAATTCGTCGGAATGTTTATGTTTTTTTTTTTTATGTATGTTACCGGATCACTCGAAGACGGCTGGACCGAGTTGAAAATTTTTTTTTGTTCGAGAGGGTTTATTTTCCAATTGGTCCCATGTTCAGCAGGTCAGTATCTGATGATGGGATCATGGAGAAATCGAGGGAACTCTTCAAGTTTTGTATTGGGCATGGGTATTTTTTGATATATTCCAAGTTATTAAAGTGAGACGAAGACGATGCTGGAAAATTTAACCCACTTTCAAAAATGCAACGTATTTATAACTTTTTGATTGTAATATATCTTGCTCGATTACTCGAAGACCACTGAATCGATTGGTAAAATTATTTTTTTGTTAGAAAGGGTATACTTTCGAGATAGTTCCATAGTCCATCATCAGATCCTGATCTGATGATGGAATCATGGAGTTATCGAGGGAACTCTTCAAGTTTTATTGCGATTTGGGTCGTCGATATATTTCATGTCAATAAGGTGAGACGACGCTGATGACGTTTACCCGACTTTCTAAAATGCAAAGTGTTTACAACTTTTTAGTTATAAGGTATTGCGTACTCAAAACTAAAAAGTAAAAAATAATATTATTGGCCTGGGAATTGGATGATGTGTATCACTATCACTACATAGTATAAAACAAAGTCGCTTTCTCTGTCCCATGTCCCTTTGTTTGCTTAAATCTGTAAAACTACGTCACGGATTTTGATGCTGTTTTATTAATAAATAGATAGAGTAATTCAAGAGGAAAGTTTTTATGCCCAAGCGAAGCCGGGGCGGGTCGCTAGTTTGTTATAAATATAGTATCGTTGAGTTCATAGAATTAGGATAATTCCAAATTCTATTCTATTTCATCCTATTGGGTGCGCAAGGCAGTTTTAAAAAAATCTGTGGTTGAGTTAGTACTTATCCCATAACACAAATCTCAAACAGGGGCCAGCTCATGGACACAGAAAAATCATTTAGTTACCTGATAAAACTCTTTTATACGTAACCCAAATGGTGCGAATCCGACATGCACTTTGCCATTTTTTTTACCCGACTACGGCGAAGCCAAAAAGAAGGGTAATGATTTTGGCAGTCTATTTAAGTATACCATTTATTTATTTTGTTATTTATTTGATTAGAACCCCTAAATTATAGGAATTAACTGAAAACCGATTTCATACGTAACAAGAACACTATCAAAGAAATATCTTTGAATTTAATGACTTTTGGTATTGACCTACAGAAGGCGCTACGTTAAATGTCTGTGACGTCATAACTTATATACTTACATTATACACAGAGTATACGTTCTAACGATGTATCAAATGTCAAATTATGTAAATAAGTTTAAAAGTTATGGGGCAATAGATGAACATATAAACATATGAACATATGCTATGCACATTATATTGGTTAAAACCATAACCCTCTTTTTAGCGTCCATGGTCAATGTTCGAAACTTCGAATTATATTTTTATAATTATAAAATATATTAAAATTTTCAATTTCTGCGTCTATGGTCAACAAAAAAACAGGAAACGATATTCGTGATACGCTTTTCAGCAGTTGATTAAAGCAGCCAATAGATGGCGTGTGACGAAGTAACATCGCGCTATGGTTTGTTGTTGGTTGCAATACAAGATAGTCAATGTCACAAATGGATTATCAGGTGATTCAAGCCTTACGGTTTAACCGTATTGCAATGTCTATTTTTGATACCCTGTCTCTTTTAAAGAGTAACAGGGCCAATGATTGAACTCAAAACAATATCGATTGTTTGAATTGAATACTTGTATTATATTTGATTTGATACTTAATTAATCAATTATTATAATCTTCCAAATAAAAAAAATAATTATAGTTAAAAAAACACGCTTTAATTGAACTAAAAATTAAAAAATAAAACTAGTAATCAATTGAAAAAATCATATTATTGTACAAAAGCCTGTTATAATAACTAACCTACAATTGTGCTTGTTATAATAACTACAGATATAATAAAACATTGATAAAATATTTCCAACAATTAAAATTAAGCCCCCCACGCTTTTTGTACAATAATATGAATTTTTCAATTGATTACTACAGTTTTATTTTTTAATTTTTAGTTCAATTAATTTTAAAAGCGTGTTTTTTTTGTTTTTTAAACTATAATTTATTTTTTACTTTTTTAGTTTGGTTTATTAGATTTGAATCCTTTTTTATCGACTGTAAGTCCAAAGGAGTGTTTATATAAAGTAATATGTTGTGCTGAGTCGAGTGCCTCAAGCAGAGTCCGAAACTGTACGCATGCGCAGTTCACGTGTTCAAGAAATTTATTAATCCTGACGATCCTAATCGAGGTAATGAAAATTTTTTATCGAGTTATTGCATTGTCATCGGTCCTTGAGACGTGTGTAAAGTTTCAAGTTGAAATTAAGCTCAAAGATTCCGTTACATACATACATACAAATTATATTATAATTAAAAGTTAAAAACAATTTATAATTATTTATATTTATTATTATTATTGCATTATTTGATTAGATTTATTTAATTTTTTGATAAAAATAAATTAAACTATATTTAATTAATTTATTTTATCTTTAAAAAATAAATAAATTTGGATGAAATGGAAGTAAATCAAACCTAACTAGTATAATATTATATGCGAAAGTGAGTTTGTTTGTTACGCTGTCACGCTCTATCTACTGCACCAATCTTCCTGAAATTTCGCATACACATAGATAGAAGTATTGAGAAGGACATAGGATACCTTTCATTCCAGGAAAAGGCACTGTTCCCGTGGGAAATTCGCGGGCGAAAGCTAGTATCAATATCATTATGCCTGCAGCTGCACAAATAATAACTTAACTGTTAAGTATTTGATTTGATAGTAAACCTTGTAAAATAAATATTCGATAGTTTTCTAAAATGCTGCAATGCATTCGTTTTTCACGTTCTGTTTTTTTAATATTAACCATTCATAAGTACAAAAAAGTGTTCTAAAAATATGGATATTTAATATTTTTATTTTTATGTATTAGTATAAAATCGGTCGGGCGGTTTAGCTGTTAAAGCGTAACAGACAGACAGACTTTCGCATTTATGAAATTAGCATGGATATAAAATGACCTAATCACTACATAGTATAAAACAGTCGCTTTCTCTGTTCCTATGTGCCTTTGTATGCTTAAATCTTTAAAACTACGCAACGAATTTTGATGCGTTTTTTTTAAATAGATAGAGGTTTTTATGTCCATACGAAGCCGAGGCGGGTCGCTAGTAAGAATGAATGTCAGAATTCAGAATGGTAGAGTACGATAATTATTTTGCTCCGTTCTCATTTTTTATAACAAAAAAAAAGTACAGTAGATGTTTTATTAAAAGTGTGTCAAAATTATTATGTTAAAATAAGTTCGAGTTTATTTTTCAAAATTAAGACCTTTAATAGTTTTGTATTTTAATTTTATTTTAGTTTTATTTAAATATTTATTGTATAACCAAATTCTAAAATAAATAAAATAAATTTTTGTTTTTATTAAGTATTATATTTTTTAAAGTATTTTGAAAATATATACTTTGGCCTAAATAATTTTTGATGACCATTTTAACTAAAACATGTTTTCGCCCTTTCTCTCTTATGAAAATTTACCGTGAAAAAAAGAGCTTAAACACTAAAGTTTTAGTTAAAAAAAGTTAATTAAGTTTTATGAATGAAAATGAATCTTTAGACTTTTAGACTTTGAAGCTCTAGGGGTTTGACTTGGAGTGCTAGTTGGTTTGGTGAAGTCCACTTCCAAAAGGACAAGGGTACATAATTGATAAAAACCTCTTGTTTGTTTGTTTGTTTGTTTGTTTTAACTCTATTATACTAAAACAAAAGTAAATGCAAAATAACAGAAATAAAAAAAAAAAACAGAAGTACCTCTTGTTATTTCCCTTGTTGCCTTTTACGACGTCCACACAAAGAAAATAAATGATAAATTTTAAGTCAGATACCTACCACAAGTACTTTTGTAAATTGGTAAAAATTCACAAGATGGCGCTGAACATCAATTTGTATCGCGCTATGGTTTATTTTTGGCGTTTAGCCACTATTTACGTTGAAATATGACAAGGTTACAGAATAAATAATAGTCACCATGATTATAACATGGTTTAGTTTTTGAACCTCTTACCTCTAATGAGAGATTGAGGTTATTCATATTTATCAACTAGCTGTTGCCCGCGGCTCCGCCCGCGTGTAGGTCGCTTTTCGCGTAACCTATGGAAACTAACAACTATCCAGACCTATAGTTAATTATATTGTATCCTTTTCCCGTGCCAATTTTATAAAGCCATTACATTGCTACGATATCATTAAATATTAGGGCCACTTCTTTCTCAAATACCGTTTTTAAAATCAATAGGAATCAGTATTAAACAGTCGTAAAATTCTAAAAAAAAATATATGTTTTTAGTTGAGGATCTAGCAGAGTGAAATTCGCTCACAGTAACAGTAACAATATCAGACAAAATTCGCTCGATAGAAAAATCAAAGTTGCCTCCTTTGGAAGTTTATTTTCAATACTATGCCTAAAATAATAAACTTATTGTCCTGCTTTTTATACCAGCCTTTAGATAAAGTATTTATATAGTGAAAATCGCTGAAGTAGATGTTGTAGTGTTGTTGATGTCTAAATGCCTACAAAATAAGTGAGCGCCGCGACTACGCGGCTTACGAACAACGTACCTTCAGAAGAAGGAGCCCTTAACATTCACTATCAATCTTTGTCTCTAAAAGAGTAGACGTAGCCTATTACAGAGTCATTAGGACCAAAAATCCACTCCAAAGTTTTAGTGGGCGTGAAAAGTGGAGAAAATCTCAATAAATAGTGATAAGTCAGATAAATTAGTCCTTACGACACGACCGTATGTTCCGTCAAACACTGATTTGATTATTTTTAAAACCAAAGCCAAACCAAACCAACCAATCAATTCAAATAGCTTACAATACAACACAACAAACGACCGATAAACAAACCAACCAATAGTACTAAATCAACAACCAAATTTTTTTAAATTATTAGAATTAATTGCTGCCGTAAGGAAAAATTTCAATCTGCTATTAAAACAAAGTCAGCGCCATCTATTGATATTTTATGTAACTAAATCATACGCCCACAAACATTCAATGGGTTATTTTATTAAAATTTAATAGAGACTGCAGTGTGTTTTTGTCTTTATTGATATAAGTAGAAATTCTAGCTTTATCTAAATTAAATACGTTTATGTAAATCGCATTCAACTGTTTAAAAGTTTTGAAGCAGTGCTTGTAGTAAACTTTAAATGACCATAACTTCTATTTCCCTTAACCGATTTTGATGAAACAAAGATTTTACAACGCTCCTAATTATATGTAATTCACCTGTGAAAACAGCGTTCAAATCTGTTGAGTAGTTTTGAAATTATAACGCACCACACAGACAGAAAGACAGACAGACAAAAATTGCAAAAATTGTTTTTTTTTTTGTTTTTATTACTCTTCTTTAATTGCCCCGTAGAGGTTTTTTAGAAAAATATTTAATGTACAGACACTCGATTTTTACTGTCTTATTATATGTATAGATAGATAAGTACAAAATAGAGATAAAAGCTTTCTCTAAGTAAGAAAATAATTCTAGAAAACAAATAAAAAACGAAAACAGAAAATTATTGTTTGTGGCAGGATTCAATCCAGCTACTTTCTAGAAACATTTCTTTACTAAAATATTTAAAAAAAAAAATTCTAAAAAATTAATACAAAACAAAAAAAGGGTAAAAACAAAAGAAGTGATGTCTAGCAGGATTCGAACCCTCTACTTAAAAAAATGATCCGCGACCTCTACCGATAGGCCAACATGCTTTGCTTGTTACTGCCGAAATTTCAAATGGGTTTTGTCTATAGGTACGCAAATTAACGCATTAAAAGTTTTAAAGCAGTGTTTGAAGTAAATTTTCAATCGACCATAACTTCTTTTTCCCTTAACCGATTTTGACGAAACAAAGTTTTGACAACGCTCCTAATTATATGTAATCCAACTGTAAAAACCGAGTTTAAATCCGTTGAGTATTTTCGAAGTTATAACGTACCAGACAGACATACAGACAGACAAAAATTCCAAAAACTGTCTTTTTGGTTTCTGTTACTCTTTTTTAATCGCACTCAATCAGTTTTTTTGAAAAATATTAAATGTACAGACACTCGCATTTTAGTGTCTTATTATATGTATTGATTATCAATTTAAAAAACAAATTATTATGAATTGAACTTTAATGAACGAAGGAAGAATAAATTAGAATAGAATAGAAATATTATATAAAAAATGTCGTAATAATATTAAAAACAAAACAATATATAATATTCTGTTTTAAATTAATATACTTTCGCATTTATAATAATACTAGCTACCAGCCTTGGCTTCCCATGGGCATAAAAACCATCCTCTTGAATCACCCTATCTATTAAAGAAAACCGCATCAAAATCTGTTGAGTAGTTTTAAAGATTTAAGCATACATAGGGATATAGGGACAGAGAAAGCGACTTACGTTAAATCTATAAAACTACGCAACGGATTGTGATGCGGTTTTTTTTAGAATAGATAGTGATTCAAGAGGAAGGCTTTTATGCCCATGCGAAGCCGGGGCGGGTTGCTAGTTTATATTTATTTATTTAAAACTTTATTGTACAAATTAAAAATAAAGTAAACAAGTGGACTTAATGCCATTTATAATATAAACTGTGAATACACACAAAGTACGCAAAATTATTTGGTACGAAAATGGTCACTTTTGCTTTCAACAGAGTTGTAAAAAGACGTTTTCTTGGAAATTTTGGGAAAATTTAATTAGAACATAATCATTTCGGGTTAATTTGAGACACATCAACATCTGCTAATCCAATGACAAAGATCATTAAACCAGTTCTGAAAATATGCTAAATTGGTAAGTCATTCCCCTTTGCTTTTGATGATTCGCACCCACATTTAATTTATTTAAACATTATTGCACTCTAAAACAATACATAGATACGATTAGGTAGTCTTCACTATCACTATCACTACATAGATAGATACATATTATAAAACAAAGTCGCTTTCTCTATCCCTATATCCCTATGTATGCTTAAAGCTTTAAAACTGCGCAACGGATTTTGATGCGGTTTTTAAAATAGATAAAGTGATTCAAGAGGAAGGTGTTTATGCTCATGCGAAGCTGGGGCGGGTCGCTAGTCCATACTAATATTATAAATGCGAAAGTCAGTCTGTCTGTCTGTCTGTCACCTCTTCACGGCTAAACTGCTGGACCGATTGGGATGAAATTTGGTAGGGATGTAGTTAACGACCTGAGGTCAAACATAGGCTACTTTTGGGCGCGATATAATATAACTGAGTCCCACGCGGGGCGAAGCCGCGGGGAACAGCTAGTAATAAATAAATATAGATATAGGGACAAATCACACAGATTGAGTTAGCCCCAAAGTAAGTTCGAAACTTGTATTATGGGTTACTAACTCAACGATACTATATTTTATAACAGATACATATAGGTATACCTATACATATAAGACCCAGGTCAATCAGAAAAATATCATTTTCCATCTTGACCCGACCGAGGATCGAAACCGAGACCTGCGGTTGGCTGCCTCGTATGATGACCACTATGCCACAGAGATCGTCTAAGTGAGGGGGTTGTCTATTCTCAGCTACACATTCCTACGGGTAATATTTAGCTGTAAATTTTTATTTAACTTTATTTATTATTACATACTCGTAGACGACCTCCATGGCGTAATGGTTAACATGACTGCCCGTGCCCGCTACTCAAAAGGTCCTGGGTTTGATCACCGGTCAGATCCAGAAGAAAAATGATATTTGGGCCTGATTCTTAGATGTTTATCTATATTTATGTATTTGTTATAGTATCGTTGAGTTAGTATCCTATAGGATAAAGCAAGTTCGAGGCTTGTGATATAACACAAGCCTCGAACTTACTTTATGGCTAACTCAATCTGTGTGATTTGTCCCTTTATATATTTACTAGCTGTTCCCCGCGGCTCCGCCCGCGTGGGACTCGGTTATATCGCGCCCAAAAGTAGCCTATGTTTGACCTCAGGTCGTTAACTACATCCCTACCAAATTTCATCACAATCGGTCCATCCGTTTAGCCGTGAAGAGGTGACAGACAGACAGACAGACAGACAGACAGACAGACAGACAGACTTTCGCATTTATAATATTAGTATGGATTAAAGATATGGTCCTATTCATAAGTCACAAAGCATATCGCACCAAGTAACAAAGGGTGCAACTTTTCAACCGAAATATTTTACGAGGTGCACAAAAGCACTGCGCATGCGTTATGGCGCATTCTTCAGTCTGCATAAGGAGGTATTATTTGTAATTTACGATTTTTTGGCATTTATCGTCGTATGTCAACGTCGATCCGATTTTATGTGCGCGGGCGCACTGTGAATCATTTCGGGGACAAAGATCAATTGAAGAATAGAGGGTCCATTATTTTATCAAGCAATTTTTTTTATGGTGTGGTAATAGATAACAATAAAATAAATGAAATATCGTTGTATTTCCATACTTTCATACTTAATTGTATAAATGCGAAAGTCTGTCTGTCTATAATGCTATCACGGCTAAATCGCCGTAATTTTGATGAAATTTGGTATGGATATTGTTAAGGACCACGGGACAAACATAGGCTAATTAAGTGCGCGATATAACCAAGTCCCACGCGGGCGTAGCCGCGGGCAATAGGTAGTTGTATATATTTTTACTGGTGCAGTAAATAATTGTTGTAACTACCGCGAAATCAGGACCATGATTAATAGCGTACCCTGTGCTCTAAAGCGTAAACTGCAACCGGGAAAACGCGCTAGGGTGGACGAAGAACAAAGAAATGCTGTATTGTTTTGATGGTAGGTATAAGTCATGTTCTTCTTCTATCGGTGCAATCTTCATCGAAGGTCGGCAACCATCAATGCGACCTGCACCTTTGAGACAGCCGCTCGGAATATGGTACTCTTATTATACCATTGACGTAGGTTTTTTTTGTAAAAAATTGGACTAGAAGAAAGAAATTCCTTGTAAGCAACTAGTTGTGTATTAATAAAAAATATTCTTCACAACTGGTTATGAAACTCAGTTGCCATGGCGGCCGAAAGGGTTTTTTGGCCATAACCCATCTGTACATTAATAAATCTTTGCGGGAAGATTTCAAAATATCAAATTAATCCATGTCGACATAACCTCCCAATGTTCCGCGATACGGTTTTACGAGGCGCAAGTAACAATTTATTTGACATTTATCATTTAAATCTAATCCTATTGTGTGGCAACTTTGTTTGAGGAAGTGAACTTTCAAGTTTATTAACACTAGCTTTCGTTCGCGTGAGATTTCCTCAGGAACAGTGATTCCCGAGATGAAAGGTACACTATGGCCTTCTCAATACTCCTTGCTATGTGTATGCGAAATTTCAGCAAGATTGGTTCAGTAGATAGGACGTGAAGAGTAAAAATATAGTGAGTTTGTATATTTGTTTGTGATAACAAAAAAAGCATTTATAATATTAGTTAGGATTGAATTAGGATTATCTTTTATTTTCTTATTTACTAGCTTTCGCCCAACCTCGAGAACTATGCCTTTTTCCGAGATTAAAGGTACCATATGTCCTTTGCAATACTTCTAACTATGTTTATGTAAAATTTTAGGAAGATTGGTTCAGTATAAAAGCGTAACAAAGAGGGAGCGAAGCTTCAAGCAGCCAGCAAGCCAGTCAGATATAATTCAATAATTTAATTTATGTGTCTCAGATATTAGATCGTAAAATCCGATAGTGTGAATTACTTCAAGCGCAGATGTGTTTTATGTATTTTTTGCGGTGGGGAGAGACTAGCGACACGCCCCGGATTCACACGATTCTCACTGACATTTTACTAGTTTGATTTTGGTTACACTGAATCCTAAAACACACATGTTTATAGCTTTTTTTTATGTTCAATGATCAGCGATTGACCACGATACCACCTGACTTCCAAAGCGCAAGTGGAGAAGAAGCGGCGCCACAAACTCCACTGCAGCATTTTCTACAAAAACGTCAATTCACAAAATTTGAGTCAAAACTCAAATTTCTTCTTCAAAGTTCTTTTAGTTATTATCTTTTTATCGCATTTTGAAATTTTATTATCGTCTTTGAGCATTCACCGAATTCAAAAGGAAAGTGCTTGAGTACTATAATTCAAATATATTTTTATTCTTCGTTTTAGCATGTGCAATAAAATTAATGTAAAGTGTTCTCTTATGTGTAACTTTGGCTGTTAAAGAGTTTATATGCGTAAATTCAACTATTTTTCTGCTTCAGGTAATTGCATTTACACACGTGGAGCTCTCGAGTAACTTTATCCTTGAATTTTGAATTCTTTTGTGAAAATAGGTCTTTATCAGGGATTTACACGTTTTTCTTTAAATAAAACCTGCAAAATATGTGTAAATGTTGATTAGTTATGTTGATAGCACCCTTGTACTAAATTTCCTAATTTTAAGTGTTCTATGTTCGAATTTTAAGTGTACATGAATTAAATAAACAAATAAATAATAAATATAAATGAATATTTTTAAGCTGATGAATAGAATAAAATAGAACTTTATATATGTGTTTGTATAATGTATATAGAAGATGATCAAACAGATAAAAATAATTTCTTACACAGCTATAAACTTATAGCATGAATGGAAATAGAGGCCAGTTGACTAGTTTGCAGTAACTAAACTAAATACTGTTATTTTTGGGTAAATACCGACAGGAACTGCTTTATAAATATTTCCACTTGAAAAAAAACTTGATTTTCTGGCTAAAAGGCTAACAAAATCACTCGACTAAAGCATAAATTAGGCACACACTAATGGTTTTTATACTAGAACAAGAAAGAAACTAGAAGAACTTTTAACAACTTTAATTAAAACAGTTTTCTTTTAAACTCGCCTCAAACATTCTGAGCGAAAAATGTTCAAAAGGTAATTTATTCGCGTATAGAAACATCAATTTATTTTAATCGCGGCTGTTGCCCGCGGCTTCACCCGCGTGGGATTCGGTTATATCGCGCCCAAAAGTAGCCTGTTTGACCTCTGGTTCTCAACTATATTCATATCAATTTTCATCAAAATCGGTCTAGTGGTTTAGCCGTGAAAGCGTGACAGACCAAAAGACAGACAGACTTAATAACATTAATATAGATTTTTGTTTAATTTATTTTTTTCTTAATTTACATACCAATTAAATGCGACAGCCCAAATTAGTTTGTGTCAGTCAGACCTGTGTTGTCCTTAAGGCATAATATAAAGTTATTATGGTCAATTTTATGGTCTTCTTCAGTTTGATAATACCTTGGGCGGTAACCCCAATGCAAATTTGTGTGAAACGGGTCATTACTTACTGCTTTGGCTCAAAGACCCAAACTGAATCCTTTACTCCGACGCAAGAGTTCTTCTGCCCTCTCGATTTTTTGTTAGGAATTTTGATTTAGTTATAACACTAGTGATATCACTACGTTTTCGTTGGAACTTCGAGAAGTTTCAGCTGCATAAGATTAGTAGAAAAATAATCCGGATGTGTTAGTGGAAAACGCTGTCAGATATCTCAGGCTGTCTTTAGGAATCTGACACAGCCTTTTAATTCATCTAGCAATGACAGGATGGACCAACGGATTAACGTACGAAGCTCAAGATAGAAATGCCACTAATGACGACCAATCAAAGCTAGGTTGCATTCGCTGTCACTTTACGCGAGCTATCGTTTGCGAACGCGTACCTTTCTAGGCTATCGAGCTTATTCACGACTAGCTGTTGCCCGCGGGTCTGCCCACGTGGAACTCGCGTGGGAAATGTTATAATTACACCTATGTTTGACCCTTTGTTCCTAACTATATCCATACAAAATTTCGTCGAAATCGGTCCAAGGTTTAGCCGTGAAAGCGTAACAGACAGACAGATAGACATACTTTCCCGTTTTGTTGTTAATATGGATTCCTTGTCCTAAGCTATCGTGTCAGAAACCAAGAAACAATGATATGTAACCTAATATACACTGTGTTTTTACCGGAATACATTTTCCATATTAATTTATTCACCGTGTCATAATCCATACCCTCTTTACTACACTAATACAACTCCAATTTTTATTTGTCATCAGTACCTTACCCTTCGCGTTTTCAGGTTAAGAAACCAATATATCATTACTATAAAAACAAAGAAATATACACTTTATTCTGTTGGGAATATGATGGGTGCGAGTTGTATTATAGAGTTTGTAAGTAGGTCACGAAGACTTTTTGCCGTGGAAGTGACAATGATAATTATTAGTTTGCTATTACGTTTTGACGGCAGTCAAGATAGGGACTTATTTTGGCTTTATTTCGGTAACGTTGAATTCTGATATAGACAGTAAATATTTATTTTTTATTTATTTATTTATTTATTCACCTAACAACTATCATCACAGGAAGATCCCAATACAATAGCTGCGATACAAAAATATAAAAACAATAAAACAAATAAAGAGTTACATTACTGTCTATAGCAAATAATGTATAATGCTACCTTTGTGAATTCACTCAGAGAACAGGAGAACAAGTCTACATCGTTCGCCATGAGGTTAAGGGTTCGTATAGCTCGCGTCATCGGCGCCTGGTTTACCAGATTGGTTCTCCCGAGAGGCACGGCCAACAGCCGCGGCTGTCGCCGTTATATATTCACATCGTATGCGTTTAAAGGTTAATTGACCCTGGTATCAGTTTTTCGAATCTTACTCTTGGATTCTGACACTAGATGGCACTTTTGCCATTCTGACTTGGATGTGGCACCCGTGGCAACTTTAATTCTAATGTCATAAATGCAAGTGTCTGTCTGTCTTATGCTTTCACGGCTAAACCGCTAAACCGATTTTGATGTAATTCGGTAAGGACAAAGTTAATGACCAGGAGTTAAACATAGGCTACTTTTTGCGCGATATAACGAGTCCTATGCGGAGCTGAGGTTAATAGCTAGTTGTAGTATCTTTCTTATCGGACAACAAGCTAAAGCCGCACTCTTCGACGCTTGACACGCACTATCGTTAGAAACACACAGGCCCGAATGGTAGAAGACCTAGAAGACAGAAGCTGGCCTCTGGCCGAGAAGGCAAGCGAGGCGTACTTGTGAACGTAAGCCCCCTAAGGATGGGGGAGAGTTATTAAAATGCAATGATTGCATAGATAGGCGACACTATAGAGAACTTGTAGGGAGATCAAGCAGGTGCGACTGGAAAGAGATGCGAAATGCTAGTACAGCGCACTCTCCCGAGATTCGGCTCGTATAACCGAGAGGTTGGTAGAGCCATGGGAGGTGGAGGGAAGGCCCGAATGCTATCAAGCTCTTTCGCTTAGCTTTCTCAGAACATTTTAACTATTTATTATTATTTTTGTAACTTTATGATAAATCACGTAAAATGCGTAAATTGAAGATATATTGTTAAACAGTACGTGCCTATTATTGATATAGTTTAAGCCAGGTGTTAATCTGTCTGTTAGGTTTTACGCACGAATGATAATAAGTACTACATTATCAGTAAGACGCTTTGGTAACACGTGTGACTTAAAATGTGATTTATCTTTATAAATTAAATTAAATTACAACTATTTTTGATTATTTATAATAATTATAAGCAATTATCAATTATATTATAATTATATATAATTACTTCCAAGCTGGTCTGGGAGAAAAAGAAAAACATAGAATGTACCAGCTGCTTCTCTTCCCGCGCAAGCCGTAAAAGTCGTCTGAGGGAATCGCCGAATGGGGAAATCATGACATAGGCGACGCGGCTAGCAACCCATCACTATTGATTTCCTGTTTCAACTACTATTATGCTAAACGTGGCCTAAGGTCTTATGACCCTAGGCTCTGTCTACCCCGCATGGGATAAAGACGTGATTATATGTATGTATGTATGTATTATAATTTTTTTATAAACAATTAGAACCAATGTATTTATTACAACTTGAAACTTCAAACAAAATAAGTTTCCTCTAAATAATACTATCACTACAAAGTATAAAACAAAGTCGCTTTCTCTGTCCCTATATCACTTTGTATGCTTAAATCTTTAAAACTACGCAACGGATTTTGATGCGGTTTTTTTTAAATAGATAGAGTGATTGAAGATGAAGGTTTTTATGCCCATGCGAAGCTGGGGCCAGTCGCTAGTATCCACATATAATATAAGATACCACACTTATAAACTAGGTAACAATTCTAAGCATGTATTTACGTTATTAGGTACCAAAATTATCAAAATACAATCGAAAATATACGACGAGCTAGTTAGTAAGCAGTTCGCAAAGTATCAGATGTTACTGTACAGTAAACACTTTCGCTGGCAGTAACGCCTCTCGACGTAGATAACAATTGACTGCCATTGTTATTTCGATTACTGTCCGCGAAAGTGTTAAACTGTTAATTAATCTGTGGTTAGAGGGAAAAGAAAAAAATAAAATAAAAAAACAAACATATATTCACGTCTTTATCCCATACGGGGTAGATAGAGCCTTTAGCATAATGTTAGTTGAAACAGGAAATCAAAATAGTGATGGGTTGCTAGCCGCATCGCCTATGCCATTCGGCGATTCCCTCAGACGACTTTTACGGCTTGCGCGGGAAGGGAAGCAGCTGGTACATTCTATGTTTTTCTTTTTCTCCCAGACCAACATGGAAGAGATAAATAAAAAAAAAAAATTATTTCTCGGGCAATTAGTCGAAAATCATGAAAACTAAAATAGTATAAACTATTAACGAAACCCATATTTGTCCAAGCCATGTTTCATTCATTAATTTTGATTGGCAATGAAACTGCATACTCGGAAATTTCAAATACATATTTCCGCGAGCGCCTGAAGCGTAAAATAATGATAGAACAGAAGGGAAATTTGCAGATCTTTGAATTTTTTTTCATATCGATTCAAGCCAATCCAAAATTTTGTCATTGAAATATAGTTTAATTTCGCTCGCCAACACGTCTTAAGCAAACAGTTTATTAAACATTACTTTGAATCAAACAGTAGAGGAAACTCACATTTTTTGTACCTTATTATTATTCTTAGCAGTTACTGGGAATGAGAATTAAATTATCTACCCATTTACTCTATTACATCTAAATTATAGCTATATACAACTTCTAAACCAAGGTTCAAGCAAGAGGATTAATTTTAGAATCAAGAAAAACTAGCTGGCCCTTCCACGGCCAACTCCTTACCGCTTTTTCCGACACTTTTCTCACCATATAAGCCTGAACTTCCACAAAAATTCTAATTGCGAAATTGGCCCAGCCATTTTCGAATTTTAGCCAGACTAACGAACAGCAATTGATTTTCATATATATAGACAGATAGACAATGAGTAAGCTTACAACAGATTTTTTAACACTATTGAGTAGACAATCAGGTATACGGCTTACCTGCCTGATAGAATGTGTTTACTTTTATCTATGAACGGCTGCAATACCAGTTTAGCACAACCGCGTTATTGTCACCGAAGAAATCATTTCAAACCCTTACGAAAACTTTTACGTAAGGCCGTCTGAAAAAATTGCCTATGATTTATCAAAAATGGTTTTTAACCCAATCGACACAAGTTACAATTCTATAATTTCGATGATTTAGGCCCCAGGCGTCCGAAATGGGGAACTATTCAAATATTCTGTACAGAATTTAAACGTATGTTTTTCATTGAATAGTTACAACGTCGTTGTGGACGAGCCTAGGATAGGATAACAGAAATATTTTTTTATAGGACATGGATATTGTCATTAAGCAAGCATGGGGTCTAAAAAAGGCAGTGAAATGACACCTTCAATGTCGGCAACGCGCTTGTGATATTCCTTGTTTTCTATGCTACGATGAATTGTTTCCATCAAGGGATGTAGGCTATTTTGCTAATTAAAAAAAAAATATATATATATTATTAGTGCCAGTTACAAAAATATTTTTTGCCCGCAGGACCATCTGTGCCATTGGACAGTACCATTAATGGTACAAATGGCACTGATTTATCCCACTAGTACCATAAATTGGACAAATGGGACCAATGTATCGCATTAGCAACATTGCACAAATTTCATGTTATAACCGCAAATAAAGATTAATAAAAATTTTTTTTTTTACTTATATTATGTGTCTAACGCCCGAATATTCAAACGCTTCTCAATTTTGAGAGCTGCTCAGTATGCCAAAGCGGACAATCCGTGCCATCTATGGTTTAAGACCAACGGAGTCGCTTAGGGAGTTGTTTAAGGATATTAATTAATACTTGTTTTGGTACCGCCTACCGCATTTTTTCCACGTTGTTCCTATCCACCCTAAGGTTGGCTGGAAGAAATTGCATCAGCGATAAGTCCGCCTTTGTACACATTGTTTGTATTTGTATTCAACATGTATAATTTGTATGATAATGGTACAATAAAGAGTATATCTATCTATCTATCTATTAATGTTTTAACTCTCGCTTCTCAATATATATTTAAGGTTATTATGTATACCAGGAGAAATATTTCTTCTTTTAAAAAAAATTGCGATGTTACGGATAGACCCTTACGGAATAAAAATAAATTATATCTCCCATCATATCGGCTAAGTAGAGTTAATGACTCATTTTTGGGTAACTGTATACACTATTACAATAAGCTTCCAGAGTCGGTTCTTAGTTTGCCTGACCGAAAATTCAAAGCACATGTTAAGAATTTACTTTGTAAAAAAGCCTATTATAGCGCTCATGATTTTCTCAATGACAAGGATGTGTAACTTATGTTTGGTGCGGAGTCCTCCAAACTATAGCTAAAAATTGATCACATGTACATTCAGTACATTTTTTATTTATTTTTTAATTATATCATGACATCTTTTATTATTTGACATTTTTATTAAACTATTTCAATAGTCCTCAATATTTAGTAATTTAATAATAAACTTATTTTAATTATAAAAATATTCAAATGTAAACTCGTCTGATTTGACTTAAATTTTGTGAATTGACGTTTTTGAAGAAAATGCTGCTGTGGAGTTTGTGGCGCCACTTCTTCTCCACTTGCGCTTTGTAAGTGGTGGTAAACTTAAAATAAGTAACAATTAACGTCAATAAGTGATAAGAATATCATATATTGAAAATAAACAATTTGAATTTGAATTTATCATGCTGTCGCGCTGAACATCAACGATATGACAGTGACAGCATGATACTTAAACAGCTCTCAAAATTGAGTAGCGTTTGAATATTCGGGCATTAGCATTTTTCAGTCATTTTTTAACTTTGATTACAAATTCTGCACCTATTATTTCGAGCGCGTGGGCGCAGTGTTTTTCGTACAATATAGTGTTTATTTATCGCAAACACAGCCCTGTTCCAGCACAAACCGGGCCTTGTACAAAAAGATGAACACTAAAAAATATTTTTTTGTGCTCCAATACCTCTATATAGCCTCCGTGTCCAATACTGAAACATAATCCGGCCGTTGTTGGTACCAATACTGTACAATACGCTGGCTCGGTACGTGCAATGATGTTTTATGTAAAGACTAGCTATGTTGATTGGAAATTAGTTTTCATTTATGTGAAGACTGTCGCAGAAAAGCGTTGGATGCTGTAAATCCTTGGAGTTGGCTTATGTCCAGAATGCCAGCAATTGACATGATGATGATAATGGAATTTCCATTCAAACTCTCTCTCTCTCTCTGTTTTATCCCAAAATTGACTTTTTTGTATATGCTGAGGTTATTGGTCAGAGAATGTTGACGTTCCTACATCGTTTCGCTAGGAAGTCGGCTTAGATAATGATTTCAGGATATTTTATTTACTTATCTTAAAAATGACTTTGGGTTACATTTGTAAGTTTAGTTTTATGTAATAATCCATCTGAAAAAACCATAGACTTCTGAAATCGCGCGCGCGAGGCAATTTATTTCAATCTATGGGGAAAACACAACCAAACGCAAATCACAGTCAGATAAGTCATACAAGTGAGTGATATCAAGCAAATCTTACTTCCTTCTCTTACTTATTTCAGTAGCTCATAGCCGAAGCACATCTACACCTAAATAAACATCTCAGGCAACGTATCGGATTTTTCGCAGATTTTACTCTGGATCACATTCTGATGGAGCAATATTTACGTTTTGACGAATCTGTATTGCTGAAATAATTTACCAAACAGAATGTGGTAAAATAAAGAGAATAGAACCGCAAAACACAACTAGTCTTAATATTAACTTGCAACGAAATCTCGACAAGGCCGTCTACGTGTTAACAATTAAAAAATAATAATAATATTAATATTCTTTACTTATCTGCCTCTGTGGTCAAGTGGTTAAGGCGTTTGCCTGTAGACCTGGGGCTCGTGGGTTCGATTCCCAAGGGGATCATGCTTTGTTTAGTTGTTTGGTTAGGATATTGCGGGCGTGAATCACTGACTGTCTGATAATAATGATTCCGTGCTTCGGAAGGCGCGTTAAGGCGTTGGTCCTGGCCATCGGTAGTCGTTATAGGAACCACGTCAGAAGCCGAGAGGCGGTTCGGAAGAACTCTGACACCAGGGTGTATACATCGTCGATTAACGAAATGATGATGAAGATGCTCATTATGACAATAAAGATATATAATTTGAGTTAGCCTTAAAGTAAGCTCGAGACTTGTGTTATGGGATACTAACTCAACGATACTATATTTTATAACAAATACATATATAGATAAACATCCAAGACCCAGGCCAACCAGGAAAAGATAATTTATCATCTTGACCTGACCGGGGATTGAACCCGGAACCTTCAGAGTAGCGGGCAGGCATGTTAACCATTACGCCACGGAGATCGTCAATAAAAAAGATCTAGCTGCTTACAAAGTCAAATATAAAATGATGCTTTTTCAACCACTCATTCTATTTTCATCTCATTGCTTTTGCGCAGAACAAGTATTCATTGACTTGAGTTAACGTATGTCAAGTGTCACTCAGGTTAATTTCAAAAACAGAGTAAAAAGTCCTCGGCTATCAGTCCTTACTGCTCTAATGAGGCGAAGGAGACTTGTTATGTTTTAGGGTTCCGTAATAGAGAAACCCTGTTACTAAGCCACTGGTATTTTGACAATGTTTCACGTCACGAACTATAGTTCATTTTATTGTATGTATGTAAAAAAAATATTGTACAGAGAGAACATAGATGATACAACATAGAACACAACAAAAGGCGGACAGGAAAACAGGGATATATAGCCAATTAATTAACAAATTACGATGTCACATAGTAGTTGAAGACACTTCTTTCGAGCGTATTTCCCAGTTAAAGTCAATGTTTACTCTTCAGAGTATAAATTAAATTTAATAAAATTTATGGTCTAGGTACGAGTATCGTCTCACCTCCGTAAATTTTTTTACATGGAATCCAGACCAATTAAATTATGGTCTGAGTGTATCAGTGACCAATGTTAACAGATTTTTCAGGCTACCCTTAGATTCCTAAAGGACCTGACATGGCTTAACGACTGCCATCAAAAAGGGCCAACAGCGTAACATGCCTTCCAAAGGACGAAACAGCTCAAGATAGACGTAGCCCAAATAAAAGTTCTACCGTTTAAAGTGCTAAGGATTTTTTTAATGTTCACAATGTCTAGCGATTGACCGCGATCTCTGATTAAGATTTAGGATGATCTGCAGAAACTTACTTACTTTACTCCGCTGACTCAACTACCCGCGGCCCTACCGATTGCTATCGCTATGGCTATGGTTTATGACGTCATCCTGTCTTTTCGAACTGCCAAGCAAAGCGTTATTGCTTTTACATGTATTCTATGGACCAATACATTGTCTTAGCCTTGGTCTTGGACATGTGAAAGCAATATTGCTTTGCTAGGCGATTCGAAAAGACAAGATGACGTCATAAACCATAGCCATAGCGATAGCAATCGAGTTAGGCGGTAGGGCCGCCGAAGTAGATCTTGGCCTTCGCTCTACGGAACCTACGACGCCATAATCTCACTCGCGCTTGATTAATTTTTTTTCTTTTATTTCATAGTCTATTATGACTTGAGCTTGGAAGTACTACACTTTTTCACAATTGTTTAAGGGTTTTTGAGGCACAAATATTTCACATTGTTTTTATTTGCCAATGTTTGGCCACTGGTTTTGAAAATAATATTTTTTATAATTTCAGAAATATTGCATGTTGGTAAAGGAATTTGCTATATCTCCTGCTTAAAAAAAACTTCTTTTTCCCCGGGGGATTGATCCACCTGATTGTCCCAATCCCATCCCAACTAATATTATAAATGCGAAACTGAGTTTTCACATTTGTTTGTTTGTTATCTCTTCACGCTTTATCTACTGAACCAATCTGCTTGAAACTTCGCATACACATAGTTAGGAGTATTGAAAAGGACATAGTTTACCTGTCATCACGGACAAAAACACTGTTCCCGTGGGAAATTCATGCGGGAGATGCCGCGGGCGAAAGCTAATATGATAATTAAGATGATACTTATGTTTCGCAAGTCAAGAGACTTTGGTCACGACTGTTATGTGGTGATCATCAGAGGTTGAGAGGCGGTTTCTAAAAACTATGACACATGAGTGTACAGCATCCATTGAGCTTGTAACCCAAACGATATGATGATTATCAGTTCTTCTATTCTTAAAACTTCTTTCTCGGAGCGTGTTTCCCGGTCGCATCTTCAGCTTACGCTTTATAGAAATGCAAATAACGGCGACCAATCCAAACAAGGCCGCGCACACGCCATCGCTAGCCTATCGAGCTCCTCATTCTTAGAATCGTATTTAGTAAAGATATACTTACTTTACCTTGCAATTTATATTTACACCATCTCTAAAGCTATAACTAAACACTTGACCAAACGACTTACACTTTCATAATCTTCTGTCAAAGTAACATCCAACTACTGATGACGGCTGACTCTTCGACATGCTAAATTAACACCAACCACTCTTGTAATAAGGATTATTATAGTCTAAATAGTATATCGAAAGTTCTAGAGAAGTTTGACAGTTGCTAATTGCGTATCTCATTATTTGAGCTCGAGTTTCAGCCAGTTAGGGTGAGGTTTATATTTTGTTGTGTTTAGTGAGTGGTTAGTGCGTACAGACATAGTACTAAATCATTTCAAATCAAAATCAAAAATATAATAGAAAATATATTTTTCATCCATTTGCTCGTAAACAACTTAATCATAAAAAAAAGTCTAGGCTCATTGCTGGTCTAAGACAACACACTTCCCTCCACCTCCCATGGCTCTACCAACCTCTCGGTTATACGAGCCGAATCTCGGGAGAGTGCGCTGTACTAGCATTTCGCATCTCTTTCCAGTCGCACCTGCTTGATCTCCCTACAAGTTCTCTATAGTGTCGCCTATCTATGCAATCATTACATTTTAATAACTCTCCCCCATCTTTAGGGGGCTTACGTTCACAAGCCTCGCTTGCCTTCTCGGCCAGAGGCCAGCTTCTGTCTTCTAGGTCTTTGAGTTTGTCACAGTTTCAGTTTTTCTCTTCGTCTTCTTCGTCTGCTTGTGGCAGTATTCGTGATGTGCTCCTACTTTTCAAGTTATGCCCCTCTCGAGGCCGCTTCGAATTTTATGCCACCGATGCGAGAATTCTTTTAGCCGCTTAAAGTTCGCCTCAGATCCCACGAGATCGCAATACTAGACTGTCTAAGACAACAATGTAATTTAAAAAAAGGCCGGCCGGTATAAGGTATTTTAATGAACACGTTTTCATACATTAGGGTTTTTAGTTTTACTCTGGCCAGCGTACCAAAATAAAACCTATTCTAGCGGTCGTTAATGGTAATTGCTGGACATTTGGAGGAAAAGTTAATGGGTCAAAGATGATGTGAACTAAATTTTGGTCAATCGTTTCAGTTTCACAGTTTTGTTAGATTGGTACTAACTATTAGTTCGTGACTTTGAAGTTAAAATTCTAATGTACAATATGAATTGCAATATGTGAATCGAAACTAAAATAAAAAAAAAATAAAATAAAACAAAATCCATAAACATTTAAAAGTACAACAAAGTTGTAAATTATAAGAAACTAGCGACCCACCCCGGCTTCGCATGAGCATAAAAACCTTCCTCTTGTAACACTCTATCTATTAAACAAAACCGCATCAAAATCCGTTGCGTAGTTTTAAAGATATAAGCATACAAAGGGATGTAGGGACAGAAAAAGCGTCTTTGTTTACTATGTAGTGATATTTCAAAGTAAATATCAATATGGTCTGAAACAAAGACGATAATTATATAGGTAATATATCACCAACAAAAAATGTTTTTAAGGCTCAAATTGAAATATCAGCAAATTATTGCTTGTCATTCAGTTGTAAATGAAAATCGAATTATTTCTTCATTGAAATTGCAGACAGTGAGCACAAAACATAGACTAACTCAGTAGATAGATATGGCATTGAAAAAATAATATTTAATGTTGCAAAAGCGTGTATTCTTGCCAACAAAATGCTCTTCAAAGCCAAATAAACAATTATAGTATGAAAAAAATGATGTGTTTAATATGATTTTGATTAAGAGTACCATATTAAGGGGAATCACCAACCACATCATCATAATTCCTACATTTACCTCTTGAATCCCAGTGAAGCTTAGGTTTTCAATCGCTGCCGATGGCTCCTGTGCATAAACACAATTTTTCAATTTTTTCTCTTCATGAAGTACCATAAAAATGAATGAAGAGTTAATTTATCTTTTTAATATATTGTAAAACTCAGAAAAGACCAACACTATTGACTTTGCCTTACTGGTGAAATTACAAAAAAAAAATCATGGGTGAAATCTGCGCCACCGCTCAAATCACCTCGCCTATATAATTTCAATTCCATTTATTAATGTTTTCGAATGGCGGTTCTCGAATGGCGACTACGCACCGGCAAGCGCAGCGTCGGACATCCACTGACCAGATGGTCAGATGACCTAAAGAAGGTCGCAGGCAGACGCTGGATGCAGGCCGCTTCCAACCGGTCGTTCTGGAAATCCTTGGGGGAGGCCTACGTCCAGCAGTGGACGACCTGCGGCTAAAATGACGATGATGATGAATGTTTTTCAAATTATGTTTTTTAAAAAAATCCAGAGACCAAAAAAGTTTTTTTATATTTCCTTACACATGTATTTAAATAATTTATGACTAGTCTCTTGTATTTATAAGTCTATCACCGTAAGCCCAATATTACAAATTACAGAAACGAATCGTCCAATTAAAGTGAAACTGAGTTAATGAAACAGATGTATTTAAATATTTATGAATATTTTCTGTGATTGTTTTTTATGCAAACCTACATAATGCCCACATAATTTTACCCAACGAGTTTTTTTTTGTTGCTCAATATAATGCCATTCTATATGATCATTTTAATTATATACAAAAACTGCGTTACAAACGGCAGATATAAAAAAAATAAAGCATTTAATATCAAGAATTTTTCAGCGATTTAATCAGCGATCTGCATAAAATTCATTCGAACGTAAATACACATGGCGGCATGGAAATCTGGTCATCATCATTACGTGTAGGTGTTACAGTCAATCGACCATGCACCCTTGGGTCAGAGTTCTTTTACCGCCTCTCGGCCTCTGCCTCTTTTAGAAGCTATTTAATAGCAGCCGGGTCCAACGATTTAACGTAACTTCAGTACGAAATCATCTTTATCATGAGACAGTGAGGTGTTGACAAACGCCAAACTAGAAACAACTAAACGCAGTATGTTTCCCATTAGTATCGAACATATTCCTCAGAATAACAGGCACCTTAAACACCAGTCCGCGCAGGCGGTATTGAAATTTTTGAATTGTTGGTAAAAATAATAATAGTTACTACCGTGCGCCTAGGAGTGCTATTATTGCAATGTATATGACATAGCAAAATCGGTGAGTCGAATGATAATCGTTCGTTTTTGAATGATTCACCGGTTTTGGGTGAGTCATACATCTCAAAAATAGTACTCCTAATAGTACAGCATTAAGGTGATACCTCGGTGAACACTAGCGCCACCGTCATTTAAAAATCATTACTCACTGAAAACACAAGTTATCAAAAATCCCTCTGCTTTAATTAAGGTTCTGGATCTGAAGTTAATTTTAAACATATTAAATTATAATTCTCTATGGTTACAAATTGCATTATTGCTTAAAACGGCCACTTTTAGCAGTTTTGCAAATTGTAACTATATGGAACTATAGTTTAATAATTGAATATGATTAAAATTAATCTCAGATCCAGAACCATAATTATAGCAGAGGGATTTTTGATAACTTGTGTTTTCAGTGAGTTATCATTTTTAAATGACGGTGGCGCTAGTGTTCACCGAGGTATCACCTTAATCAATTTTACATGCCAACAAGTGTACATTTCACCCGTGCAAGTATTGATTAACGCTGGCCCTCAACCATAGTAATAAATAAAAAAAAATCACTGGGCTGCATGGCTCGCGGCTATGCACTCACGTACTGGCATAATGTATATGAGAAACGTCCATTTTAACCGGCTCTCCACCTACCCTCATTGAGCTATTATGAGTAGAGGTCACGTGGGACTGAAACATACCCTAATACCTCAGCTTCTGGAAAGAACAATAAATAATTCTGATGAACTGAATGAACTCATAATGTTACGCGAGTTTTAGTAATAATAATATTAAAATATGGTCACTTGAATAAATAAATTTTCATTCATTCATTCATTCAATAACCTATTTTCTGTGGTCTATGTGCAATAAAGAGTTTTGTATTGTATTGTAATAAAAGCTTTATTCACAGAAAACAGTGCTGTGACGGATTAGGTGCTGAGGCATATACTTGATAATTGTTTATTGGTTATATTTATACCTGGTTGCGACAAAACGTATATGGAAGCCTGAGGTCCACTATATAAATTAAAAACTTATTATTCGTTGTTTTAGGGTTATTTATATATAATGTGTTGCTTAATAAAAAAAACTAGTATATAATAAAATAAAATACCTCTAATCTATCAATATTTAAACATGTTCATAAAATGCGATGTTTCAATTGTTTCCTTTATCGTGAGATTTTTCCACATTTCACTAGATGTTATAAGATACGATATTATTTAAAGGAAAATGTTTTTTTAATAGATTATGTTACCATTCAGACAGAGCAACTGATACCATAATATTATTTTTGATCACAGCGATTGAGCCAATCCAAAAAGTTTTTTAACTTGTGTTATAATGAGATATTTAAACAATTCGAAAAAGTCCATATTCCAACTTGCCCTGGTTGAAGATTAAACCTTTACTAGAACCTCGTAATTAATGGACTAGTGTAAACATTACAATACGGAGGTCGTCAAATACCATCACTACATAGTATAAAACAAAGTCGCTTTCTCTATCCCTATGTCCCTTTGTATGCTTAAATCTTTAAAACTACGCAACGGATTTTGATGCGGTTTTTTTTAATAGATATAATGATTCAAAAGAATGGTTTTTATGCCCAAGCCGGGGCGAATCGCTAGTACTTCATAGATGTAAAAAGAAAAAATATTATGTAGTATATTGTCATTTCTTGTCAGGTACTTCAATGCGACCCCCCATTTTATTTTACGCCCGGGTGATGGGGGGCAGTTTTTAACAAAGGTCTTGCAATGCCTTCCATATTCGACCAAATGGGTTTTTATTTAATCGATGCTTTAATTAATAAAACATATTAATAGTTGTTTTAACTATTTAATAGAGCTGGTAATGAAAATAATTTCTAACGTAAGTAAATATGATTGAGCGACATTGTTGAGCACCGAAGGCTCAATCAGCCTTTTTTATATTTATTTGTTTTTATACTTTTTTCTTTTGTTTTCTTATGGCTGAGTATGTGTCAAAGAGCTTTATAAAAGAAGTGTTTTTGGTTTTTATTATTTATTACCAACAAGACGGCGGCGCCTATTTCGGTGTCTACCGAAATAATAATTAAAAATAAATTTATAGGGACAAATCACACAAATTGAGTCAGCCCCAAAGTAAGTTCGAGACTTAAAGTTACGGGATACTAAGTCATAGATAGTTATTTGACATAAGATTATTATTTTGGACAACAGTGATGTATTTTTACTTGTCTTAATTAAATTGTATTTTAATTATCCGTAGATTTAAATTTGGACTTTATTTTGTATACCTAAACTAGGTTGATTGTGAGGACTATACAACATCTTTTTTAAACATTCTATGCAAATTAATATATTCTTACATTTTACTTTCATTCTTTACTTGACGACTTTTTACGGTACAATAAAGTTATTACAAACAAACAATGTATGTACTTATGTATGTATGTTTATTATATCATAATATTCTAGTACACGCCTGTTACCCTTTTCTTTTCGTTTCCTCTCTTGGGTCTGCTGGAAGAGATTTCTTTAGAAATAAGCAGCACCCTTGTACTAATGTTCTTTGTTCTATGTTCTTTTCTTTTGTATATTTTTCTGTGTACATGGTGATTTGAAAATAAATAAATAAATAAACAAGCTTATTCTGAAACTGCCTCGTATTACATACAAAAACAAAACTGTGTCCACGTCAAAAAAAAAAAACTTTTATGGCACAATAAACTCTGATTGGTTTGCTCAACTATTCCGCCAAAACAAATTAAAAAAAATAACACTATAGCAATTTTGCTAAAAGCTATACAAAACCAATGTTTTGGTGAGTGGCACGTTTTATTTTGAGCCAGTAAATAACTGGAACAAATTTACATTTAGCGTTCAGGGTGACAGGCGACAGGTATGGGATCATATCACGCTATGGAGGTTCCACCACGAAGACTTGAGCGTCTTGTCATCGGTACACCCACCGCGAAAATTTCAAAATCAAAACATATCATTTGTTGCCTCCTTTAGTAAATATTTCAATTCCTTCTCACCGATTGCCTGACTAGAGAGAGAGTAATCCGTCATTCTATCTCATAAACATGTTTATATCATTATTTTACTCATTACAACTAATATAATTTAATAAAAAATTGGAAACTTAAAAATTTACTTTGAATTGATTTGACTAGCTTTGTTGTCAAAACTTGTCAACTTCAGTAAAAAAAATATTGTTAAAATGAATGTGGGAATTCGAAAGTAGCGGAAGGAAAGGGAGGTGCGAGAGGGAGGAAAGGGGGAAATGGTGAATGTGGTTGAAAGACGTATGCGCGGAATCAATATAAATAAATAAAAAATATAAACGACGGAAAATCTTAAGAAGTATTTTTTTTATTTACGCCATTCCGCATAAATAATAAAAAAAAATACATTCCCAAGTTCAAAGTTTACGTAGTACATCCTAAGGAAAGCGACTTTAAAAACTTTAACGGTTAATTTTGGGTCAAAACGCAATTCGCTCGAAATTGATGTGAAAATGGATTTCCGGTGAAAATTCGGCCGTAAACAGGCGATTAACACGACATAAGAACTGATGTTTAATCACAGATTTATTATTTACTACACTACGAATATTCTTATTCGTAGTTACTACAGGAAATAGGTTAATATATAATCTATGTGTATATATATCAGTCATATTTTAGACATTCAGCGCGCGCGACATCAAGATACTTCAGCTGGGGGCTTAACCAAAGTCACAATCGGAAAACGTTAACGAGGTACGACAAGAACAAAATGTATGGGATTGACATAAGATTGACCACGTGATTTACCGCAGCTTATGTCAATCCCATACATATTGTTCTTGTCGACATTCGTTGGCGTTTTGAAATTGTCACTTGGCTTCGGGTGCAGCTCTCAAAATTGAGTAGTGAGTTGGGCGCTTGTTTAAGTAATTCTTAATATACACTCTTTTAATTGAGTTCCAGCTTGGCCCAGCGGGTTATGTTCGTTCATTATTTATCATCATCATTATTTCAGCCACAGGCTGTCTACTGCTGGACTTAGGCCTCCTCCAAGGATTTCCAAAATGACCGGTTGGAAGCGGCCTGCATCTACCGCCTGCCTGCGACCTTCTTCAGGTCATCTTACCATCTGGTCGGTGGGTAGGTGTTCAACAGTTGGTGAAATACAATTTCTTCAAGAATTTCGGAAACGAGGTTATGAAGATTTAAAGAGAGACTTATAAATATTTATAGAGCCATTCATATTATAAAAATACTAGCGACCCGACCCGGCTTTGCATGGGCACAAAAACCATCCTCTTGAATCACTCCATCTATTAAAAAAACCGCATCAAAATCCGTTACGTAGTTTTAAAGATTTAAGCATACAAAGGGACATAGGGACAGAGAAATAGACTTTGTTTTATACTGTGTAGTGATTACAAAACAAACAAACAGAATTAATATTAATTCCATCAGTTATAACAATGCAATAGCAATATATAGTAACTCCGTAATAAAGCTAAGTTAACTGGCGTATTCATTGGGCTGTTAAACCTCTAACCCGAAGCGTATCACAAGGATGAACTTGGAATATATACAATGATGATAAATTATTGGACATGTCAACCGATTTCATCACAGAATTTAGAAAATATTAACAAGAAGTGGCATAGCCCACGAAAAACGTGTCACTAGTTTGTCTTGCAAGCCAACGTTTCACACAGGCGGGGAATTTGATTGCGTCATTTATTATTGCCACTATTATTGGTCGTTAATATTAGGTGACTTTGTTGTAAACTACGTAATACATTTCTAAAAAGGTGTGGTGTGGTTTACATGTTTGAATTGAAGATAAGAAGAGAGAATACGCTGCCACACTGATCCTGGAACTAAATCCGCGTCAAAACATTTATATTCGGACAATTTCTCTGTTCTGTGGTTTCAATGTTTTTCCATTACTTTTCCTCCTTTGAGTATGATTAATAAATAATAATAATTAAATAAAATATGTTGCAGGGTGGCTATGTCCAGCAGTGAACAGCCTGCGGCTGAAATGATGTCATCATAACGAAACGATGATAGGGACAAGGTGTTCTGTTTCTCCCAATGGTTGACTGATAGAGAATGCCTTTAGCATTAAGTCCGCCAATTGTATAAGTGTTTTGTATTTATGGAACAATAAAGTTTAAATAAATAAATAAATATATGACGATAAGGACAATATCACACAGTATGAATTAACCACAAAATAAGTCGAGACTTGTATTATGGAATTAACAATACTATATTTTATAACAAATACATATAGATTTATAGATAAACATCCAAGACCAAGGCCAATCAGAAAATAATAATTTTTTTCGTCTTGACCTGACCGGGTATTGAACCCGGGACCTCCGGAGTATGAAACGATTCACACTTGCATATTCAGCTTACTCTTCAGAATTCAGGGTACTCTTTTAATCATGGCCCTGATTTTGCGGTACCTACTGGTAATTACAATGGAGCTACTGCCGAATAATCTCTGTAACCCTATTTACAGGGAAACCAGAACAAAAGAAACATGATCCGGGTGTTACTGCTTACTAAATGATATGAAAATACCTGCGACGGAAAATACAAAAATGATTCTCTAAAATTATCATATCCAATAATTTTCATGCATTCAAGTTCCTATATAACAGTCAGCAATTAACTTGAATTTGACTGTGGGCAATAAAACCTACCGTTAGGGTTAACAAATTAAATTATTGTGCATTTAGCATGCCGGTAATGTAGATATGGTCCCTTTTGGCAGATATATGCACACTCCCTTGGCAATAGGCTATAGCTTCGTTTGGCTTAGATACGGTGGTTTATAGGGGTTAATGGATATAATTATGTCGGTTTTAATTGGAAATTGCAAACTGCCTGCTCTGGCTTCGCACGAACTATTAAATAAGCCAAAGTTTAAATATTTTAACAATTTTATAAACTTAATATTGACCGAGGTACATAAAAATGGATTCTATAAAAGCGACAAGGGACTTAGCCAACGTCAGAAGATCAAATTCTGTAAATTACATTTTTTTTTGTATCTAAATAGTTATTTGTTCTGTTGCCACACCGCGTTTTGAAGTAAGCATCTGAGGATTGATACTAGGAAGCACTAAGATGAAGAAAATGTTTAAATGTGAAAATGTTTGTTCGTCTTTCACATCAAAACTAAGCGACAGAAACCAATGATAGGCATGGGGATACCTTGAATCATGACATAGGCTACTTTTGGTTGCAATAAACGACACGGGCGGAGCCGCTTTTTCTATAAAAAAGTTCGTGAACATAACCCGTCTTCTTCGAAGTCAAGTAGACGTGTTACCAACAAAGTAAAGATCCCGGAAGGTAACCACAGTAATGTTATCTTAGAAAATAAAAGTAGTTCGCCTGTGGCCCTAGGCATTAATTAAGATCCTTCACTGATTATATTAAGCAAGGGCCGATTAAGTTGTCTGTCTTCACGTCACTATCAAATGCTATCACAACAGTGGCGCGGTGTGGTTTAAACGTAGAAGACTAGCGATTTTGATATACCCATGAATGAATGAACTCATGACTGATCGAATTAATTGATACTTTTTGGCGATGGCCCCAGCTTCTCCGTGCTTATTCCAATAAAGAAAAACGACCACGCCGACAGCGACAAAAATTAATCTTTGGTCCTTATCGTTCTCATGGACGTTCCTATTTCGCCATCTTACTTTTGCACTAAATGACAGTCAATAGCTGAATCTACAGGTTTTAAATCTATGGCTGTGTCAGATGCTGACAGTGTTGTCCACTAAGATACACTGGAACATATAACTGAGAAATCATAGATTAAAAAAAAAATTGAGACCGCGCGCGGTTCAAAATTCTTTGTGGGAAACACTCGAATAATGATGACTGGATATTAAAGTCTTGTTTTGAAATATAGTTAAATTAGGTAAATAAATAAATTTTGAAATCGCTTTTCTTGTCATTTCAAACCACTCTGAATGAATTTGATGGGGCCTCCGCCTTACCCAGTGGGTTTTGAATTTAACGTAATGTTAGTTTAGTGTATGTGTGATCAAATAACGCTAGTACAGATGTACATCGCGTTAACGCCGTGTAATATTTCGCTTTAGAATTGTTCACTCCCTCTCTTCCTATCAATACAACACATACTCTTCATTTTACCCACGAGTAATAATCGTTTTAACAAATGTATTAAAATAAAACCAAAGACGATAATGAACAATAAAAAATATACTTACAACCCTTTAGGCGACTAAGGACAATCAGGAAAAAATACAAAGTCTAAAAATGACTGTAACCTGATATTGTCCAAATAGAAAATTGGAGAGATGTATATTAACTAGAATTAGTAGAACAATGCGTAATTATTTTAATTATTTAATTTTATAAGTTCCATATTTTTATACATCACTATCGTAAATAAAATTCTGATCATTTATGGGTATGGGGACCTTGGGTTTACTAAGCAATCAACAAATAAGCAACCAGGAAAACGCTAAATTAACAAAGTGCAAGCTCTTTGTCCTCAATATTTTATGATCCTATCGTAATTAAATATGCCCAACTAATGTATGCAAATAGTAACGGAGTTAAGTGTATGTTACTGAGTCTTATAATGGGTTGTCGTTTAGTAATTAAAACACTTTTAAGACATTTTTAGGGTACCCAATATGTAAAATCTGGATTTTTTTAAAGCCGCCTATCAAGCTGCTGTTTGTTTTTTCAATCCATTTGTCTATCAAGAGGTTATATCTTATGAACCATAATTGTTAGAGGTTTGAACTTTTTATAAGTAATTTATTGTTATAGTTATTCCTTTTTTTAAAGCCTTAATTGTCCCACTGCTGGGCAAAGGCCTCCTCTCTTGCCTTTAAAGCGTCTCGGTCAATAACTTTTAGCATAAGAAAAAAAAATTAACCAATTAAAAAAAAATAGTTTCTACTAGTCCACGGTTTAAGATTGTGTTTTGGTTTATCGAGCACCCGGATTGCGATAAATAGATGTGACATAGTTAAATAAATAAATATAAATAAATAAATAGGGACAAATCACACAGATTGAGCTAGCCCCAAAGTAAGTTAGAGACTTTTGTTATGGGATACTAACTCAACGATACTATATTTTATAACAAATACATATATGTATAGATAAACATCCAAGACCCAGGTCAATCAGAAAAAGATCATTTTTCATCTTGACCTGACCGGGGATCGTACCCTGAGTAGCGGTCAGGCATGTTAACCATTACGCCACTGAGGTCGACAAAGTGGACAATAGTTAAAAGAGGTAATCTACACCAGCACCTGGTTTTGTTTGCTATCATTCAAAGCTGTTATTTATATCTTGAGCTCTCCCGCTGGATGCAGGCCACTTCCGACCGGTCATATTGCAAATTCTTGGGGGAAGCCTATGTCCAGCAGTGGACAGCCTGCGGCTTAAATGATGATGAGGTAGCTGGCCGTGTCAAATGTCTTTTGGTCCCCTGAAAAGTCTGACATGTTGGCCACTGACACACCCGGAGCATGACCCTGTTGGTCAAGTTTTCTTGTATAAAAAAAAAGTTTAAGGAGATCAGACAGCACTCGCACCATTTTTATAACGTATACTATGATTAAAGCGCACCAAAGGTGTAGCGTAAGCTAAGTAGACTCCGATGAAGAAAAATCTGACAGAATGCACCGTCAATAAAAAATGATCTCAGGTAATTAATAAGTTACCGTTAGTACACAATACATCTTTATTGCCAAGCAATAGTAAATATCGGTTCTAAATTCAATTGTATAGTCATTATTCAAATTGGCAATATATCGCTTTCAATTCGAAATTGCCAAAGTAAGGCTTCAGGCCACTATTATCAGAGGATATGGCACGAACGTAAAATCATTATCGCTGAGTCATGACCGGTCAGTTCATTGTACACCCATATTACCAAGTGGTAGAGTCCTGATTTGTGTTTATAGCACCGATTTATGGCAGCGTGGTGCAAGTCATAAGAGATTAATCAATATTACTTGAAAAAAAAAAGTTATTATTTTTGGATTGTCACAATGCCGCATGTTTTATTAAGTCGGTACGAGTACATTAGTACTAGTCTTCTCCTTTTTCTATCAATGACAAATGATTAAATATGGTAAGCCTCATTCTTTTGAGTTGAACTGTTTTATGTAATTTTTGTTATTTTGTGGTGCAATAAAGAGTATTTTGTATTATATTGTATTGTAAGCCCAGAGCGAAACCACCTCAATGGCTTTCTAATTTGTCTCCATCAAGTCGTGCACAGAATAAGCAGAGACGGGATATGACAGCATGGTTTGGACACTCTGACAGCAACATCTGACTTACCTGACCGCCATTGAGGTGGCCTCAATCTGAACTTACCATGTTTAATCTTTTGTCATCAAAAAATCCTCACTTTTTTTCTCAATTTGACATTCGCCAACACCTAGTGTATTTGACAGTGTGTGACAATTAATCTTAAAGATTTATTCAAAGTTGCTTAAAATACATGGCCCATAATTAGAATACTACACAGTTGAGTTAGTAACAATGGCTAACAAACTAATTAGTCAACGTAGCCACGGGTCTAAGCTTATTTGACAAACTAGCCATTTCGATCAGATAAAGTACATTATCACGAATGATAACGTTTCCTCGACGCTACCCGCTTCCGCTTGTCGCCTACACCACTCCCTAACGGTTGTTCAGTTAGTCATATTGGTTTATCGTCACGTATGTTACCTTTATCAGTACACCACGGATCTGTTGCACCTCGGCTCACACTTAACCCAGATTCAAAGCGTTTGTTAGCTTTGAGCTGTTTGGAGCTATGTTATAGTATGAAGAGGGCTATGCTAGGTGTTTCCCTACGAGACCAAATCCAGTATGGAGAGAGCTATGTTTGTCGTTTCCCTACCAAATCAGGATGAGGAGATCCGTAGGAGAAGAAAGGTTGCTGAGTTAGCCCAGAGGATAAGCTCTTTGAAGTGACAGTGTGCGTGCGGGGCATATAGCGCGTAGAACCGATGAGCGAGTAATTCAAATCAGTTACATAGTAATTATTATCAATGAAAGAATATTTTTCTAAGGAAGTTTTGAAAAATACAACTAATTGGGACCATATTTAATTATGAGTACACATTTTGTTAATTAATCATAATTTCAATCATATTTCAAGAGAAAAAAGAAATACTGAGATAAGAAAGACTTAAATATATTATTTTCTATATATATATAAAAGAAAGTCGTGTTATAGTTATAACACTTATAACTCTAGATCTACTGAACCAATCTCTCTTGCATAAACATAGTTAGACGTATTGTAAAGGACATAGAGTAAATGACACTGTTCCCGAGGGAAGTTACACGGGCGATGCTGCGCGTAAAAACTGGTCTTATACATATTTAGGTATCTATATATTCTATCTCTATCTCACTATATTGTACAAACGTCAGGCCTACACGTGTGAGTTCACAAGTCTGGCATGATTATATATATTTTATCTGCCTTACGTAATTACCACGTGCGCCGATACCAATTGAAGCTGTATTAGGAAATATTGCACTTGGAATTGTACCTAAATTGTATGATAAAACGGACTTTGTTTAGACAAATAGTAGGTAAGGATTTAATTTTCCAAAAAAAAATCTGTGAAATAAAAAATGTAAGTAAATCCAATAGATTGATGACCTGTGCCCCTAGTATGAGTTTTTCTAAACGCAGACGCTAGAGACTGCGTTAGGATTGTGTATGGAATTTCTTAGTTGCCTTACTATCCGCCAGAGGCGCTGTACAGGTTTGCCATACAAAATCGCTTACGCAGTCGCTAGCGTCTGCGTTTAGAAAAACTCATACTAGGGGCACTGTAGTGCCCTTTTTGAGATGTTTCACTCACCCAAAACCGGTGAGTTGATTGATAATCGTTAGAGTCACAGGTTTTTTTGTATGAAACTCATTCGAAAACGATCGATAACCATTCGGCTTACCGATTTTGTTATGTCATACATTTCAAAAATACCACTCCTGGTCAAAGTTGCCGGAAGTAGTTGGATGAGGAAAGCACAATATCGAGAGGAATAGCGTGCATTGCTATCTAGCAATGCACGCTATTCCTCTCGATATTGTCACCCAATGCTGAGTGTAGGCATCTGCCTACACTCAGCATTGGGTGACGATGGGCTGAAGAAATTCAGAAAAAAAAAAATTTTTTACCCGTAGAATAAAACTGGCATATTAACGACAATTAAAGCTAAAATTTCCAGTTCACTAGCAAGACTTTACAAAGCCAGGGTAGGCAGCTAGTTTATTTATTCAACTACTCACTTCACTTATAGTTTTCCATAACGTATAAAAATATAAGCAAAAATATTACAGAAAAATATTTTTTCTCTCTCTTTCATTTATTATAAGATACATATTTTCATGATAAACTCATATCTTAAAAGCAAAAGGAAATAAAACAAAATACAGTAAGTAAGCATCACACCATTGATGTTAACAAAAAAAAAAAGAAAACACGGTCGAAAAGCCTTGAACCGGTTCAGGGCGGTTTGAGGCGGATTATACCGGAACATTACCGGGATTTTCTCATAAAAACATATGAAAATAAATAAAATGTATCTGGTGAAAATGCTCTCCTTTTCTGATGAAAATAATATACGGTAAGATATTTAAAAATCATTTTCATTTAATTTTTTTTTCTACACGGGCCCAACAATTAAAACAAAGAATTAATTACATAATTTTCTTCTTGATTTAAATAGAGTTATTTACGAGAATGAATACTTTTTTGTATGTTTATGTATGTAGTGAAAACTGTAGCATAAATTCCCACACTTTCCCAAAAATAATTTCGTTTCTAGTAGTATTCCTATGATTATATTATTTTTTTCCAGATTGGCCAGAACCATCGATGTTTATCTGTATACTAGCGACCCACCCCGTTTTCACATGGGCATGAAAACTTTGCTCTTGAATCACTCTATCTATTAAAAAAAACCACATCAAAATCCGTTACGTAGTTGAAGATAGGGAAGGGATATAGGGACAGAGAAAGCGACTTTGTTTAAGGTGATACCTCGGTGAACACTAGCGCCACCGTCATTTAAAAATCATTGCTCACTGAAAACACAAGTTATCAAAAATCTCTCTGCTGTAATTAAGGTTTTGGATCTAAAGTATTAATAAGGATAAGTAGGACCTTAATACTATGTAGTGATAGTGATGATGTATTTTTGTTATAAAATAAGATTACTGTTGTTTGATCACTTTGCTTGTTAGTTGGTATCACTTAACATAAGTCTGGAACTTACATTTTTATATTTATTCATATTGTGTTTTAGACAGAATACCTTGCTGTTTGTAAATATAAGTGAATTCTTCGTCAAAATTTCTCAAAAGTTTACTTTTAAACTCGTCAGATTTAAATATTCATAAGAAATATCGCGAAAATTAAACTTTGGCTATAAATAGATGAAAAGAAACATTTATCATGGAGGAGATAAATCACGGAGAGTCCATTCAGTTGACTATACTTATACACTAATATTTTATAGAGGGAAGGCTTGTTTGTTTGTTTACATCACAGAACAGAGAAATTGTCCGAAAAATATTAATAATTTCTAAATTCTGTGGTTTACATCGAATTGGCTTTGAAACTACTGAACCGATTTGAAAAATTCTTCTGAAAAATCTTTCACTGCTGGAAATCCACACCTATCCCTAAATGACATAGGCTATGTAGGTATATACCACAAGCAAATCCAGGGTGGATAATATAGCGTTGCGTTCTTCTCTTTGAATATGGTGTAATTTTGTAATTTGGCATGAAGGGCCCAATATACGATACCACTATCGCATATTAGGTATATACATATTATTACATAGTATAAAACAAAGTTTCTTCCCTCTGTCTGTCCCTATGTATGCTTAGATATTTGAAACGCAACGGATTTTGATGCGCTTTATTTTAATAGCTAGATTGAATCAAGAGGAAGGTTTTATACGAGCGAAGCCGGGGCGGGTCGCTAGTTGGGTATAAAAATAGAGCAGTTCTGTTATTGTATTGGTGTTATTGTATTGGCTATATATATTTTACTTCCTGTGTGATTTATGAAGGCACTTTATTTATATATTAAACATACAACCACCCAGCTTTCGAGGTAGCCCGGACTTAATAAATTATTTAAGGCATAGCATCGTATCGTTTGCCAGTTTTGACACTAATTATAGCGTACTCGGTTTTGGGGGCCCGCAGAATGCAAATTGGGGGGAATATTTGGGAATTTTTGGAAACTTGAAACTCCGTTGTCTAAACTAGCTTTTTGTGCGGTTGAATAAATTATGTGTGGTGATTATTGTACTTCAATTTCTCTAAACATATGTTTTTTTTTTTTATGAGAAGAAAAAATATTAATCTTCAAATTTTTTTAAATGTTTGATAATGAAGAATATTTTAGAAACAATTTAATAATTAAGAAAGAAAGGGAATTACTAGCTGCACCTCGCGGTGTTACCCGCGGTTCATCATACACAGCAGCGCCATCTACTTTATTTTTAACAAAACTTATATGAATCGCTATTTTTATTAACAAAAAGTATCCTATAATGTTTTATTACTTAATCCAAAGTATCAGCTACCTCCATACCAAATTTCATACAAATTAGCTCAGCCGTTTAAGCGTGAAAAAATAACAAACAAGCAAACTTTCACATTTATATTATTAATAGCTGTTCCCCGCGGCTTCGCTCCGCGTGGGACTCGGTTATATCGCGCCCAAAAGTAGCCTATGTTTGACCTCAGGTCGTTAACTACATCCCTACCAAATTTCATCACAATCGGTCTGTCAATATTATAAATCGGTCTGTCAATATTGGTATGGATATGGGACTGCCTTTATTTATTTAATTAATGTACACTAAAATACAGAATAGGAAACTTAAAATTAAGACATCTAGTACAAGGTTGCTAGTTATTTCTTCCAATAGACCCGCTATAGGAATTTAAAAACTAAAAGGCAGTGGGCATGTACTTTTAAATAAACATGCCACAACAATGCATTTTAGTTGATTGTAAGTTTTTTTTTTAAAAGCAATATTATTTAACTTTTCAGTTCGATTTCTACAAGCCCCGTGTTGAAACCCTCACGAAACAGCTTAAATAACATAATTATACGGAACCTACAACGCATTCCCCTCCCAAGTTATAACTACATAACACCTTTCCGATTGCTGTTATATGATGTCATGAATTTTCTATCAGTCAGCTCCAATCGATTGCCACGCATAGAAAATCGGTTTGTATACTTATAGATTTCGTTGTCTTTTATGCCTTGCCTTTATTGTTTGAAAATCGATTACTGCACCGCGAAGAATCGATGGTCGATGGGGCAGAAAGGTTCTCGAATGGCGACCACGCACCGGCAAGCGCAGCGTCGGACACCCACCGACCAGATGGTCAGATGATCTGAAGGATTCCAGCATGAGCTGGATGTAGGCCGCTTCCAACCGGTAGGTCGACCGCCTATCTCGATTCTCTCCTCTCGTAATGGCTACTTGTATCGCTTTCGCCACATTTCGCTCCGTTTTACGCACAAAATGCTTTAAAAAAAATGGTTGCCTGTAAAGTCGGTTTTACGGGCGAAGATTTTACGTGACAACGTCTTTTTCTCGGTAGAATATTTATTGATATGAATATAATCTGCCGCGCGCGGTCTGCCGCGCGCGGCAGACCGATCATAGTTGAGTGGGAGAGAGACGCAAGGCATTCGGCGGGCCTCTCTCTCGTTCGGTGACTCATCGTAACGTTACCGAGCGTTACACTTTTTCATAAGTGACTCCCAGCCGCAACCTAATTTAAGACGTTGTCACGTCAAAATTATTTGTTTGTCAATGTTACCAAAAAAAATTTTTTTAATCGTTTTGTGCGTTAGACGTAACGGAATATGGCGAAAGCGATACAAGTAGCCATTACGAGAGGAGAGAATCGAGATAGGCGGTCGACCTACGGTCGTTCTGGAAATCCTTGAGGCCTATGTGCAGCAGTGGACAGTGGATCATATACTAATGTACAGCGTGATCAAATTAAAATTGTATCATGGTTATATGATTGCAAAGATGATATATTTGATCATTGAAATAATCAAAGGATGATATAACGTGAATCAAAATACTACAAACCTAATTATCTACTTACACGTGGAAATATTACAAAATCCAATCCGAAACATTGTCTAACATCGTTATTAACAAAATACCACGGCAAATCAGTTTATGGAGCGCGGACATAGAGTAACTGTCCTCTTTCACTTCAATAGAGCGAGCGTAACCGCGAAGCAATATCTTCAGCATCACAGGAGCCTATTAGAAAGCCGTAAAATGATTTCTTCAAGGCCGACAACGTGCTTGTAATACTTTTGATTTCGCCTTTATATGTTCTGTTTCTCCGCACTGTGTAAATGTATTTATTTTTTGTACATTAAAGTTTTAACAAACAAACAAACAAAAACTTATATAAAATTTTCTGTTTTGTCTAAGGTTTTACTGGCAGAGAATGCCTTATGGCATTAAGTGCACTTAATGTATTTTTTTAATCCTACTATCCTGCTTATATGATGAACGCGAAAGTTTGTAAAGATGTTTGTTACTCTTTCACAGGAAAACGGCTGAATCGATTTGGCTGAAATTTGACAAAAGAGATTGCTTAAACCCTTGAACAGCACATTGGCTATATTGTATCCCGGAATTCCAACGGGAGCGCAGCCCCTGGCAACAGCTAATCCATATCCATACTTCCATACTAATATTATAAATGCGAAAGTCTGTCTGTCTGTCTGTCTGTCTATCTGTCTGTCTGTCTGTCTGTCACCTCTTCACGGCTAAACTGTTGGACCGATTGTGATGAAATTTGGTAGGGATGTAGTTAACGACCTGAGGTCAAACATAGGCTACTTTTAGGCGCGATATAACCGAGTTCCACGCGGAGCGAAGCCGCGGGGAACAGCTAGTATATAAATAAGAACATAATTAAAAACATGCACAACCGCTACGCACGCTCTATAGATAAACAGCTCCTCAAACAGCGCAGATAATCCAACAGTGGACGAAATCGTGGTCCATTACTAGTCACGGAGATTGATCACGAAGTATGGTCATGATCATGACGGAGCCATTACTGTCTGTTACGAGAGAGTAAAAATACGGATGAAATAGAATAATAGACATAATGTGGAGAAGATATACCAGACCTTATGTAGACCTCTCCAATAGGCTACTTGACTCATATCAATTTTGACGCGACAAATGTTTATTTCTTACATTATTTGACCCACGAAACCGAAATATATCGATCTCCGTTAGGAAAAATGCAAGATGGCATTATAATTTCAATTTCAAATTTACTTAAAGTTCGGAACTGTCAAAACGGGTCGGCCATCATCCGCCATGACGTAAAGCAATCATTGCTGTAGACAGACCTATTTTTGACTTCTGTCATTCGTTCAAAGAGTAATTCGAATAATTTTTATTGCATTTAGTGCAACCCGTTGTTTTTTATATTTACTAAATTCATGTACACAAAAAAACATATACTGGATAAAACATAGAAAAGAGAACAGCACGACGGTGCTGCTTAATTGAAAAGAAATATCTTTTCAAGAGATATGAATTAAGAACATCAAGAAATATGTAATTAATTCATATAAGTTACTGAGCCCAACATTTAAGTATGGGCCTTCGAGCAACACGGCACTTATCCGGTACACGGCCGTGTTGCTCAAAGATTGTGTCCATATGCCCATTTCTTACCATTAATAAGGTCTTTAGTATTTACTGGACACAATAAAACCGAATAATTTTTGTTGATATTATTATGATAAACACGATAAATATATATACTACACATTATCTCAAAACACGGAACCTATTGTGTCGATTGTAAACGGTACTACTGTACTACTACAAATAAGTAACTACGCCTGATTTACAATACTATAAACTAAAAAGCTAGATAATGGTGTTTGTAGTAGGACAATTAGTGCTGATGTGCGCATAAATTATGTTTGTGTTAAGACTCCTGGTTTTCTACGATTGGTTTTCGAAAGTAACTCGATTCATACTTAGAACTTCCTAATAAGATTATCTAACTTTTTAGAGTTTTGTAGATACAGAAAGTAGTAAAATACCATGTACCTAATCGAGATAGCGCTAACATTTACACTAAAGAAGAATTTTATTAAATGATTAAAAAGTGTAATGTCAAAAAAAAATGTAACCAGCAAGCTAGAAAATGTACTTCTACGGGATTCCCATGGGAAGAATACAATAATAAAGATGATTGCGAACTTCTGAAGGCACGTTAGGTTGTTGCTTCCGTCTGTCATCAGACAGTGACCGAGAGATGGTTTCAAAGAACTCTGACACAGGGTGTTCATGGTCGATTGACCGTGACACCTACACGAAATGATGATAATGACTATATGTAAATAGTGGACTTAAAGCCCTTGACTTTGTCAGAACCCAATCGTCGTGGTTTAGATCTGGATATAGAGGTATAAGATCCTACTAGATATTTTTTTGATATAAAAATGCAATCTTTTATATTTGTGTGCCCTCACAAGACTACACTATTGACTTCGCAACACCGCACAAGGGACCATGTATTTTTTCCCATCAAATGTATGCATGAAAGTGAAATAAAGATTAAAGATTACAGGAATAAAGATTACTTTCCGACGGGTCCAGCCGTAAGGCCCCCAATCGAATTTTGAAAGTCGGGTGCCTATAGGCCGTGGTCGTCACGGATTGGGGGCCTCACGGCTGGACCCTCTCCGAGTAGTAATAAAAAATTTGATCTTTCCTGAGTCAAGAACCAATGGTAATTCAAGGGCGCACTTCTCGTCTTTATACAATAATAACCATTGTTTCCCTTACTGCGTTTTATATTAACTATTGTCACCTGCTGGTTTCCTTCTTCTAATCACGATGTTTCTTTGATGACCCTGTGGCGTAATGGTTAACACGCTTGTCCGCTTATCTAGAGGTTCCGGCTATTCCCAAGTCGTTGGTTATTCCCAACATTCTGTGTTTTTGGGCAAGTTGAAAAATAAACCCTATTCAAATTGTTTACAGTGTGTGTATTTGCAAAAAAGAATAAAATAATATGTTTTATTAGAAATAGGATAGTATACAATATTACAATTTGAATAAATATAAGTTTAAACAGAAAACGTATATCGGTTACAAATTCAAAAGTGTTTGAAGCCAAACAGGTTTAAGACACCAAAATAAGTGTTACAGGAATATTTCTGTAACACATTTAATGGGTAACCCTTATGAAAGTGTTACACTTATTATGGTTTTTTTGAGTTCCTGGAGGTAACACAAACAGTAGGAACACGACAAGACAAGAAAAAAATCTTTATTGCACCAGTATAAATATACAATAAGGAAATTACAAACATGGATTACAAAAGGCGGCCTTATCGCTAATGCAATCTCTTCCAGACAACTTAAATATAAAGTTATTGTTGACAAAAAGAATAGGTCCTGACCTGGGTAAACATCATCATTTCGGTGTCATGGTCAATCTACCATGCACAACTTGGTGTTTAACAATTCGGAACCACCTCTGGGTCTTTGACGTGGTTTCTTTAGATTGCAGCCGATAGTTTGATAACACTACATCGGACATATTTGAAAATCTACGAGAAAGCCCTATGTTTACCAACCTAGTCTGCAAATATGTTCAGAATGGACTAGCAATAACAACATAGTATCAAATCCGAACAATAAAATCAACGGTGGCTGCACCAGAATGATTTACATTGCGCTTTCACTGCGGCACAGAAAATAAATCAAAGCTATACATCGCCGCTTTAGAATAGCTGGAAGTTATGTGAAACCACATTGGATGGCTGGACTGGAACTGGTGTCACTGTGTGCTAGATATTTTGGCTAGATTTGAGCGGATAAATTTTCTGTCTGCGCTATATTATGTACTAGCTGTATCTCGAGATTTTAGCGTGTAGATTGTTTGTACTATAGCCAAACCTTTCTCAAGAATCAGGCTAATTTAGGTAAAAATAATTTACATTTACTTGTGATATTCGACTAGTTTTAAAGATGTAAACATTCAAATAAACAAACAAGCTGTTCACTTTTATTATATTACCTAGCTTTGCCCGCGCTCCGGCCGCGTGGTACTCGGTTGTATCGCACCCAAAGGTAGCCGTTGATCTTTCACTATATTATATCAATACAAATTTTTCAAAATCGGTTAGGCGGTTAAGCCTAGTAGACAGACAGACGGACATACAGACTTTTAGATTTATAATATTTGTATAGAAATATGGATATGGAAGTAAGCATAGTATAGAAGTGTATTCCAATGGTTGAGGCGTTTCCCTGAAGACCCAGTTGGTCGTGGGTTCGACTCAGTGGACTCCTTAAAAAAATATTTTTTAATATTTACATGGTTGAGGCCCAAAGAGATTTAAATAAAATACCAGCATAAGGCTGAGAAGTAATAATAATATAATATAAAATAATAATGATTTAAAAAAGTATTATATTTATAAATCAGTCTGAGAATCAATCCAATGACACCTTATAATATTTAAGAAGCCGCAGTGGTAGGCATTAGTGGGACAGGGATGTGGGTTCAATTCCGGGGTGTACCACATCCTCTTACCATTTTAATGTGGAATTAATCAAGTGTGTACCACAATGGACATACAGGGTCTTTGATGCGCTCAAAAGCCTATACGGGGGTAGTAAACAATCACGCGCGTCAAGCGACGGCGAGCGCGGCGTGATTAAGATTAGTTGCCACTACTAAACTAAAGCACGGAGGAGGATTTATAATGCACGTTATGCTGTTGATTCTGAGTTTTTTGCAATAGGCAGTCTTAATAGTAGATTTGTAGATGAGATGATATCAGATGCCTTTTGGCAGCCTAAAAAACTAACAGTGTTAGCCACTAAAATACTCAAATCATGCTTTTATTGTGATGTATTTCATGAAATAAGGGTAACGGAGATAAATCGGCAGTAGCTTCATTGTTATAACCATGATTATAGGTATAATCTAATTTGGGATCGGAAGTGCTATTTTTAAATGTGTGACTCGCCCAAATCCGGTGATTCGAATGATTATCGTTCGAGTCAGCGGTTATGTCGCATGAAAATCATTCGAAAACGAAGAATAATCATTCGACTAAGCGGCTTCCAAAACTCGGAAATACAGTCAATCGACCTTTTATTGGTTTAACATTAATGAGCCGTGGTTCAGAAGTCAACTTTCCACACATTTAGAGAAAAAAATGACGCTCTTTTCATTTAATTATTAAAGTAATTCAAATGTACATTATACAGGTGGTATTCTAAATAGAATTTAATCTCATATGGAATAAGACAAAGTACGTAATTGCGAGTAGCTGTCAACAGTGTGCTTAGCGTGCGCATTTCAAGATGCAACTAATTAAACTTATGAGCAAGTTGCATATTGTTCCCTGCCTTGGATCACAGTAAGAAGGAGATACGCTTACATTGAATTTCTTAACAAAATTTTAACCAAAGACACGTCTATATTTTGCAAGAAAAAAAAACAGAGACACTAAAATCTAAACTTTGTTTTTTTTTTTTCTTGCAAAATATAGTCGTCTTTAGTTAAGATTTTGTTAGGAAATTCAATGTGGCCATGGCGCTACTGAAAACTACTATATACTTATATAGTTACTATCCCCCGTATTAAGAAACGTTGCTTAAGCCAATGTTAGCTAAAATGTGTTGCGTCTCGTTCTTTCACATGAATTGTCGGGTAAGAGAAAAAGAGGCAAAACATATTTTAGTTAAAATGGGCCTAACAAACGTTTCTTAATACGGGGGTATAAGTTTAATATCGAATGGTATAGTGAATTTTAAAGTTAACTCAACGCACTTCTGTTTAATAGCTTTTCAGTACTTTGATTACACAGTTATTATAGTAAGTTGGTGCAACCCAGTCTAAGCATTATCTATATATATAAAAGAAAGTCGTGTTAGTTACTCCACTTATAACTCAAGAACGGCTGAACCGATTTAGCTGAAAATTGTCAGGGAGGTAGTTTAGAGCCAGGAGAAGGACATAGGATACCTTTCATCCCGGGAAAAAGCACTGTTCCCTAGGTAAGTACACGCGGGCGAAGCCGCGGGCAAAAGCTAGTTGCTTATAATAAATTTTCAAAGCATTATCTCTTTTTTCCCAAATCTAAAATGCCAACATATGGATAGGGTTAATGAGCGAATAGGGGATATTAGGGGGATATATGATTTGTTGTGTTGAAATGTGGGGTATATGAAGCATGTTATTACAATCATGAAGTTTCTGGAATTTCTTCGTGTTATTTCGTAACTTTGTTTCGTGAGTCTGTAATCCAATTGTGAACTTTGTTAAGGCTTGCTTGTCACTCATTTATATCTTTGAATAAATGAATAAGCAATTTATCACACCAATTATTTAAATACATTATTGGATTGTACAGGATCGAAAATAAAATTAGTGCAAAGGAGGACTTATCGCTAATGCAATTTCTTCCAGCCAACCTTATGGTGCTTTTATAGATGATTCAGTTTTAATAGTCAATTATCTGTCCTTTATCATCATCATTTCGTGTAGGTGACAGGGTAAATCGACCATGCACACCTTGATATCAAAGTTCTCCGAAACCCATCGGCTTCTGACGTGGTTCCTTTAACGACTACCAGATGTCAGCCGGGACCAATGGCTTTACGTGCGTTCCGAAGCACGGAATCATCTTTATTATCAGACAATCATGTGATTCAAGCCTGCAATGTCCTAACCAAACCAGCTCAAAACAGTACCACAGACAAGCTCAAACGAAGTTCAGTCACTGTACTAATGTGTACACAGGTTTACGGAGTTCGCGCTTGGCTTCATTTCATCAATCATTCGGCAACTGAGTTTGCGAAAGCCATTCCTGTCAAAGACTTCATATGTACGTCTGTATGTCTCTTGGAAATGTTGTTTTACTGGGATCATATTTTGTTGATTTGCTTTGATATTGTATCAATGTTAGTCTACGATGTTGGCTACAGCCACTTATAAAGAAGTTTCATTGGTTTATCATCATCATTTCAGCCGCAGTCTGTCCACTGCTGGACATGCCTCCTCCAAGGATTTCAAAAATGACCGGTTAGAAGCGGCCTGCATCCAGCACCTGCCTGCGAACTTCTTCAGGTCATCCGACCATCTGGTCGGTAGGTGTCCGCTGCGCTTGCCGATGCGTGGTTGTCATTCAAAAACCTGGTTTTGTAAGTTACTTGAGCCGTATTGCTCTCCACTAGTGGTAGAATATACTCAAAAAGCTCTGGCTTGTAGTCGCAATGAAGTTTTTTTTAAGTTTACAGAACATTATCTGTTCTCTTCGTTTTTACACTTAAATCACCATAAATTAATAGACTATAGTTTAGTTTTTATATTAATTTTGTCTTTAGTTTAGTTTATTATTATAAGTAAAGTACTTTTTGAATAAAAACATAATAACATAAACAATAAATAAGATTTTTGAAGCTAATAAAGCTATATTTGTGATCTAGTGTATTAAAGCAGGCTTCACTGCGAATTAATCAAAGGGAAATATTCACGACGACACATGCCATGAAATGATAATGAACTCTGTTGTCGATAAGTCATGAGATGTAGCGGGCGATACAGCGGTTTTTAACAAGATTAAAGGACTCTTTACAAGGGTAAAAAGGGCATAGTCTAAATTCAAGACCAAAACACCAGTCTGAAACAAAGCGAAGACCACACTATCGTTGAAACTAATTAAGACTACGGTTTTTAGCCTCTCCAGTTGGTGTAGTTTAATTAAATTAAATTATCATACATTTTGATATTAAATAAATACCGAAATATATGTTAGTAAATTTAACCATATAATTTGTAAGTAAATCTTATGCTAGAGTAAGCAAGTGCACTCGCACTCATACAGCGTGATAACATGGTACTTTCTCTTATTGATTACGGTGATGTGTGTCATCTGGATGTAACTGAACAACAACTGAACAAATTGGAACGCCTTGTCAACAATTGTATCAGGTTCATTTTTTGTCTCCGGAAATATGACCATATTTCCGAATACCGTTCTGAGCTGAAATGGCTGCCTATCCGTCAACGCAGGAATTTACATATATTATGTCAACTCTATAATATTCTGAGTAATCCACTCACTCCCAATTACCTTAAATGTGATTTCAAACTTTTAAGTTCCAATCATGATAGAAACCTGCGTTCTTCTAATAATATGTCTCTTGCAACGCCTTCTCATCATACTGAATTTTTCTCCAAATCTTTCGCCGTGACCGCAGTAAGACTTTGGAATCGGCTTCCAGAATCGATTAGGCAGGCCTCCAGTCGTGCTACTTTCAAAAAGCTTGTCTACAAGTTCCTCCTCTCTAAATTATAGGAAGCGGAAAGGGAGGGGAAATTGAGAATTTCTGCTATTGTTTATTTTGCTTTTAATATATTTTTTTTTACTATGGCTAATATATTTTATGATAGGTATATATGTATTAATATGTATGTATGTATGTATATATATGTATATATTAACTATTTATTATGTATGTTATGTAAGTTTATTATATTTGTTATTTAAGTAAATGTTATTTTTGCACCCACAAACTGTTCCCTGCTTGACCCAAAGGTTGACTGTTAGATAATGCTTTTAGCATTAAGTCCGCCTATTGTATTTTTACAATAAAGTAAAATAAATAAAAAATAATAGAAAAAGGCTGCTTTAAGGTAAAAATTTACATTGAGGAAATTACAAACATACAATATTCAGCTTTATCGCTTACGCAATAAGCTCTATCAAGCTCCTGTTACTTGGACCACCATTCCCGCGAGGTATCTCTCGGATGTAAAACAATAGCCAACAGGGTATGCTGTACGACAATTAATATAGCATAGTTTAAACCGTTTGATGCTTGCTAGTCCCGATGGATTCCCTATATACAGACAGACAAGCACAACAAACTGTACTACGTTTAATAGCTCAAAGGTTATATCAAGCAGATATACCTAGATTTGTGTTGAAATAACGTTTGGTTTATGGAACTGGGCAGGACACCTGGCTAGAAGGAACGTCGGTAGGTGGAGTAAAGCTGTAACGGAGTGGTACCCTTAATACGGAAAGCGAAGTACTGGACGTCCAGCGGCTAGATGGGTCGATGATATTAGGAAGGTTGCTGGCAACAACTGGTTTGCGGTGGCTCAGAGTAGGGATGCATGGCGTAGACAGAGGGAGGCATAAGCCCAGCAGTGGGTTGTGGACAGCTGATGATGATGATGATGATAGTTTGGTTTTTGTTTCGTAACATTATTTTTTAAGGGGGTTTTTGAAGAACAAATAAAACAAAAGTGGGAGTCGTGTCGTATCAGAGGTGAAGAGACACTTGAAAGAGACTCCACAGACAAGAGCACAGCTCTTAAATTTTAGATGGATATCCTTACATTTCTCTTCGTTTGTTATGTGTTCTGTCCAACTTATTCTTTCCAGTCTACGCCAACACCACATTTCAAATGCTTCTATCTTGTTTATTTCTTTTTTGGTCAGAGTAAATAGAGTAGGAGAAAAGAGGAGCATTTTAAAAGTAATTGAGAACAGACGAGGAAACATGTTGGGACACTTGATACGACACGATGGTTTGATGATGAACATCTTTGAAGGAAAGATAGAAGAGAAGGGGTCCAGGTAGACCAAGGCATAGTGTCGTATCAAGAAATAAAGGAACTTGCTAAAGATATACAAAAATGGAAGGAACTCCACCGACAAGAGCATAGCTGTTAAATTTATGATGATGATATCCTTACATTCATCATTTAATTGTGTTTCTTGGATACATATTCCGCTTATGCTTCAGTCTAGGAAACTCTTGATCTGGTTGTTAGAATGAAGCGACTGCCGTCTGATCTCCGTTAACCTTTTCACGGGAAAACCATACCAGTGGGAACATGATCCGGGATGTGTTTATTAGCTAACAAAAATCACTCAGATTAGCCCCAAAGTAAGTTCGAGACTTGTGTTATAGGATACAAACTCTACGATACTTTATTTAATAATAACAAATACATATTATATAGATATGCATCCAAGATCCAGGCCAATCGGAAAAATATAATTTTTGATCTTGACCTTACCGGCAATCGAACCCGGGACCTCCTGAGTAGCATGTTAACTATTACTCCACGATTGTCGTCCAACGATATTTGTTACAACTTGTTTATTTTTTATACAAACGATAATATCAGAATATCAGTTTGGTTTTGGCTGAAAGAGGCTTTAGTCCAATTAGGGCCGAATGGATAAATAATTATGATGGACGATGTAATAAATAATACATGCATCTTTTTTTTTTGTCAAATCTTAAGAAGGATTTATTAACTACTAGCTTTTGCCTGGAATGCCTGAAACTCCGCTTTCGTGGGAACTCCTGAAATATAGCCTATGTATTGTTCCAGGGTCTAAGCAATCTCCATTCAAAATTTCAGCCAAATCAGTTTAGCCGTTTTTCTGTGAAAGAGTAACAAACTTCCATCCATACATTCTTACAAACTTTCAGTGTTTATAATATTAGTGGGATATTGTTAATAAATTTACTTTATAGATTTACTAGCTGTTCCCCGCGGATTCGCCCCGCGTGGGACTCAGTTATATCGCGCCGAAAAGTAAAGTAGCCTACGTTTGACCTCAGGTCCTTAACTACATCCCTACCAAATTTCATCACAATCGGTCTAGCAGTTAAGCCGTGAAGAGGTGACAGACAGACAGACTTTCGCATTTATAATATTAGTATGAATATTGAAAGTAGCTATTGCCCGGGGCTTTTCTCTCGCGGGAATTCAGAGATAAAATAAAAAAGGAAAGATCCAGAGCAAAAAACAGAGAATGCCACTTAACCATGATAGTATACTAACTAGAGGTATAATATTTACTATATTATTTAGAAACTACTAATGAATGGAATACAAAATCGGAGGTAATCCATTCAAACCTAATTTAAAATGTAGAGCAATGCAAAACTTCTAAAACACACAAACTAACAGACAAACATGAAATTAGTAAAACTGCATTACTTATTCGATTCATTAGTTAAGTTGACAATAATTAAAGTGGCCACGCTAATACGCTCTCAGATGAGTAGATTAAATACTAAGTCAAAGCTGCATCCAAAATATATACGTAGATCCGCACCGCTTGGCCCCTATTTTCGCCTCTTATTAGACAAGCTTCCTATTCGACCCCTTAAAATGTATACCTATACAAAAATCACCTGGGTTACAAGGTATTATTATCTTGCTTATCCTGAATTCTGACGTGGTTTCTTTAACGATCACTAGATGGCAACCGAGACCATCGAGACTTAACATGCTTTTCAAAGCACGAAATCATCTCTCTTGTCAGACAGTCAGGTGATTTAGGCCTGCAATGTCCTTAGACAGACTGAAACTTATTGTATATAGTATGTAAATGTTCTGTAAAATTGTGCATCAAATGTTCTGTAAGATCTTTAATTAAGTCTGTATTGTTTTGTAGTATGCTTGCCGCGGAATCGGACCCTTGACCTCAACTTCAACTTATCAAACGACTTTCACATATTGATAGCTTATAATTCTACATAACGATGAAAAAATATAAATCAAATATAAAGTAAGATTATAAAAAGCTTATACTATATCTACTCTACGCTCATACATACATAATGCACCAACACGTACGTACACACGCACACATAAATATGTTGAGCGCAGACCGAGAACAAGCTCGCTCCGTGTACTATTTTACTGTGAGCATTGTCATTTGGAGATACGAAGATTTTGATACGGCATATTAATGGGTGAACTATACAATCATTTTTACAAACTGAGCGTATTAACAGGCAACAACAGCATTCCCAAGGATTGATGACGATTTAAAACATGGCAACGAGAAACAAAGTAAGTTTTATGGTTATAAATAATATTAGCATTATTTCGTCAGTTACCTCAACTGTTATGTACCTCAAGAAGAAAAAACAATGTGATATCCGGCGTATTATACTCGGATGGACTCTGGGTTCCGAACAATACGGCTTGGGTTGCAATTGGGAAAACGCTGTGGTAGTAATGATAGTCCTAAGTACATAGCAACCAATAAAGCAACAAGCTTATGAAGACACATAAGTAAGTTAAGCACGGTCCCCACTGTTATTGCTAAATGGTAAAGGTTAAGCTGTCAAATCCTTTGGGCAGTATAAAAAGCTCTTATTTTGCTGGCTATACACCAATCTATAGAGCCTAGAGACCGCTTGAATGCGATGTCTTATTATCTTACTAGCTGTTTCCCGTTGTTTCATTCGTCTAAAATCTTCTTTAAGGATCAGGCTAGCAAAAGCAGAAAGAATTTTTCAAATGAAATAAATAAATAAATAAATATATAGGGACAAATCACACAGATTGAGTTAGCCCCAAAGTAAGTTCGAGACTTGTGTTATGGGATACTAACTCAACGATACTATATTTTATAACAAATACATATATAGATAAACATCCAAGACCCAGGTCCATCAGAAAAAGATCATTTTTCATCTTGACCTGACCGGGGATCGAACCCGAGACCTCCTGAGTAGCGGTCAGGCATGTTAACCATTACGCCACGAAGGTCATCATGCGTTCAAACAAACAAACTCTGCAGCTTTATTATATTCTTAACTATGGGATTTATATAATTTCATCAGATTTTTTTAAATATCTGAAATAAAATAAGTTAATTATATTATTTTAGTATAGATATAGTTCAGGCAGACTTGGTACTCGTATCTTCAGTTGTTTATCATAAGTTACGTGAAAATAAATTTTGGAATATCCAAAATGTTTCGTGCATCTTTGTTTGTCGCGACACTACGCTGCGCCCCGGAACTCTCCGCCCAATTAATTACCGCTCGTCGATCCAACTTGTGAACGAGTGCATGTATGTTTAATTTCAAACCCCACTGCTGGGAATGTCTGCTATCTTTCGAGTAAACAGTAAAGTTTGATAGAGGAGCTCTATAGACTAGCGTTAAGCGATTGCGTGGCCTGGAGGGCTATAATCTTCGTCCAGTTGCGTTTTCAGCTTACGCTTTAGAGCCCAGAGTGTGGTATTAATCATGGTCCTGATTTGGCGGTACTGGTTATTACAATGGAGCGACTGCCGTCTGACCTCCGTAACCTTTTTACAGGGAAACCAGACAGACCAACAGGAACATGACCCGCGTGTGTTAGTGGCCAACACTGTCAGATTTTTCAGGCTGCCTAAAGGCATACGACATAGCCTAATGACTGCCATCTACCGATAGCAGCCGGGACCAACGGCTTTACATCTATTTGTCGATCAGAGAAATATCTTAGGAAGTTATTAATACCGTTATTAATATTTTTGTTATCGAAATAAGTGTTTAGAGCAGCCACTTATTATAAGGAGATATATTTAACAGTTAAAGCTAATAATATGGTTCAAAGTAAGCGTTTCAATGAACTTGCAGCACTGAATTCAGATCTCGCAACCATTGAGATAATCTTGGCCATAGATTGTTCTAATAGTCTTCCTTGAACCAGCAGATTCTATTAACTTTGCAATACTGAGACTGGCATTGGTACAATCGTCGATGGAATTACTTTCTGTAATTTAAAAACAAGTTAAAAATTAAAGTACAAAACGTATGTTATTCAGTTTAATAATACGAATAAAATCCCGAACAAGGCATGCTGTGGGATACCACATTCCAAATAAAGAGGAAGAAAGAAGAAGAAAAAAATGCGAAAAATTATTTTATTTTAAAAAGACTGGTAATTTTTATTTTGGAAAAGTAGTATTGCATTCTTTCACAGTTTAAAAAAATCTGTAGAATTTTCAGTACCTATCGATTTCATTTAAGCATTTTTCTTTTCCCTAGCTACATCCTCTATTCTTTCTCCATACTAATATTCAATTTATTTATTGCGGAATATTAAAGCATTGACAATCATAATAATGATAATAAACAAAAATTACAATACATAGAATAAAAAATAAATAATAAAGTAATTTAAAGTAATAAAAATATAATAGAAACACTAGGAATTTGTAATAATTTTCTGTAACCTGAAAATTATTACAAATTCCTAGTGTTTACCGCATTATCGACATTTTTACAAAGTGTGAGTCAATTTATCCCTCTGAAATATTAACAAAATGAACAAATATTCGCTTAAGACTGTACCCAATGAAAACAGCTAGTTAGAACTTAGCAATTAGACAAGAAGCGGTTGCAACAAATCTTGAAGAGCGAGCAATTGTGGCAATACCAGAAGAGCTGATACATTCGCGTGGCGTTTTATGTAATTTATTTTCTTGTACATGTTCTTCAGATACTGTAAATGTCTTATTACTTTCATTTAAAACTGCTTATATCACTCGCAATAAAGCTAGTATCATATACAAAAAACGCGCCTAAAATTGTTAACTTTAAAAGCTGTACAATAATTTAATCTGTAAAACAGGAGTATAGACTTGCATTCAATTGATCTAGGTTTAAATCCAGACATACGGTCTAAGAGGTTTTGTACGTGGCGCGAGTCTTAATGCGGTATGGAATGCAAACTTGGAACAAAACGCTTTTCTATAACATGCTATTGAATGCCAAGATTTTTATGTATATATAAAATCATCTTCATTTCATGTAGGCGACACGGTCGATCGACCATGCACACCTGGTTTTAGTTCTTCGGAACCGCCTCTCGGCCTCTGACGTGGTTTCTTTAACGACTACCAGATGGCAGCCGACAGGTACCAACGGCTTAACTTGTCAAATCACAATCACAAAATCTAGGACCACGATTGAAGCGTACCCTGGGCACTGAAGCGTAAGCTAAGGATGCAACTGGAATACACTCTCGACTGAAGATGACGACGAAGACTGATTTTTTAGGCTGTTATTAAGCATGCGACTTAACGACTGCCATCTATCGATAACAGCTGGGACTAACGGCTTAACTTACCCTCCGAAGCATAGAATAGCTCAAGATAGAAATGTGTTGTGTGAGACTGGTGACGACCAATCCAAGTTAAGACACGCTTGCCAATCGCTTAACACGCACGATTAACGATGCACGTTAGATCATCAAGCCCAATAATTTATATTTACTTCAACCTTTTGTAAAACCACTGTTATTCAAACTTTAATATTCTATTTTTATGAACAAGACCCAAGTCTATCGGCGCAGCACAAAACCGGGATAACTCCTAACAACTCCTACAACTTTCCAGCTAGAGAAAATCAAACTCTATCCGACAATAATAAAGTCCAATTCCTGCGTTCAGTAAAACTTGTCTGCTTGTCCACACAACAGATGTTGTAGCCACTTTATAAGGACTACGGAGTTGAAAACTTCGACAGTCGTCGACTGGTCGTGAGATGAAATTTTATTAGGAACCTTTTTTGAATATTCGTGAAGTTTGGGCACCACTGGTAATGCGTGTTGAATCATGTAGAAGTTTAACTTTTATCATTTACTAGCTTTTGCCCGCGGCTTCGCCCGCGTGGGCTTCCCGGGATAAAAAGTATCCTATGTCCTTCTCCTGGCTCTAAACTACCTCCCTGACGATTTTCAGCTAAATCGGTTCAGCCGTTCTTGAGTTATAAGTGGAGTAACTAACACGACTTTCTTTTATATATATAGATTTGAACAAAATTTTAAATTTTCGTATGGACTAAATGAAAAACTATATTTGGAAAATCACACAGAATGAGCCAGCCCTACAGTAAAGTTCTATAAGCATAAACTGAGTATGTGACTGCGACGCTTGAAAGAATAGGCTACTTGACTCATATCAATTTTGATGCAACATGTAAATTTCTTACAGTGTTTGTAAGAAATTTACATGTTACATGAAGTATATAGATCTCCGGTAAGAAAAATGCAAGATGGCATTATAATTTCAATTTCAAATATACTTAAAATTCGGAACTGCCGAAACGCGAGTCGGCCACCATCCGACATAACATGACGCAACTATTCTGGGTGTCGATTCTGCTAACGTTAAATCACAATCGTGTCAAAATAGTGTTTCAATGGTAGTGCTTTTTTACACAATAGTTACAAGAAATGTATATTTTTTTTATATCACTTCTGATGATCACACCACACACTAAATTCACATTACATCATACTGTCATAACTCTTGTAAATAGTGTATAAAAAGCACTACTATTGAAACACTATTTTGATACGATTTTGTCATAACGTTAGCAGAATCGACGCCCTGATAAACTGACGTTCAGACCTATTAATGACTTCTGCCATTTGTTCAAAATCAGTGATTCGAATGATTTTCATTCGACAAAATTGTCTTGTCAAATCAAGTCTCAAAAATAGCACCTTCAGAATAATTACGTCACAAAACTCTGCAAAAATGGCCGACGGCGTTTTCGATAGGATTTTAAAAGTGAACTTTTGAAATTAAATTTTATTGCCTTAGAGGGCTCGAAAAAATATGGTATTAATCTAAAAAATAGATAATGATTATTTTATACAAAACAAAACACAAGTCAACCAGGCTATTAGCAGTACCCATGTCTTGTACTCATTACTGATGTTCATTACATTTATGAATAAAAATAAATAAGATTCATATATACCAATATACGTAGTACTATTACTAATTCTGTGCTATTATTATAAAGAGAAAAGATTAAAAAACTAACAAATAAAATAACTAAAATAATGACAGTCCCGTCAAAGTGTCACACCGCGGTAACGTACCCAGAAGGCTGGCAGCATTGCCGAGTTGTATGGCGAAAGATTTGATTGTTTGCATAGAATATGCACCAAACTGCTAGACCGTTTTATAATATTCTTTCTCTGCTAGACAGCCACTTTATCTCCGAGTGACATGTATGTACCACGGGCGAAGCCGGGTGGACTGCTAGTTCACAAATACATTCGTAAATTAATAACACCCTTCGTTTTGCGCTGGGGGTTAAAAGCACATTTTTTTTGCTCCAGCCGTTCTTAGACAGTTCGCATCCCCAGACAACCAAAAAAGTTCTAAGAAATAATTCAAAGATTCTCGGAACTACCTGTTACTAAATGGAGATTTTTTTTGTTAGTAAAAAAACATATAGCCTGTTGTAATGTTCGATTGGGTCGCGTAAGCGCAGAGTTCCGTACAAATCTATACCAATATTATAAATGCGTGTGTGTTTGTTTGTTTGTCCGTCTTTTCCGCCAAAACAGAAGGACAGATTTGAATTAAATTTGGCATGGGGATACCTTGAACCGTGAGGACGGACATAGGCTATCCTTGGTTGCGATAACTGACATCCACGCGGATGAAGTCGCAGGCTGAAGATTTTATTTATATATACACTCTAAAAGGTTCTCGAATTGCGACCACGCACAGACTAGATGGTCGGATGACCTGAATAAGGTCGCAGGCGAACGCTGAATGCAGACCGCTACCAACCGATCATTATCTTCATCGGTTTATCTCGCACTTACTTAAAAAATTAACTAGTACCAAGGAATCTCAGTTCTTAAACTTTTCATATGGAACCCTAAAATACGTTAAAATCTTTAAATTTATTACTAACCTAATTATAAAGGTGATAAAGATTAATTTTACTTGCATAGTAAATAAGATAAGGTTGTTAAAAAAAAACAAAAGCAGAATTCGTATTGGGCCTTCCCTAAGGGATCTTCCAAAGGAACAATTAATCATTATTGAATATGTTCAGCAAAAAACAGAGACAACCGATTAGAAATGGTAAGCTATGAAGATTTTTTATGTATTTGAGAAACGTCTGTCAGATAGTTCACAAATGAATATGTAGTACATGTTCTGCTATTATCATATTTGATATTATTATGTATTATTTATGAGTAGTTGACTGATTTAGTCTTCAAATGAAACCAGTTTAGTGGCAAAAAATAACAACTGTATTTTTAAAATATCAACAAATATTTTCACAATTCCAAAAAGAGCGGGAAAATGCAACAACAATAATAGAGAAAAAACTATTCAAGCACAGAAAAAAAAACTAAACTTTTCTTTTTCATAACCATCTCTTAGTGGTCAGTATTTTAATTAAACCCTTTTTGTAATAGTTCTGTTCAGTAGTATATTGATATAGTTCCTAAATATATATTAATTGGCTGTTTATCATAACTTATTCAAAATTTTGCTACACCCCTTACCTTTCTCTGGATCACTCATTTGGTTGACTGATAGATAAAGCCTCAGGCTTTAAGTCCGTCGTTTATAATTGTGTAAAAAAGTTAAATAAATAAAAAATAAATAAACGTTGGTTTTTATGAGGTCGTCATCTTATGCTGAAGTTAAACAACTCTAGCATATGCCTTTTAATATTAAGGTTTTGGGTACGAATCCGAATCTGGCTGGGCTGAAACTAAATGCCACAGGAAGTAAATTTTGAAGAAGTTATATTAATAGCAACATAATATTTCAAACGCTAGTGTTTGTTTGTTGGTTGGTTTGTTACGCATTCACGCCCTGCCTGCCAAATCTTCCTGAAATTTCTTATATACATACCTACTTAGAAGTTTTCAGAAGGACATGGGGTACCTTTCATCCCGCGAAAAAGATGCCGTCATAAATTTACACGGGCGAAGCCACGGGCAATAGCTAGTTCTATAATAATTGCAGGCTGGGATTACCTGTTTTTTCCATAAGACAGGGTTTCTTCCTTCAACATGATAAGAGTCGTAAAATGATAAATGACAGAAACCAACCAGAATCAATGTTAGTCCTTAAAAAAACCACGTCAGAGAACGTCAGACAGTTCAAAAATCTTAAACACTTGAAATCTATACAGCTCCTGAAGTCCTGACTCCTGTTCAGCTGAGGATCTGAGAGCGGCCAACGATAGAGCACATACTAATATAAGAGTCAAGCCATTCCGACTCGACAAGTAGAAGAAGAATCTATAAACATATATGTCAATTACATAGATTTTGAAAATCGTGCACGGTCTATAACAGGCAATTTTTTTTAATCTATGGTAAACTATTTAAAAAAATGCATAATTTCTATGGCACATTTTTTTTTGCTTCACAAAAACAACATACCTCACATTATTACATTGTAAACCCCAAAATTATCGAGCCAATTTAAAGTCGTAGCATTTTGAAAAAAATTGGAGAAAGCAATTAGATTTGGTCCAAAGAATGTAGGTTTTCTCCAAAGAAAGATAGAGAAACTAAATAAAAAGTAAATATAAATAAATATATAGGGACAAATCACACAGATTGAGTTAGCCCCAAAGTAAGTTCGAGACTTGTGTTATGGGATACTAACTCAACGATACTATATTTTATAACAAATACATATATAGATAAATATCCAAGACCCAGGTCAATCAGAAAAGATCATTTTTCATCTTGACTTGACCGTGGTTCGAACCCGGGACCTCCTGAGTAGCGGTCAGGCATGTTAACCATTACGCCACGGAGGTCGTCGAAACTGCCAAAGATATTATAATTGTGTCCAAAAAAATTGTTTTAGATTTGATTTATGACTTTTTTTTTTAAATTTTCATAACTAGCAACCCGCCCCAGCTTCGCATGGGCTTAAAACCTTCCTCTTGAATCACTTTATCTATTAAAAAAACGCATCAAAATCTTTTGCGTAGTTTTAAAGATTTAAGCATACATAGGGACTAGGAACATAGGGACAGAGAAAGCGAGTTTGTTTTATACTATTTAGTGATGTCCAGCAATTGACCACGATCCTATCTGATGTTAAATGCAGATGTGGCCTAAGATGGATTCAGTATTAAAATGTTTTTTTAATACTGCCTTTGAATAAATAATCAAAGTTTGAAGCTTGGCTCCGAGCCTACCTCTCTATTTTAACTATTTTATTTTCTAGTCAAATTCGAATCATGCTTGACCGGTTTCATTCATTACTCATTAAACCTTATCAACAAGGTACTTAACAAGAACTTCATTTTAAACAACAAAAATAACAATACCCCCATTATTTGAACTTGTAAGTTTGCTTACAATTTGAAACAAAAAACAATGCGCTTTCAACTTTCCGCATTTAAATAGCAGGGTTGTCATGAGACGGGGGACGCGACGTCACGGATGTAGGAAAGATAGACCGGGTATACATAATTTCAATTAAGGTGAGCTGCAGAGAAATATGACCCCCTTTCAATAGTGATACTTCTGGCAGGGGGGTCAGATTTCTCTGCAGCCGACTTTACCTTGTAACTACCAAATATTATTGAAGTGTTGAAAACTTCTTTAGGTGCTTTGATATTGCATGCACATTTGCATTTTTGAGATAGAATAAAAAAACAATGAACTGGCGACATCGTCACAGTCACCTCAAAAAGTACGCTCGTATTTATATGTAATACGTAAATTGTTGTTATCACTTCTGTTGACACTTCGGGAGTATTTTTTTTTGTCAGCTTAAAAACCCAGTATACACATCACTAGGTATATTCTGTGGTCAATGTCATTTGATTTGAGACTATCATAAAAATTTAGAGGATACAACCACTCAATATGGTTGAATAATCTGTAGCTCATATCGTTTGATATGAAACATTGTGATATAAATTTTCTTATGGGTTTGGTAGTAAAATATATAGCATTTTTATTGATTTTATAGACAATAGCTTTGGCCCATGACAGTGGCAGTTGTTTCAGCATAGTAGAGACAGAGCATACAACCAATCAATTTCATAGTGAAGTGACGAACAATGGTCCGTCGTGCAAATACATTAGGAAAGTAAAACTATGTTAGTACTATTATTTATTCTGTGGTAGCTCACTGTTTGATAGGCTCTACTTACTCCTTTATCCTTGCATGATTTTAACACCGTAGATGATGCACCGTTTGCATCATTCCATCACGTTTCCATTATATGAATGGAAAATTATACAGACTTATAAAAATAAAAATACTGTTTGGCTATCTCTAAGTGCTATTTTTGGGTAGTGTAAAAGAAAATGGCTTGTTTCACTTTATAATCATGTAAAGTTTACATATTTTTACCACGTCCATTTCATTTTGATCAGTGGCAAAATTAATGTGTTTAGTTATTTTAGAGTCGCAACTGGAATTTAAACACGTGATGCTTACACGTGGGTTAAGGTGGTCGTTAACTGCTGCAGAAAAAGTGAGAAACTCTGTTAAAAATTGGACATGGTTTAAAATTTATAATAGAAGGAATGTGGTATCCTTACTAATAATAATAAATACAAAAATCCCTTAGAAAAATTCCCAAGTGAGTGGAGCCACGGGCAACAGCTAGTTTCCATACCAAATTTCATCAAAATCCAGGGGTGAAACATAGGCTAATTGAGGGCGCGATAAAATTGAGCCCCACATGGGCAGAGCCACGAGCAAAAGCTAGTATATAATCGGTGTGCATGGTCGAATGATCGTGTCACCTACTTACACATAATGATGACGATGAAAGATAAAAATATTTAATAAAAAAACTAGAAGGAAAAGAAGAAGCGTTATGTCCCGCCAATAGGCATACGATTGTGTGTCAGTACTAACGCATACATTATTATTGTGCCGAGTAGTAGATGGCCTAAGGCGACGGTAGAGAGTATTGGTACCGTCGGTCAGATACAGCATCTTCAGTCGTAGCGGTTCTCCATTTCACTGAATTCAGGGGAGGTAAGACGATTGTGTGCGTCTAAGTTAAAATATCCTGCACATTTAAATACTTCTATCTATTGCCGGATAGGAATTTATTCAGTCACCATGTCCAAAACCAGTCGGAGATCTTCATCATCAGTTTTTAGTAAATGCAAAATATCTTTATCGTCACGAATTTTGCCTCGGTCGATTCCCACCTTAGCCTCACACGTGGTGCTACATCAATTGGGTCCAACAAAGGCCGTTGTGCGGACCCTTTATTGAATGGACCATGGAACTATACACGCAGCTTTGACTCTCCTGAATTATGTGATCGGGTTGGACGGCAATTCGAAGCATTGTTTATGAGTTTACAAGGCACCTTGTCCCAAATTTAGGTTAGTTTCGAAGGTAGGGTAGAAATGTATGATTTAGCTATAACGCTCATGATGGTTTAGAAGCTAAAGATGATTTCACTGTATCTAAAGATAGGAAATAACACTGTGATTATGGAATGAAATTGTCGTGGGTTTCCCAAGTGAATACGTGATACGACGTTACCTCTTACGTGATACTTCTGGTAATGCTCCTGCATCTGAATCTGTCTCCTGACAATACGCTGCAGTAACCGCTCTCCATAACCTTATGGAGAGCGGAGGAGTCAGTAAACAAGCATAATGCCTACCTAGGCATTATGCTTGTTTACTGACCTATTAGTATATTAACACAGGGGTTCAAGTTTTCAAAATTACCTCTAGTTGAGGTAGAAAACATCCACGACAGAGGTTAAGTTCGCGATTTACATCACCATAATAATTGTAGAACCAGGCAGTCCAATGCTAATTATATAAACCAACCCCAAAAATTTGAAGAATGATCGATTGGAAACGAACTGCCAGCGCTTTCTTGCGAAATTTCATTGATCTTTCATTCTTTTGCCAGTAGAATTGCCTAAAATTTAGTTTGTTTGTTTGTAATAACTTTATTGCACAAAATTAATAAAAATACAATTACAAGATAAATGCAACGGCGGACTATCCCATTAAGAGATCTCTTCCAGCCAACTGGAGGCAGGTAACAAGGATACAATTATAAAATAAATGGTGGTAGAAGTTGTGCATACATCTTGATTCAGATCACAGAGTCATACTCTCGTAAAATAAGCTCACAAGACTCATCACTAGGCAAATGGATAGAGCCTATCCAGAGGCAGCGATTTGGCTGTAATGTATTCTTAATGTTATTTTAGTCATACACTAACTTTCTGTCTCAGTTACAAATATTTTTACGCCTCTTGTCCATCCTTCTTGTTGTAAACGTCTACAGGATAATATTCCTTTTCACATGCAGGACGAAAAGGTCAACCATAAGTTGTATAATTGAAGTCTCAAACACCAAAACCCTATCTTGAAATTACAACATTTGCATACAAAATATAAACACGAGATGTGTTTTCAGTGAAAATTTGATTATTACCTACCCCCAGGCTATTCCAACTCCGTCAAATATTTGCCCCGTCAAAATACTCCAGATGAGATGGGCAATGCGTCAGAATTTCTGAACTTAAGGCGTGTGTCCAATGCTGTGGACAGACACGATATGCTTTTCAAAAAACTCGAACAAAATAAAATATAATTTTAAATTCTGTAGCGATTAGTAGACAGTATTAGATGACGACAAGACTTTCGAGAACGCAGAACAGTGGAAAATTATCTTTGACGCAGAACTATCGTCGTCTTTGATTATCGCTGTATATGAGTAAGACTGTCATGATAAATTTCAAAATATGCACTAACTTACCAAAAAATAAATAAGTATTATCACCAGTATGGACTTGACCTTCGATAAGAATGAGAAACCATTAATATTTATTTTAAACTATTTCATGCCTTACATGCATCACACACAATTATCTACTAATACATTTTTTTGTTTGTTTATCTATTAATAGCTGTTAAAAATAATTGCAATACCAACAACAGGAAACTCAAATTAGCACGAAAGTCAACATCGTCCAAGTCATGGTTTCTTTGGCAAAACACCCAACCTGGCGAAAAGATCTGCCCTTTATGACAGTCGAGCATAACGCTGCTCTCACCTTTCTTAAATATCATCCGAATATGATCAAAAGTTCCTACCTACAACCCAACCCACGAGCAGTGGCTTGTTCATATAAATATTATACTCAGGTATGGAAGTAAATCCTTATGTTTGCGTCAAACCACGTTTGCATCCGTGCCCTTTAAAACAGCTGATGTTCAACCATAAACATCAAGTTTTACACCAACCAACTTCAAACCTTATTCATCATCACTTTTAGAATCATTATCATCTGCACCAACGTCACAATTAGTCGTAAATTTTATTTGTAGTTTATTTTTTTGCCTGCCAACGTGTGTGCGTCCACCCCTTTTTCAATACTGGTCTTTCCAGTTTCAAGAAAGGGTCATTTTACGAATAGTAAAATAGATTGGAGATATTGTTTTGATTCGCCCATAGCCTTTATGTTTTCTTCAATTATCTTGGATTTTGTGATGCCCTTTGAAGATTCTGTTTGTTGATGTATCATTTGATTTCTCAAGCGCTTTGTTATTCCAGTTTGCTGCATGTCTATCGATGTCTGTTTTAATTTTAATTTTTACATCACAAAATGTTTTTACTGTATTTCGTTGCTTGATTTTATTTGACGTATAATTTTGTTATGAAAAGAAAAATCAAGGGAGGGAGTTCCATCCATATTTGCTTATGTTACTTTAACGATTCATTTCATATTGAGTGAAATTTTTGAATAAGGATAATGAATGAGACCACAGAAATAAGACGTAACAAAGTTAGTAAATAAGGGCTTGCTTGTGCCGGAAAAGTACACATTAACTTTTTTTTCTTCTAATGAATAACTCAATAAAATTGTCTTTGTGATAACTTAATTTTTATAATAATCTCTATCATAAGCTAGAGCTTATGATAGAGATTATTATAAAAATTAAGTGCTTTTTTTAATCTATCTTTAATCTGTCAGTATAGATACTGACAGATTAAAGATAGATTAAAAAAAGCAGAATTATAATTTGACATACCTAATAATTACATACTCTAAAATTAAACCTAGTCTATTATCGAGTAAAAAATTTGCAAACGATTTTTTTTTCAAATTAAGACTTCTAAATACGACTTTTACATTACAAAGCTGTCATTACATCAATATCAAAGAAGAAATATTTTCCGTGTTAGTAAAATATGTAGCTCACTAGCTAAATAATAGCCGAAAACGAATATGTTTAAAATTGTTCATCACTCTATCAACAAACTAACAATGATGTTTGAGAAATGTCAAATCACCAACGTGGACTTTTTATTTCATATTTTTTTCTAAAATGATTGATCTTTTCTGTCGTTTGTCCAACTGAGTGATTTATAATACGTAATTACGTACATACAAATGTCTATAAATAAATGCTCTTTTTGATGTTATCTCTACGTAAACGACAATATGAAATTCTAATTGAATTTTTTGAATAACCTTATCTACCTTTTATAAACTACTAGCTTTCGCGCGCAGCTTCGCCCGCATTTCCCTCGGGAACAGTGCTTTAAGGTACCCTATGTCCTTCTCAATACTCTTAGCTATGTGTATGCGAAATTTTAGTAAGATTGATTCAGTAGATAGGGCGTGAAGAGGTAACAAACAAACAAACTAACAAATATACAAACTCACTTACGCATTTATAATATTAGTTAGTATTCATAGAAATAATATTTTATCTCTTAAACGTTGTCACTTATTGTCTGCATATTATAGCTCAAGGTTGAATCATGTGTCTTAGATATGGCAACTCTAATTATTTCAATAAAGTGACCTGGGCGTCGATTCTGCTAACGTTAAGTCACAATCGTGTCAAAATAGTGTTTCAATGGTAGTGCTTTTTTACACACTACTTACAAGAAATGTATCTTTTTTTTATATCACTGCTGATGGTCATACCACACACTATATCCATATCACATCATACTGTCGTAACTCTTGTAAATAGTGTGTAAAAAGCACTACTATTGAAACACTATTTTGATACGATTTTGTCTTAAAGTTAGCAGAATCGACGCCCTGAAGATAACGCGGCGTCTGACCTCCGTTACCCTCTTTACAGGAAAACCAGCCCAAAAATAGGAATTAGGAATATAATCTGGGTGTGTAAGTTATCAACACTATTTCCAGGCTGTCTAAAATTATCTGACACAACCTTTGATTTGCTTGTTATGTAATAATAAAAGCCGGGAAAGGGTTAACGTGTCTTTCGAAGATTCTAAATGTCAATCATGCAAGTAAATATATTATTTAAAAACAAAATACAAAAATACTTTTTGCAGTTAGGATGCAATTCATGAAAATTGTATTTTAATGTAATACTAATATAATAAAGATGAAGAGTTGTTTGTTTGTTTGAACGCTTATAACTTTAGATCTAATGGTCGGATTTCAGAAATTCTTTCCGCTTATGATAGCCATATTCTTGAAGATGATAGCTATAGTACATATGCACAAAAAGCGGGAGAAACCACTGGAAACAACTAGTTCAATATAGAATTAACGAACAAAAAGTCTTATTTCTTTAAACCACATTAGATAACCAGTCTTAAGAATAACGACACTACTTTTTCTAAAATCATCCCGAGTCATCGCGGGATGCACATTCAACAAGGTTACGCACACATAAGTCATGGTGCCATAGACCTATAATACCTACTAGACTAAAATAATAATAATAAATCTTCCAAAGAAGAGTCCATACATAGACAGTGTTAGTAATAATATTCTTATGACTGTGTTATTAATTCATCATTATCCAATTTTTTAACCTATTAGCTATTAGGAATTTTCATTTATTAAAATGTAAATGGACCCAATGTTTCAGTATATGCCCATCCGTCCTGCCAACCATAATAGTGAAGCTGTTGGCACTAGAGGACACTCTCCGCAGAACCTCCACCTACTTACTATGAAGAGTTATGTGTGATTAAGACCAAAAAGACGCGAAGAAGACCTATGGAAAAACAGAGATATGACTTTTTTGGCCGCTATGGCAACTGAGTTTAACTAGTTGTATCAGATGAATTGCCACTGAAGTGCGTAATAAAATCTCTTGGAACTATTATTTTGAGTGAGGTCCGAAGTAACTAAAAGTAAAACTTTTACATAGGCAAATACAAAATTTTTATTAAGTAGATACCTAATTCGGAGTGTAAAATCCAAAATTAAATTTTAAACTGCTATTTTAAACTGGATGAAGGTTATCACTGTTTTTAATACAAATTTATGAGACATTCGTTCTCATCGTAAAATTTCCACAGAAACTAAAATAACTTGGCTCCAATTGACTAGGCGAAGTGGAGTAGAAAATGTGGTCTTTCGAAGCAAATAGCTCTCGATGTAACCCGGAAATCGCTAGAATGAAGATAGAAAGCCTCATGGGCTTTAAACATGTCCTATTGCAGGTCTATTATCTAGTCTATACATTGTATTGAAGTCTATGGCCCACATCCCAACCACTCCCTATTGTGTATCGGTGTGTGTAGTTAACATTATACGGGGGTGTGTGAGTGGGTGTCAGGTAGCATCAGCTGGAGGCCCATATGACTTCAAGGCCGGTTGGTTTTTATCCGACTACGCGAAGGAGTGTTAAGTTTTTCGAGCTTTTATGTAGGTATGTCTAATTTTTTTACTCTCTCGCCCTTTCTAGAGTAGACTAAAGGGCTGGACCGACTTTGACAACAGGTTTTTTAGTTTTCAATTAACCATTTATAAACTAGCTGTTGCCCGTGGCTCCGTCCGCGTGTTACTCGCTTAGGTATATCGCGAAAAAAGTAGCCTATGTTTGACCCCTGGTCTTTAACTTTATCCATATTAAATTTCATGAAAATTGGTCCAGCGGTTAACCGTTAAAAGCGTAACAGATAGACCGACAGACTTTCTCATTTTTAATATTGGTATTATGGAAATAAAACTTCTGTTTTATAAGTATATACTTATACATATTGTATGTTTTTGGCGGACCTAATGCTAAAATAAAATCATTCTAATACTAGCAGTCTAGTCAACCATTGGAAGAAACAGAAAGTCGTGTGTGTGTGTTAGCTAAAAAGTTAAGGAGAAAAATAAGAACATTAATAACCTTTCATTAATTTCTGAATTCGCTGCCGTCTTGTTAAAATGCAACTTTTTTATATAATTTATTTGTTTTACAGCAAACTAGTTTTTGCCCGTAGCTTTTTTCGGGAACAGTGCTTCCCGGCATTATAGGTACCCTATGTCCTTCTCAGTTCTAAGTTAGAACTTTATCAATCAATTTTCATTCTTCTTCTTGTGCCATATCCCATTTTTCTTATGTATAGGGTAGGCACAGTATGTAAGTTCCTTCCATTTAGATCTATTTCCAGTAATTTCCCGCGTCACAACCCTCCTTCCTGGTCTTAACCTCCCTCACACAATCCATCCATCTCTTTTTTGTTCTTCCTATACTCAATTCAATTTTCAGTAAGTCTTCATGAAATTTCGCATACACAATATTAGAGAAGCGAAATATTATAAACGCGAAAGTCTGTGTCTCTGTTTGTCTGTTACGCTTTCACGGCTAAACCGCTGGACGGATTTTGATGAAAATGTGTACGGATATAGGGGTGAAACATAGACTACTTTTGGATGCTATATAACCGTATCCACGCGGGTGGAACCGCGAGCAAGAACTACTAATAAATAAGGCATAAAATGTAAACTTCAGTATTTTCCACTAAAATAAAACGAAATCCGAGAAGCGTGCTGTACAAGATTAAAATCTGTAAGCTTAGCCACTTCAACGCCTATCACACACGGGCGTGTTTACGCTGCCAGCTGACTACGCACACATGTTAAGTGTTTACATGTAGTGGTTAAGGGAGGGTTGTATAGGGACGCCTCTTTATTTCACATTGAAATAAAACTTATATAATAAAATATATATAGTAAAAATCAATTGATGTTCGTTAGTCTGGCTAAAACTCGAGAATTTGACGGGCTGGATTTGGCTAATTTTGGTCTTAAAATATTTGTGGAAGTTCAAGGGTTCAGGATAGGTTCAAACGGTGAGAAAAGTGCAGATTCAGACGGTATGGAGTTCGCCGGGTCAGTTAGTAAATAAATAAATAAATCATTTATTTCAGGCTACAAAATATTTTTACAATATTATTGGCCCATTGAATAAACCTACTTCTTAAACAATAGTTTTGCTCATCTATCAACTTATGTTCTATATGGGATCATTGGGTTACTAGGTCTATAGGCCCTGCACATATCGGTGTAAAATTTTTCAAAACCATTTTCCAGCCTCTCTTTTTATGTATTTGATTTGTTTCCTTTTTTTGAGCATTTAGTATTTTTTAACGAAAATGTGTAATAATTATTCAAGAAATCATAAAAGATAAGCGTGGATTCGTTGACGTTGAAAATATTACATTGTGTTTCTTGCATACTTTAAGGAAATCCATGCAAATGTCAGTTCAGTCATTTTTGTACATGGTAGGTATAAAAAGAAAGTCCAAGTTGAAAACCAGTTAGTGTTTGAATGTGTATAGTTTTAATGACAAAAATGTTGAGACAATAATATTTTTAACTGATTGAAAAAATTTGACACGAAAATATTTTTTTTTGGTAAAAACTGTGCTATACTTGTAAGGTGTCCCAGTGCAACCGAACTAGCAGGATGTTCACCACACCAAACAAAATGAGAGGGTTCAAATATGAGAGCGCAAGTCTGTGTGAGCAAGACGGCTGTAAGCATAGAATTTTATTTTGTCAAACCATTCGTTTTTTGAGCCAACCAACGATGTCTGATAATGAAACCACTGGAAGTACTAAATAAAATTCTCTAAAGCTGCTGCTTGCTGAGAACTTATTTTTTTTTTCTTCGCAAAGGTTGACCAGCATCTGAAGACAAGTGACAATATCAAACGCTAACGAATGTCAACAAGAATGATATGGGATTGACATAAGCTGCTATACATCTCGTGGTCAATCTTATGTCAATCCCAGACATTTTGTTCTTGTTGTACCTCGTTAGCATTTTGCGATTATGACTAAGCCCCCTTAGCGATGCAAAGTAATTTCTTCCTAAAGTCTAATTTAGTCCATGGTCATTGATTTATATTCTGTCAGTTACGAGGTCAATTGATCGTGCACAACCTGTGTCCTGACCACGAGAATTTGTAAACGCAGTCGATTTAGCAATTTTAAGTGACGAACCAAAATACAGCGCCTCTGATTGGTGGTAAGGTAACTAAGAATTTTCTCAAAATTATCATCATCATTTCGTGTGGGTGACATAACCTTGCAAATGTGCACACCCTGGTGTGTCAGAGTTCTTCGAAACCGCCTATCGGTGTTAGTTATAGTTAGTTATACTATTTATAACTCAAGAACGGCTGAACTGATTTGGTTGAAAATTAGTAAGGAGGTAGCTTAGAATCAGGAGAAGGACATAGTCTACTTTTGATCCGGAGAAAAAGCACTGTTCCCGAGATAAGTTCACCAGGGTGAAGCCGCGGACAAAAGCTAGTTTGTTATAAATTATAGTATCATTGAGTTAGTAACCCATAACACAAGTCTCGAACATACTTTGGGGCTAACTCAATCTATGTGATTTGTCCCTATAAATTTATTATTTTTTATAGGACATTTCTAGTATTTTATATCCAAGTGATAAACAGACAGCAATGTGTACTACTGATGTTGATGCTGTTGATTGAGCTTAAGGTTTTTTTTTTAAATAATCAAAGTACATTTATCACTAGTAGTAGATCGTTAGTTTGACTGGATTTGCTTTTTGCTGGTACTAATGGGTTCTAGCGAAATTAAATTAGTTCTAATTAAAGCGACGAATGCTTGTGTTTTGTGCTTTTTTTTAGTGAATCCAGGCGTACATAAACTATAGTACCATACAAACAAATCGCACGGACTTGTAGCAATCGCGTACATTTTATACAAAACTAGCTGTTCCCCGCGGCTTCTCCCCGCGTGGGACTTGGTTATATCGCGCCCAAAAGTAGCTTATGTTTGAACTTAGGTCTTTAACTACATCCCTACCAAATTTCATCACCAGCAGTTTAGCCGTGAAGAGGTGACAGACAGACTTTCGCATTTATAATATTAGTATACTAGCGACCCGCCTCAGCTTCGCATGGGCATAAAAACCTTCCTCTTGAATCAAAATCCGTTGCGTAGTTTTAAAGATTTGAGCATATAAAGGGACATAGAGACAGAGAAAGCGACTGTTTTATACTATGTAGTGATTCATCAACACCATCTATTGATCCCTTGAGACACGTTGTCAATTCGGAATTCTTGAGAACGCAATTTTCTATTTTTAAAATTCACAATCAATGGTAGAGAGGTACAAATATATTAGTAAATCATTCGTCTCCTTCTAGGACATTAACTGCCTCCATGGTCTAATGGTTATAGCGTTTGCCTGTGAGGTGGTGGCTTCGATTCCCACGGGAAGCATACTTTGTTCTGTTGTTTCCAGTTTGGTTAGCACATTGCAGTTGGTCCCGGCAGCCATCTAGTAGTCGTTAAAAGAGCCACGTCAGAGGCCGAGAGGCGGTCTCAAACAACTTTGACACCACCTACACGAAATAATGATGATTATGACAACAAAAAATTGGTTTTTCTTTAGCCAGAAGCCACACTACATAAAGCGATTTCAGTTAAGCAAATCTACCACAAGCAGAGGGAACTTGTTTCTAAAGGTAAAAATCCTTAGTTTTAACGGAAGGGAGTGCAGGGTGTGATAACTATATCCGCTACGAAGGATCCCACGCAAAATCCCCACTGCCAACCGCAACGGAAGGAGACAAGACCAATATTGCGTTACCAACATTCCAACTATCAATTTGCGACAGCTGTCCCATCAGCTGATCACTCACACACGTATAGAGTGCGTCTGCGCAAGTGCGCAAAAAAATACCGGCTTTTGTACGTCCTGCGTCGATATACGAAGAGCGGTGTTTAATGGAGTACTGAAAATAAATAAATATATAACATAGATTGAGCTAGATAAATTCAAGACTTATTTTATGGGATACTTATTAAATCTATGGATACTAAGATACTAACAGAACGATACTAGGTATATCCCACCCTAACTACCCTAAGAATCCATAGATAATAAGTATTATTAATGCAAAAGTGTTTGTTACGTTTTCACGGCCAAACTACTAGACCGATTATGATGAAATTCAGTATGTATGTGTTTTCCGAAGCACGGAATCATCTTTAATATCAGACAATCAGCGGTAGGTGATTTAAGCATGCAATGTCGTAACCAAACTGGAAACAACTAAATAGAGTATGTTTTTCTTGGGAATCGAACTCATGAACCGCGGGTCAGATAAACCCCTTAACCACTGGCATTTAATTACTAATGAAGTAGAAGGTACTTATTTGAAACCCCATTTGTATTCACATCAATACTACGCAAAGGAGAGCGGTGTATTTCTTGTAGAGCCTGAGGTGATTGAATGAAAATAATTTATTTTCAGCCTTGATAGTAAATGATTATCCTTAGGTTATAAAACTCAGTATTTCTCTCTTTTTCTCTCCTTGCAGCTTTGAAATATAACACCTATAAGTCTAAGTGTAGGTGACTGTTTGACATTGGGCTCCAAAGAAGCAATCTTTATAAAAAGCGAGGTTTTTTTAATAGTTCCGCACCCGCGTGAATTTCCCTCGGAAATAGTGCTTTTTCCCGCGATAAAGGTACCCTATGTCCTTTTCAATGCTCCTAGCTATACGTATGCGAAATTTCAGGAAGACTGGTTCAGTGGATAGGGCGTGAAGAGGTAACAAACAAACAAATATAGAAAACTCACTTTTACATTTGTAATATTAGATGGAATTGATTTAGTTTCTATCCAAGTAAACTTTAAATGATATAAGTTAAATTTCTTCAAATATCAGCTGTTGAATAACAAGAAAGTGAGGTTATCTTCAACGCATGCCTGTTGCATCAGCTGATCGCACTCACACACACGTCCACCAAAGTGTATCAGTGTGCGTCGGGCAAAAAACAAGACGCGTCTCAACCGTCTTTTGTATATCCTGTGTAAATGGATTACAACGCTGTGTGTGGGTGTGAGAATTGAATTTTATCATTACTAGGGTTCTGTATCCTTTCCTTCAATGCTTACTTACTGCGATGGCTCAATAAAACCTGGGTCAGAGGTGACCGTCAGCTATCTACCCCTGTCTAACAAGTACGCTCATGAAGTGCGCCCACATGGGAGACTCTGTTTTGTTTATCAATGTTTTCAGAATAATATTGGAGCTTCCACGAGTTCTGGTAACTAAGGTGTTTTCTTCCTTATCATGGCATAGAAATCATCAACGCATGCAAGGCCAAACATGCCAGACGCGCTACAGAAACGCGGAAGACCCATTAGCACTCTGAAACCATTATTATACTGAACGCGTAGGCGGTTGAAGGCAGTCTGCGTATAACTGGTCCACAGGCTAGCCGTGTAAAATGTTTGGCAATAAGCTTTAAACAAAGTAATTTTAGCTTGATTGCTACACCTAGCGAACCTGTGAGCCAGCATATTGCATCTAATTATATTATATATGGCGCTACTGACACTACCAGCCGCTGCAGCCGGACCACCTCCCCTCACCGCGGCGTCCCCGAGGGCCCTATTATTGGCTCGATTGGTAGTTGTTCGTCCTCTTTCGCTTGACATCTGCCATTTGAGTACATTACTGCTTTTCTTACTTCAGTCACCAACTTTGTGCTTGGGCTATCCACGACCCTAACTTTCATTGTACAACTCGAAATAAGTACTACCGTATATTTCTAATATCATCTTTTATTTATCTCGTTCTACTGTATAACAATAACGTTATATATATATTCTCTATGTCCAGCGATTGACCACGATCCCACCTGATATTAAATGCAGATGCGGTCTAGATAGACGGTATTGCCTGAAAAATATAAAGTTACTTTATTTTTATTTCTATTGTAACTTTACTTATAGTTTTTGCTTTCCCAATGAATAGGCTCTAGGTATGGTGGATTAAAATTGGTTTTTTTTTTAACTTTATTGCTCAAATTTTAAGTTTGCAAATGGTGTGACTTACAATGCCATAAGATATATGTGGACCATAAGACCATACAGAAAGTGTGATAGATAGTCGTTTAAAGGTAATTTTTTTAAGGATAGATGTTTTTTTTTTAATTAATTCATTAATTTCGTGTAGGTATCACAGATAATCGACCATGCACACCACAAATTCTTCGGAACCGCTTCTCGGCCTCTCACGTGGTAAATGTAACAAATACCAGCCCGGACCAACGGCGCGCCTTCCGAACGGGATCATCTTTATTATAAGACAGTCACGCGTGCAATGTTCTAACGAAACTGAAAACCACTAAACAAAGTATGCTTCGAGAATCGTACCCATGATATTCGGGTCTACAGGCAACTTACAACTGCTGTTCGAAGTGGATCTTGGCCTCCGAAACGTGAGAGCGCTATGGATTTCTATTCTAATAAAAATTTGTGGTAGTTTTTACAAATAAAATAATGATTCATCATTATCATCATCCTAGCGTTTTCCCGGTTGCTTCCTCAGCCGGTTGCCTCGGAGCCCAGGGTCCGCTATCCTAAATTTTTTTAAACCACACGATGTCAAGCCAGCGCGTTTTGGATTTGCGCACGTTTTGGGTTTGTGCAAATGAAATAATGATTGTTTAACGATTAATTCGTTTGTGATATGAACAGTTACCGAAATCCCGCGGGAAGAAAGCTTAATTCCATCTAGAGTTTCAAGAAACGTCTCACGAATTAACGAATACTTCATCTTACCAACTTTTATATGTGAATTCTCCTTTCGTATCAGCTGATCACTCACACAGACACATTATGCAGTTGTGTGCATGTGTGTGTAGTGCACAATAAAAACAAGACCCGTGCAGGCCGGCTTTTGAACGTCCTGTGTGATGATAATCAGCGCAGAAGCGACTTTTGCGCGTAGGTAGAGATTAATACCAAATATTCGAAAATATGTTTTTCAGTTCATATATTCCAATTTCAAATTATCTGACCGCTACATGGATTATTTATAGGTTCTTATGTTTATATTAATAAAGCACAGTCTTAAAATGCAATTAGGTAATTAAAGCCTGCAATGTTTTAAATCAGACTATTTGTAGTGTATGCTCTCCTGAACTTTGACAATCGATATAACGACCACGAAATTGAAAGGCAAAAGAAGAATAGATAATTAATACACAATAACGTAAAACGCCAAGTAAAAATGAAAAGGGGAAGTATAAATTGAAAATTTACAAATAGAAACCCTAAGGTCCAATGTCGATACTGTCAGATTTCAAAAAAACAAAAATGAAACGCTACAAAAAAACTACTAAGCCACAATGAGATACACATATGCATAGGCAGACTCATAAACGCACCAACAGGTCAAATATCAAAAATAAGTAAAAAAAATCCGAACAATTAACAATTTACTACAACACAGATTATAAAATACTGTGAGTATTTTATAATCTGTGTTGTTCTAACTTAAAATTTCGAAAATACTGAGCTTTTATCTACAATCAAATTGATTTTGCAAAATGATACATTATTAATTAGGTATCCAATTCGCTATTCATTTTTCGGAATTCCGCTCACATGAAACATTAAATTTAACGAACAATAAATTAGAATAATGATGGATGGGGTTACGAAAGAAAAATGATACTTTGATGAACGGAAAATAGAGAAAGTATCAATTTGAATCGTTTTTCCCCACTGAATAATAATCTCAATGAAAGCTATTGACTTACATAGAAATTTTAAATAAGTATATCAAATATTGATGATCTGTTTTTTAAGAATTGAAAAGAAAAAGACGTATGTAGAGAGTTGTAAAGTAATTTTTATTTAATTAAATCGTTATAAAGATACCTACGTACTAATTATAAAGTATGTGTGAACACATTTAAGTATGTTAGTTTATTTTGTGTCTTTCTCCTTTGTCTCGTCGAACCTAATGCAGAAAAAATCACAATCGTTTTTTTTTATTTTTCCCTTAATATGTTTACGAGATGAAACACTTTTTTGGGGGATAAGTCTTTATTATCGATAATTAGCTGTTGCCCGCGGCTCTGCTTCATGTCCAAATGTAGCCTATGTTTGACCCCTGGTACTATATCCATACTAAATTTCATCAAAATCAGTCAAGCGGTTTAGCCGTGAAAGTGTAACAGACACATACAGACAGACTGATTTTCGCATTTATAATATAAGTATGGATTTTCGTATTAAAATTAGTATACGCTGATGATTGAAAAATAATCATGAAAAATGTTTCATGTGAAATCTGACTGCTTTGCATGCCTTCGAAAAACGTAAAGACACTTCTGTACAACTAACTAATCTATGACCCATTTCTTTTTTTTGCTTTAAGACCCTGTGTGAATGCTTTACGACTTATTTTGAGGCCGGCCATAGTGATTTCCTACGAGAATAGACCTACCTGTATCAGATATGCGGGGTTTCAGACCAAAATAATTGCGTGGTATGTAATAATGTCCAAGGTTTTTGTAGGACTATCTTTTTAGGGTTCCGTAAAAGGATAATGTTCAAGGTTTATTTTTAGGGTTCCGTGTCTCAGCCGTGGATTTTGCATCCTGAGAGTTCAAATTTATATAATTTCAATTCATTATTGATATGAAAGAAAGAGAAGGGTACTTTACCATAATGTGTTCTTTTTAATTATTAAACCTTACATATGTCTGTTAAGTATAAGGAGGGCTACATAACATAAATCATGTCATACAGATAGGTTTGGAACTTCTATTCGACACTAGCAGTCCGCCCTGGCTTCGCCCGCGATACATACATAACATAGCCTATGTCACTCGGGGATAATCAGTTATTTTTTTTTTAATCGATCCAGTTGTTTTGACGTCTACTCGAAACAAACAAACATACAATCAAATATTTCGTATTTATTAATAAACTAATATTAGTATAGATATCACTGACTACTAGCGCCATCTAGTGTCAGTATTAAATATTACCCTGATCTTATTTTTTTCTGGTTTTATTTTAAACTGTAAGTGTTTTGAAACATGGTTTCTTATTGTAGAGGCCCAGCTCTAAGGCTGACCTATTGGAAAACAGCGGCTAACGTGTGTCATATTCATTATTGGTCTAAAACGGAATAGGTCTAAGTCTGAATAGCTCTAACTGCCTCTGTGGTCCAGTGGATAAGGCGTTTGCCTGTAGACCCGGGGGTCGTGGGTTCGATTCCCACGGGAAGCATACATTGTTTAGTTGTTTCCAGTTCGGATAGGATATTGCAGGCTTGATTTACCTGATTGTCTGATAATAAAGATGATTCCGTGCTTCGGAAGGCACGATAAGCCGTTGGTCCCGGCTGCCATCTGGTACCGTAAAATGCTGCAACTTTGCCTGGATTTTGAGGTTTTTTGTTCGTACAACTGAACCTACTTATTATTACGACTTTTCATGAGTTTAAGACGGAAAACATACTTTATATCTTGCCAGGTAGGGCCCAAATACGTTTAAAACATGCTGTTTTTCGGAATAGCAAGAACTCAAAGTTGTAGGCAAAGTTGTAGGTAAAAGACGCAACATTGCCTAGAAGGATATCTCAATAAATAAAATGTCGATAATTTGCAGGATTTTTTATCCGGATACTAAGGGCACATTGTTGGTCCCGGCAGTTACACTATTGCCCTATAGGTAGTATTATTTTTTTCACAGCTAATAGGCAAAGTTGTAGCAGGTACCACAAACTTTCCATACAAAAATATCGTTGACACCAGGGTTGTCCCAAATAAAAGCAGAATATATTTTAAATATTTTTATTTATTTTTCAAAAATTTAACAGTTTGTAACGTAAATTTAAATCACTAATGAAACAAAATACTTGAGTGTCATTAAGGTGATACCTCGGTGAACACTAGCGCCACCGTCATTTAAAAATCATTACTCACTGAAAACACAAGTTATCAAAAATCCCTCTGCTGTAATTTTGGTTCTGGATTTGAGGTTAATTTTAATCATATTCAATTATTAAATTATAGCTCCATATAGTTACAAATGGCAAAACTGCTAAAAGTGGCCGTTTTAAGCAATAATGCAATTTGTAAACTATAGGGAATTAAGATTTAATAATTTAATATGTTTAAAATTAACTTCAGATCCAATTCAATTTGTAGCATTTCCTCGGAGTAATCAGCGTAATTGCGAGCGCCTGGTTTTCTCCTGCTTCTCTTTTTTATACTTGTCATTTTTCATATAACTACAAAAAAAATGAAACTTCTTAGTGGCTACACTCCTGATAGAAGGGTCATGGTTATAAATTTGTACCCTATTATATTATACCGGGCACAATTGCAAACTCCGGACTGCTATTAAAAAATTACTTAAATATGCTTTGTCAAAATTACAATATCAGGTATGAAATGTTAACGTTAATGTGTGGTACTTAGTGTCTAATAAGAATATAATAGTGTTAATGTAGTGAACAATACAGTTAAATGAAAGCACATTAAAAATATATAATTAATGAAATCCGACAAGTGATAACCCTAGACCCAGGCAAAGTTGTGTCACTCAAGTTTCCAAAACAGTGCACAACATTGCCTACTAAGTTATTTTGATGAAATGGTGTCCTTTTCATAAAAATATTAAATAATACGGAAAAAAGACAATGTTTTCTTACCTTGGGACGTTATTTCTGATTAATAACACATTTTCTCTTCGTAAAACTGCAAAAGTTAGAGGCCACTACAATTTTTCACCCACACGCGCCGGTTTTTGTCGCACAACTGACAGAGTAACAATGGAGTTGCTATTGTAAAAAAATAAAAATATGTTGCCCTAATAATGTAAAATTTGTATCAAATGGTAGAAAATAAGAAAAAACGAAGCAAACGCGAAATATCGCAATCGAAACGAAAAAGGCAAACTTGGGCTCTCTTGGCAAAGTTGCAGCATTTTACGGTAGTCGTAACGTCAGAGGTTCCGCAGAACTCTGACACCAGGGTGTGCATAGTCTATTGACCGTGACGCCTACTCGAAATGATGACGATGATGGTCTAAGTCTCTCTAAGCTTAATTCGCGTTTAGTCTACTCGTAAAGTAAATAAATCTATTCTTAGCTAGAAATTATGTAAATAAGAAGTATTTTAGGTTTTAATATCAAATATATTAAATCTAGCTGTGATTCCAGAAACACAGAGTAAATAAATCGTTTTATCTTATCTGTGCACTAATTTAAAGCGGTAATGTATCGAAAACTATTTCCTATGGTTATATACGAGCGGATTATGTTAATGTTCGCGTGTTAGTTAACTGAACTGTTAGTGGCACCCCGCCCCGACTTTGTTTGAATGAATGAATAAATGATTTTGTTTGCAAATGTTACGTATTGAGACGATACAACCACATAACAACAATTAGACCTAGTTATTCATCTTGTAAATATTAGTTACTAGCTAATATTAGTTTCTAGTTAACTGCCTCCGTGGTCTAGTGGTTAAGGCGTTTTCCTGTAAACCCGGGGTCGCGGGATCGATTCTCGAACTTGTTTTCAGTGAATAATGATTTTTAATTGATGGTGGCGCTAGTGTGCACCGAGGTATCACCTTAAACGGTTGGGCCAATTTTTATGAAATTTGGTATGGAGGTAGCTGATACCTTGGATTAACACATAGTCTTTTTATCTCGAAAAGTACGCGATTCCTGTAGATTTTGTCAAAAATGGCGCTGTATAAAGTAGATACGCTGCTGTTTATATAAAAAACCGCGGGTGCAAATTTTATTATTATTTATTACTTTTTACGGCCCTGGAAACACGTCCTTTAAGGCCTTTCTTGAATTTATCAATCTTCTTCAGGTCTACTTTAGTCATAGAGTTTGGAATAGGGCACGCATGGCAAATTTCTTTTTTAATCTATCACTTTGGTCAAGTCGAATCAAAAAGTATAAATAAATATTTCAACATTTGACATAAACAAATTATACGTAAAAATAAGTAATTTTATATTTACTCCAAGTCACCTATTTGTAAATTAAGCAGTAAATTTTTCCGTTTATTTACACTTTTTTCGCGTGTGATAAGGTTCAAAATTATATATTTTATGATTTGTTTGATTAACAATGAAAAAAGTAGTTACGGCTCGAAAGAATATCAAGATAAAAACGAATTTAATTTATAATTTCGAATAAAAAATTAGGTGAATTGCGAGAGATATTTTGTTCAATGGTTCCGTATTACATACGTACTTAGATGATGACATAGTATTGGGAAATCTTTGATGATGACATAGTATTGGGAATGGACAAGGGGGTCTATTCTTAAATCGATTTTGCTTTTTTGTACAGTCGGCCAAGTTTACCTTAAATAGATAAATACCTTTGGTAATTTATTACAATAAATGTATAAATAAAACATTCCGACGAATTGAGAACCTTCTCTGCCAGAATAAAATACCGTAGATACGAAAAAGAAAAAAAAACAATTAGGTCACACAATTTATTAAATACAAGAGAAAGGTAGTTGAATGAATGATTTATTTCGCAATGAATGAGTTAAAATACAATCTGTTTTTTTAAAATCCTGACTGTGTCCTGTATTTTGTAAAAAAAAGAAACATTTTGTTATTAAATACTAGCTTTTGACCGCGTCTTTGCCCGCCTGAACCTCCCTCGGGAACTTTTTGAAATGAACCGGTATGAAAGGTACTCTATATCCTTCTCCTGGTTCTGAGCTACCTCCCCACCAATTTTCAGCCAAACCAGTTCAGCCGTTCTTGGGTTATATATAGTGTAAACTAACACGACTTTCTTTTATATATATAGATATAAAATTGAATTAAAATAAATTTAATTTCAAAATTGTTCATTAATTGCCAAATTTTTTTTACGTTGTTTCGGTTTTCTTATATCACTACGGACCCCCATTTTTTAATGACTGTATATACGCACAGACAGATGTCACGCGACGTGCATTAAATATGAATGGTCGACGAGTGCCGCCATTAATTTCGTGTCTTTAGGGCGAAAAATATATAGTGAAAGTGTCGAATATAATTTTTTTTTTTGGGTTCATACATAAAGATCTTATTTCCAGTTGCATCAACTTACTTTTCCGAGCCTAGTATGGGTACGCTTCAATTGTCATGTGCTTAACAGGGTCAATCAAGGTTGTTCAAAATCGCTTCATCATCATAATTTCACATAGGGGAGGCCTATGTCCACTGCTGGACATAGGCCTCCCCCAAGGATTTCCAAAATGACCGGTTGGTTGGTTCAAAATCGCTTGGTCTCTATTAACCATGGTCCTTGATTTGGTGGCACTGGTACAGTAAAGCGACTACCGTTTGACCTCCGTAACCCTTTTAAAGAGAAACCAGACCTTATTTATGTTCTTATTGAACATGATATGGATGTGGAAGTAGGTAACACGTCAGTCTGCCTAAAGGCATCTGACACAGCCTGAGGACTGCCATCTAGCGATCAATGGTTTAGCGGGCCTACCGATGCACGGAATCATCTTTATTAACACAATCATTAACCTAATTAAGTGATTCAAGCCTGCAATGTCCTAACCAAACTAAAATATGCTTCCTGTGGGAATCGAACCTACAACCACCAGGTATCAAAGCAAACGTCTTAACCACTTGAGCACAGTATATGGCAACCATACTATCAGCAAAGGTTGGTCCCGGCTGCCATTTGGTAAGTAGTCGTTGAAGGAACCACGTCAGAGGCCGAGAGACGGTCCCGAAGAACTCTGACACCAGGATGTGCATGGTCGATTGACCGTGACGCCTACTCGAAATGATGATGATGAGCAAAGACCATTTCACAGATTTTCACATAGAATTATGTTTGCAAGAAAAAAGCACCGCTACTATTCCTTTTTGAGGCATTTATTTACATTTATTTGTCTTTTTTGTTGTAAAGTAAATGACTCATATACAAGTGGGGTCATATTACTTTGCCTTTCTCAAAAATATAATGAGAAGTAGTACAAAACAGTGCTCTTGCATCACACAATCGGCCTCTCCATACATCACACGTGGCTTACAAAGAATTACCCTTTCAATTTAAATAACCTATTCACAACCAGACGCGTAGAGATTGATGCGTCACATTAAAATATGTACGGTAATAACTTATAACTTACAAACGTTAATTAACACACATTCAAAACCTTATTTACATGACAATAGATTCGAATTTTAAATTCGTTAGATGTTATATTTAATTTTGTAATTTTCGGTGCGTGAACTTACAATGTTATCAAATGCTGTGACAATAGACTTTATTGAAATAGATTTATGGTTGATTTCCAAATTTCAGTGTTGATATAATATATTGCATTTTAGTGAGGTGACGAGGTTGGAAAATATTCGGTTTAAGAACATAGATGCGGAGTGATAGTCCGTGACTATATTTTAAGGGATGTCAAATTTTATTTTTATTTATGTCAGTATTTAAATTTTTGTTATCAAAATAATATTATAAAGGGTATCTAGCCATGTAATCTGTTTAGGAATAGTCCACACTGTCTAATTATAATAACTAAATAATATTATAGTTTTATTCTAGAAAAAAAAAATGTGGCTGTAGTACATACATATTAAGGGTAAACGAGCACGCGGGATACACGTTGTCTATATAAAAAAAAACAGACCAGATCGGCCTCTTCCAATTTTATTAGTAAAGTTAGTTTTCTAGTTCAGTACGTTTGTTTGCGTTAGTTATTTTACAAGGTCAATTGACCCTGCACACCCTGATTTCAGTATATTGATTCGTTTTTGTGACGACCATCAAATGTTTATCGGGTCGAATTACTCATTTATCAGCCAATCAAGTAATTGAAGCCTGAAATTTTGGCATGAATATAACCAAATTAAAAGCAACTTACAAGTACAATGTTGCTTCCTGAATGATTGAAACCTATGGAGTTTATAGGCCTAGACTAACACGCCACAAAAGCAGTTAGGCTGCATTGCCACTGACGTGAAGCGAAATTCAAATTGTCAAATCACAATGCTTAAATAAAAAATTGCAGCATCCTGATTGGTCAATTCACAGTCCGCTCTCCTCTCTGGCCAGCTTCGCCTCAATGAAATGCAGCGGCAACCCTGATCTTCAATGTTTATTTTTCATCTACAATCATAGTACGAGAGCATGACGCATGCGTGACTCACAGCGTGAACTGTCGACCAATATTATATGTGTCGTAATTACTGAAATTTAGAGTAACAATGTTTTTTTTTTTTAACTTTTACTCGTCTCTACTTTTTGCTGTTTGTTGCCAGTTTCTTTTCGTCCAGGTCATCCCGCCCTCTTTTGCTCGACTGCTCTCGGTCGACGGACTTCTGAAACTCAGGATTTTTCTAGTCGGGCTCTTACGCCCAGAAATCAAAAACTTTGATTCGTTTACAGGGTACAACTACACCTATTGAAGGCGTTGCTCTTTTATCGTTTTAAGTTAAGAACTAAATCTCAAAGAGTATATTTATTAATCGTCGAGGGTCTATGATAAGAAACATGAGTGTAGAGGAAGCGAGAGAGCTCTGAGGATTGATTCAAGTGGATTTTTTTTACTCTCAAATCTTTTATAAGCCCGTTTTAGCTAAGATTTTTTTTCTTTCTTTGACGGTATTCTTTATAACCAAATTTTCCGAAAAATATAGTTAAAATTGACACAATAAACGTTTGGTTTATATTAATAAGAGGGTGTAAGTATAATGTACAAAAGGTAAAATAACAGCTAGCGCATTGAAAATTTTTTCAAAGGAATTTTTTTGTTCTGTGACAAATTTAAACTAATTAGTTATTCTAACGTAAATTTTTATTTTCCCCATCCTATAAAAGGATTAAACGTTAAAATATCTAATACAAGTATTGGCCACTTACAAACTCAAAAAAAAAATGAACAATAAGCATTGAAAATTTACACAAAAGAAATTCTCAAATAGAGTGTCCAATTTACACTAATAATTCTAAAGTAAAGTTGTATTTTCAACATGGAGCCGTCCGGGTGTGCCCGCCTAAAGCCAAATCCGGATGAGCGCCGAACCGGATATTACTGGGGGTCGGCAATCACTGATTTCCGGGTGCTGCCAATAATTCCGAGCCATGTGTATGTTTGCTCTGATCTTAGCAAAGTGGACTAACATTGACGCGCTAATTGAAACGCTTGACGAGTTAAAAATACTGGCAGGATTAGAAAGAAATCTTCTATGAAATTTGGATCGAACACCATAGAAGCAAAATTTATATACAAACTCTACAGTTTTATTAAGTTAAGAATCTTAGAAAGACAAACTTTCAAAGCTAAGAGACCTATTAACAAATCTTAATGGTACCTACTCTACAAATTTGCGCGTTTTTTTTGTATGAGATCTGTACAAGTATAATATTATTCTGTAATCTATGCTTTAATTAAAACCTAAAATCCTCCTAAGACTTGATACTCAAAAATATTGGAATATTTGGATGCTGTATGTAACTAAATTATTAAATAAATCATGGAAGAGTAACAAACATCCATACTACATAAATTATAATATGAATTTTCACAGCGTCAGTAAATATAAAGTACTAGTTATCGTTATACCCACACGTAAATACTAAATACAGACACAATAATTGTACTGTAATAATAATAAAAAAATAAGTAAATCTTTGAGATAATTCCAAAGTTAAGCTTTGAAACAGAGCTACTCTTCCGTTTTTAATAAAGATTGCATAATATTAAATAATTAATTTTAGGAGCGTTTTTGAGTGCGTACAGTTTTCAAATGGAGCCGATCGCAGTTATAATTGGTGCCATGTTGGCTTTATAGCTTGTAGCTTTGATGTTTTACTCATATCATAGACCACATTTTGCCCAGGGATTTACGTAAGCATTCTAGAAAAATCCTGTTCATATCAAGCAATAAATTTAGCTTCAAAGATCAAAATGGTTACGTCAAGAAGGCATTTTCATTCTTCTGGTCCATTTTTGTAAAATATTTATTTCTAGTTTTCGCCCGCGGCTTCGCCCGCCTAAATTTCCCACGGAAACAGTATTTTTTCCTGGGATGAAAGGTATCCTATGCCCCTTTCGATACTTTTATCTATGTGTATGCGAAATTTTTGGAAGATTGGTGCAGTAGGTAGAGCGTGACAGCGTAACAAACAAACAAACTCACTTTCGCATTTATTATATTAGTTAGGATTAGAAATTTAGGATTCATCAACATCAGAATTGATTACCTCAGTCCCGTAATGGTCAACACGCAAGTCAGTTAATTTGGAGGTTTTGGATTCGACCTCCAGTCAGACCAAGTTGGTTAATGGCTATTTTCTATTTATCCTGATTTGTTCATTTACCTTTTCACCGTGTTTAGAAAATGAAACTCGACAACGTCTTTTCTAATGAAAATTTCCGTAAATACTCTGCAATTATATTAACAACACAAGACATAGACTGATCAATTATTGAAATATGAATAGAAGGTTAAAAATATTTTCTATTATTTCACCGAAGTCCATTTACAAAGTGTTCGAATATCAGATACCAAATTTATTAAAAAAGAGATCCAGCGCTGGATGTAATAGATCTCCAGCATATGCTGAGTCGGAGCTTATTTTTGAGAATGTTTGTTTTTTTTTTGTTACTTTTCTCTTTCTTAGTAGGAACATTTTTATTGACTTGCACTTCAAAAACCATGTTTTAATGTATAAATATAATATTATATTTACAATGATTTACTACCGGACGCCGTAAAACCCCGTCTTTTTTACAATCATAAATTAATTTATTGAATTAGCAAACTTTATTGAAAGCCCCCTTTGACCCGGTTGAAAATACGCTCACAAATTGCTTAATATATTTTTGGGGTAGGAGGTGATATTTCATTTTTAATTACATCGTACATCACGACCACAATAGAAACGATCTTAACAAGACAATGCCTTAGAAACAATTAGATTTATGTGACTTTATGATATTTATATATAGTTTAATCTTATTTAAGGTAATGACAGCTGCCTAGTTTAGAATATAGGCTGAACTTAACGTATTAAACGAAGAAGTTTTAAGCATTTTCATGACGACCTCCGTGGCGTTATGGTCAACATGCCTGACCGCTACTCAGGAGGTCCCGGGTTCGATCCCCGGTCAGGTCCAGATGAAAAATGATCTTTTTCTGATTGACCTGGGTCTTGGTATGTATTTGTTATAAAAATATAGTATCGTTGAGTTAGTAGCCCATAACACAAGTCTCGAACTTACTTTGGGACTAACTCAATCTGTGTGATTTGTCCCTATATATTTATTTATAATAAAAAATATAAAAAAAAAACAAAGTTGTTGAGAACAGAAGTGGTAAAACCTCTACCACAAATTACCTAACAGTACTAACGTCCTTTGCCGTGATTTCTTAACAGTAAAAGTCAGTAATTTTGTCGAGTTAACCAGATTAGGTTATTTTTACTGAACTCGAGTAATGTGGTTAGCAGTAGGTTTACCCACAAATTGGTGTATTTTTTAAGATGCGATGAGAGTTTTGTCGAGTCCGTGACGTAAAGTCATGAAAGCATATTGATCTGAAGGTCCTGGGTTTGATTTTTTAATTATTAGGATGTTCAGTGATCTTTATTTATTTTACATACTAATAACATGTTTGTTTAATTTAAGAATACCTATTTAATACTTTTTATCTGCATTTTTTACATAAAATTATCTTTCGCTTTGGTAATCCAAATTTTTGCTATTCGGTTTAATTATTTTTGAATCAAATTCAGGTTATTTTGTCGCTGCGTTAAATATAAGCTGTAGTTGATTAATTCTTATAAAATAGGTATGTGGTATCTAATTTCGTTAATAAAATAAAAGGGATGGCCATTCATAACTTACTCTAAAAAAACTGTTTTGGCTCAATGACATCCTTACAAAAAGTAACGGATTTTTAACATATTTACACAACAATTGACTTAACAATTTTCAGTCAATTAAATCAACAAAACAATCCGATCTCTATTACAATAAAATATAAAAACATATATTTAAACGCTTCACTTCTCTCTTAAAATATATAAACAATACTTATTGCTTCCAAAATAAAGTTCATTTTAAATCATCAGATAATTTTCGGACAGCAAAATACAATTTTGAATGTAGAACGTAGGTACGTTCTGTTTGACACGCGTCGAAAAGTGCGTGCAGATAATAAAATGTTTCGAATGTAAAATTTGTTCTACTTTCAACTCTTTTCCAAAGGATTAGGAGATATTTTATATGATAAACGATGCGCATGAAGGCATCGGGAGGTCGACGAACTCCAAAAGTTGACCCATGAACGATCTACGTACGCAATTTGAATAATTAGATTTTCCAATAAATTAAATCCACTTAACTGTTACATTATATTTAATCACTGAACAAAAATATCACACATTATAACTATACTGGATGGAATTTAGGATACTATAAACTATTTTTTTTTAAATGAAATTCTATCACAAAGCTTTCGTTATCCGTCTTTCTGTTAGCCGACTCGTATAAGAGAAACTCTCAATATTTTATGTTTTTAGGGTTCCGTACAAAATTGTAAAAAGGATATATACCCTTATAGGATCACTCGTGCGACTGTCTATCCGTGCGTCCGTCTGTCACAGCCAATTTTCTCCAAACCTACTAGACTAAAACAGATGAAAATTGGTAGGATGGCTGTGACCCAAACACAGATGTGCAAAGTAAATATTTTTCTATGTACATGAATTTAGAATAAATCTTATAAATAATTTTATAACAATTATTTGTAAGTATAATTTTAACTTAATATAATTAAAATTATATTCAGCCATGTCTAAAATAACTAAAATACAATATTTTAATGACTCGAATTAATCGGTAAATTAACTTTAATAGACTTAACAATAAAATTTTAAAATAAAACTGATACTTTTCAAAATCCTGTCAGCTGATCATTAGATATGCATATTTTTTTTATCTATGTTGCTTTATTTTTATCGAAAGTAGTAATAAAATAATAGCTTACCCAAAAGAGATTGTATAAATGTAGCAAATGACCACCTCTGTGGCGTAATGGTTAACCAGCCCGAACTAAGAAGGTTCCGGGTTCGGGCCCCGGACTCTAACACCAGGATATGCAAAGTCGATTGACTGTGTCACCTACACGAAATGATGATAATTATAAATACAAGTCTCGAACTTATTTTAGGGCTAAATCAATCTGTGGTTTGTTTTATTTATTTATTTATTTTACTTATCATTTAATACGTCACTGTTTAAAAAAAAAAAAACAAAGAAAAAATTTGAGAATTCGAGTTTAATGTACAGTGGGCTACATAAAAAATAAACCATCTTAGTTTCAAGTGTATTGGTAAGATGGTATACTATTCCATTTAGGCCACTGTACTAAATGATTCCATGGACTACGAGCGTCGCTCCAGGCAACACCTAGTTTAAATTTACCACATCTGTTCGTAACAGAAAAACCATTCATTACGCACCTTATGCCGTTATTAAAGGTTATTATTTTATCCTTATTACTTACATAGTAACAAGGTAGCACTGTAAAGACTTTTACACACTGATAGTAAATAAATAAATATATATGTGTGGCGACACTAGCGCCACAACAAACAAACTACCAAAGTCGCACAAGAGATGGCGTTAAAAGCAAGAAAATCGAGCTTGCATACAAAACGGCAAAATTACTATGAAAGTCTAAATCGCGCTTGCAAAGTTTCTACGGATTGGAGCATAAATACAACCTCCGACAAGACATCGTAGGAGCCGCGGTTCCCCAGGCATAACAACCTAGCCTGGCGGGAAGGTATTCCCTTTGTGGCGGTCGAGCATAACACTATCGCTCCCGTCACACTCTCCAAAATGGATAAATCACATCGATTGAGTTAGCCCTAAAGTAAGTTCAAGACTTGTGTAAAATGGGGATACTAACTATCTATTTATAATTTTCAAAGGTTGACTAGCAGAGAATGCTTATAGCATTTAGTTTTCATATTGTAGATCTTGGCTCAACAAAGTTTTAAATAAATAAACGATACTATATTTTGTAAAAATGTAGTATCGTTTATTTGGGACCTCCTGAGTGGCGGACAGGCATGTTAACCATTACGCCACGGAGATCGTAAATATTAACTGCTCTCTATCTTCAGTGGGATCTGGCTTAAGGTGATACCTCGGTGAACACTAGCGCCACCGTCATTTAAAAATCATTACTCACTGAAAACACAAGTTAAAAAATCCCTCTGCTGTAATTAAGGTTCTGGATCTGAAGTTAATTTTAAACATAGTAAATTATTAAATTATAATTCCCTATAGTTACAAATTGCATTATTGCTTAAAACGGCCACTTTTAGCAGTTTTGCAAGTTGTAACTATATGGAACTATAATTTAATAATTGAATATGATTAAAATTAACTTGGCGCTAGTGTTCACCGAGGTATCACCTTAAGGTGATACCTCGGTGAACACTAGCGCCACCGTCATTTAAAAATCATTACTCACTGAAAACACAAGTTATCAAAAATCCCTCTGCTGTAATTATGGTTCTGGATCTGAAGTTAATTTTAAACATATTGAGTTATTAAATTATAATTCCCTATAATTACAAATTTCACTATTGCTTAAAACGGCCACTTTTAGTAGGCTAGTTTATTCCGGAATTTCCACGGGAGTGGAGCTCCGGGCAACTCCGAAGTATCACGACTTGGGATATAACTGGGAAAACGCTAGGATGATGATAAGTCGTCGGTCTAAGAGAGCCTTAAGGCCCCAATTAAGATAGGTTATTTGCTAAACGTTCGTTTTGACGTGAAGCGATGCTCGTCACATAATTGGCTGGCCGGCAGCTAGACATATGACAATTATTAGATACAAGTACCTCAAAAAAAAAACCACATGAGTAAGTAGCGGAAAAAAGCTACAGAGATACTCTCTCTTGTGAGAGAGAGAGAGAGAGCTCGATAGCCCAGAGGTGCGTGTTCGTAACGATGGCAGGTAGCATAAAACCATGTTTTAGTTTTTTTCTAGGGTTCCGTACCCATAGGGTGAAAACGGGACCATATTATTAAGATTCTGGCGTTTGTCTGTAACCAAGCTGTATCTCATAACCCGTGATAGATAGATGATTGAAAATTTTCATTTTGTTTCATTTCATTTTTCATTCATTGTATTTCTGTTGCCGCTGTGACAATAAATACTAAAAAAAGAATAAAATCGATTTTGAAATTGGGCTCCTTTACAACAAACGTGGTTTTAGCCTTTTTGTTTAGACAATGGTACAGTCGGCTGCAGAGAAATATGACCCACTTTCAATAGTGATAGCGACGGTGATAGTCGACTGTACAGAACCCTTCATCCGCGGGCCCGACTCACACTATAATATATAAATATGGTCATGCCACATTTATGTCTTCTTTTTATTATAAGTACTTTATCCATTCAACTTATTTGTAGTCAAGCCTTTCCTCTATTTCAATATCTACTCATGTAACAGAACTGGAAGACGGCAAAAGTCGTAATTTTAATTGGACTTTGATGTTTTAATCGCGAATAATTTTTCTTTTTTTTTTCCAAATGCAATTAAATAAATGGAAAAAATTGTCAATTATTTTTGAAGGACTTACAAAAAATTAGATTTTTTTTTTGATTAGACTAGTCAAGGGCGAATTACTTATTGTTATATCGTGCAAAAGAAATATTATCACCTCTTTTGCACATATTCTGTGATAATAGGGATCCTTTTACCAATTTATCAACAGAAACTTCAGAACGATATACCTTCGAGGAATAACTGAAAGTTTTTAACATAACACATAAAGTTTACCGCTAAAGCTCAAATTAATGGCGCCATCAGCTTATTCCGCACATGTGCTCTTTAATTGCGCAGAAAACGAAAAGCTCTGGTATTAAAAGTCATGCGTGGTTGGAATTTTGATGTTATATCGCAAGATGAGATATGTATAAAAAATGTATGATGTACAAAAAAATTATATGTATGTATATGCACATTATATTACGTTGTTTCTGTCGATTTAAAATCAATGCATTAAGAAAATGTCAGTTATCGTTCGCGTTTTGTTTTTTGTTTTTTTTTAATCAAAATTGTTCTTTAGACCGACCGACATTGGCGGTGCAGCTTATTTTTTTTTTTTCAAGATTCAGTAAATCTGTGCTGCGCAAAAATGTAACAGGGGAAAGTAATCAAAAATAAACAAATCATCATGATTTTTTTATTCATGACGACCTCCGTGGCGTAATGGTTAACATGCCTGACCGCTACTCAAGAGGTCCCGGGTTCGATCCCCGGTCAGGTCAAGATGAAAAATGATCTTTTGACTGATTGACCTGGGTCTTGGATGTTTATCTATATATGTATTTGTTATAAAATATAGTATCGTTGAGTTAGTATCCCATAACACAAGTCTCGAACTTACTTTGGGGCTAACTCAATCTGTGTGATTTGTTCCTATATATTTACTTATTTATTTATTCATGTTGGTTACACGGAGGACATAGGAAATAAGAACAAACGACCACGTGGGCCAAGCCACGGATGGAAGCTAATAAGCAAATATAATCAACTAGCGACCCGCCCCGGCTTCGCATGGGCATAAAAACCTTCCTTTTGAATCACTATCTATTAAAAATACCTCATTGCGTTGCGTTAACCGTTGCGTAGTTTTAAAAATTTAAGCATACAAAGGGAAATAAGGACAGAGAAATTGACTTTGTGTCAATTTTTACCACTTCTCCGATTTTTTTACTTACTTGTGTCACTCGAAATAACTTGAATAATTCCTATCATAACTTAAATGACAAATAGCGATAAAAATGTCACTATAAAGTTTATCATACAAATGATATCACACTATTTATTTCTAAAGGTGCATTTTTTCATTGTTTGCTAATTCGCGAATTAGCAAACAATGAAAAAATACGCGTGAAAATTCTGATCGTATCTCGCGAGATACGATCAGAATTTTCACGCGTCTCCACTAAAGTACTGTTATTGACAATAATTGGGTCAGAATTATTAGGCGGTAGCAAAAATGCCTTAATTTGCTTATATTTTACACTACAATTGATGACGTGTTTATATACTTATTGTCCTCAATAAGTATATAAGCTCGATAGCCTAGCGCGGCGGGCGTGTTTGCTACGATAGCGCGCGTCAAGCGACTGCGAGTGCGCGGCCGTGTTTGGATTGGTCGCCATTAGTGGCATTTTCTATCTAGTGCGCCTTCGTGCTTTGTAAGGCACGTGTAGCCGTTGGTCCCGACTGTTATCGGAAGATGGCAGTCGTTAAGCTATGTCAGATACCTTTAGGCAGCCTGAAAAATCTGGCAGTGTTGGCTACTAACACACCCGGGTCATTTTCCTGTGGGTCGGGTTTCCCTGTATTAAAGGGTTACGGAGGTCAGACGGCAGTCGCTCCATTGTAATGACCAGTACCGCCAAATCAGGACCATGATTATAGCATACCAGAGCTTTGAAGCGTAAGCTAAAGATGCAACCGGGAAACACGCTCGGACAAAGAAGAAGATGTATTTATATATTAACTCTAATCGTATTATCTAGCTACTCAATGTTTTATCTTTTTTAAACTATGAAGTATAAATGGAAGCAGACCTCACTTTTTTCACTAGGATGTACCTAGTACAGAATTCTAATACTACTATAAATAAACTGAGTATAAAATGTATCTCTCTATTGTTGTAGATCTTCTTAATTTGAGCGTATTTCATAATTACATCTCTTCATAATCGACATAATATATAAGCAAGAAAATTTAAAATTTCGGTTGCCTTAGAAGCCAGACTGCCATTTGCAACAATTAAAAAAAAACAGAGACCGCGCGCTATTTCCAAATTCTATGCTCATATATAATTGTACGCCAATAATGAGGTACGTCAAATTGTTTTTATTACAATATATCAACCAAATCATTTTCCAGTTCATTTCGTTTCAATGGTCGCTCTTTTGTCATGAACAAAATCTTGCATGTTAAGAAACAAAATTGATTGTTAAAAAACATGTGTTTAGCAAAAAAGGAATTCTTATGTTTGATCAAAACGGCCTATAACCGTGAAAGGTGTTAATATGTATTTGTGCGTGAAACGAAGTGACGTTTTGTATTGCCTTTGAAAGGTTTTACACAGATGATATATTCCAATAGATGAATTGTCAGAACCATGAGGTGTTCTCAATTTGAATTACAGTTAGAACAGCTGCGCAGTTTTGCGCGTGATCATAACACTTGTATCCTTAAAATAGATAGAATATTTTTCATCAGGAATATAATGCCCAGCAAAGAATTACAAATAAAAATATAAGTTTTAAAACTAACTCAAACAAAACTGTAGTTCTTGTTAAAATAGAATAGAAACAGTTTAAACTAAACGTTCAAACTAATTCAAGTATGTAACACAAAAAAATAGTGTGCTGCAAAAAGGCAAAAGGGCCATAACTCAATGATCTTACTACTCTTACCAAACTGATAACCACAAAGTTTGCTTCCCTTGGGAACTAAGCCCACAATTTCTTTCAAATAAACGACTTACTGGAGATTACCATTTAGACAGCTTAATATTAAAACAGTTGTTGTTGTGTCCATACGTAGCGGTGACCCATCACGTGGGCCTTTTTTTTCCTAGCTGTAAATGTCCCACTGCTGGGCAAAAGTCTCGCCTCTTTTCTCCCATGCGTCCCTGTCTTGTGTCGCTTCTTTCCAATCCTTTTCGAAGACCCTTAAGTCATCTGACCATCTTTTATGGGTCGTTTCTCACAGATTACCCCGTCTGTCTTCTAAAAAAATATTAAAAAATTAACTTTCTCCACTTTTTTCTTGTCTATTACTTAGATTATCTATGAAACTGATATGACGAGGGAAATTATATTCGTGCGGGGTATGTTTGGCTCGTATCAAACAGAGAGGAAAGAGCTCTAAACAATCATTCCATTATTCTTTTGACATGCCATTTAAATGTTTCTGAGGGGTTTCTTAAATACAGAAAATGTTTTTGTTCCATTTTTGCTCTTTTTGTTTTTTTCGATGCGAAATTTGTGACTTTATCGGATATATGGTTTCTGTCTATAAGGTGTTGCGAGTAGGCTTTCGTTTACTTTTAATGTACCAACACATTATGCATTCTTATGTTTCAAACGTCAGCCTTGAAAGTGGAATTATATGAGGCTGTTTCTGAATTATTAAAATTCGGTCTGTTTTTTAGGTAACGGTAAGGAACCCTGATTGAATATTATTGAAATACTAAGGGCTTTTACAAAACCTAGCTACGAAATGATCCAAAGGGATTTAAGTTAACATCTGTCTAGTTAATGTAACAATTCTAACTGCGTTTCCGTTTCAATTTCCAAATATTGGTTATTATTCCTATTAAATATTAAAATTAACGGACATATGTTTAGGCGATGAATAACAATTCGTTTTGTTATCTTTCAAAGATCACTCCACCTTTACTAATTGAGATCAACTCATTCATATTATCGCAAATTCCGACCGTCCCCGTTCAATGGAAACGTCAAAATCAGCTGTTTACCATCTGCCACACCGTTATAGTACTACAAAATATCTCATTCACAAAATTTCGTTCCTTTTTTGAATTTCAAGGGAAGTCAGCTGACGGGCCGGTTTTGTCGAAAAACGCACGCGATTGGCTGTCGCATCGATGCTCATACGCATCGTGTTGCGATGGGGAACATGGGGCGTTGGGATATGATTGGCATTCAATGCGAAAAAATATCGTTAATCTCACAACAATCGCTCATAGTTTTAAAAGGATTTACTTAGGACCCTAAAAAATTTGCGTGCGTGCGATGCGTGGTATAAAAAATCATAGGGTCTAACGATTTTGCATTAATTTCATGCCATGTGGTCTAATGTGGGGCTCTATAATATAAGAGAAATATTTAGTTATTTAATATATTATTAAATTAAATAAATTTTCAAATATTTATTTGCACACGTGCGAAGGCTACAGCAAGTAAACGCAGAATGACGGAAATATAACCCGACTGTCCCCACTATGAATATGATCAGTGTTACCACAAAAAAAAAAAAAAAAAAACTTTAAACTATGTGCGTGCGAAGTAGCAGTAGGTACCGCTACTACAATAAGTAAATCGCGAAGAATGAAGCTGTGAAACATAATATCGTTAATCTCACAACAATCGCTCATAGTTTTAAAAGGATTTACTTAGGATCCTAAAAAATTTGCGTGCGTGCGATGCGTGGTATAAAAAATCATAGGGTCTAACGATTTTGCATTAATTTCATGCCATGTGGTCTAATGTGGGGCTCTATAATATAAGAGAAATATTTAGTTATTTATCTTGCTAACAACGATTGAAAAAATTTAATTTAGTTAGGATTCCGCAAATTTTTGACGATGGAGATAAAAGGAGTGTGAATTAATGTACGATTTTTTAAAGTATCGTCATCCTAACACAAATTGATAACTTGAACTCGCAAGCAGGCGCTGAATGCAGGCCGCTTTCAACCGGCCATTTTGGAAATCCTTGGGGGAGGCCTATGTCCAGCAGTGGACAGCCTATTGCTGAAATTATGGTGATGACTTGAAAAAACATAAACTTTAGAAATCAAATACAGCGCAGAGAAAGTGACAGTTGACTTTTCTTCCAAAAACCATATTAAATTTTGCATCAAACACGTGCCATATCTCCCCAAGTTCCCCACACACGCGCACTTGTCACTCGCACACCTGGGGCAGGTGGCCAGATCACCACACTACTAAACTTTATTTTATTGGCTTATAAAATAAAAGAAAGTTTGAAAAGTCTGCTCAATCTATTTCGAATAGGCAGCCTCGGTTTAACACGTTTACCATTAATGGTAAAAGTTTTTTTATTATCTTATTTTAAGAACCCTGGGGCCAAGAGTGAACCCTAGGCTTCGACATAACCTGGAACAGCAGGATGTTTTTAGGATAAAGGTTAAGCCCAAGCCCTTATAAAATGATTGATCATAATTCTTTACTGATCAAACTATCTTAATTTTAAACAATGGTGCAACTAGCTGTATAAAACAGTGAAGTACTTATACATACATATAATCACGTCTTTATCCCATACTTTAAGTTAGGTATAGGTTTTATGACCACGGTTAGAATGATGGTAGTTGAAACAGGAAATCAATAGTGATGGGTTGCTAGCCGCATCACCTGTCATTTTTCCCCCATTTCTAAGATTCTTTCGTTCGAACCAGCTGATACCTTTTTCTACCACCAGCATGGAAGTGTGTACTTATAAAAAAAACTATATCTCGAACTTACCATGAATATTATTTATTTATCCTATTACAGCATATAATTGGCCTTATCTGACAAACAAGACTCATAATACGTAACATGTCCCGGAGTCAAAACATTTTTATTCTCTAACAAGAATTATCCAACAAGAATTATTTTACAAAACAAACAAGGATTGTTTTACTAGCGCAGAAGTTTTATTCCTTGGATTTTATTTATAGGATTCCGTACCTATGTAATTTTTTTTAACTATATCTCTGTGTGTTTTCCGCGTAGGTACATCTTTAGCTTATGCTTCAAAGTCTTCACAATTTTCTTGGTCCGCTAAAACGTTATAAGTATCCTATTTATATATATAAATAGGTAGGAAAGATAATAGGTAACAATAAAATTATAAAATATCGTTGAGTCTGTATCCCATAACACGATACTCGAACATACTTTGGGGCTAATTCAATCTGTGTGATTTGTCTCTAAATATTTATTTATATTTTCCTTTACGACGCACAGCTAATAAAACTCCGCAAAAATTTTGACTGACGTCAACTGTCCTTGGAACTGCTATTGTTGATAGTACTCGGCACCATTTGGACAAACATCCACCTCAGATGCCTTAAGGCAGCCTGAGTAATCGACAGTGCCACTAACACACATCACACGATTTCCGCAATCCTTTTTCCCTTTTACAGGGAAACCAGAGAACCGATAACAGCCGGGCCCAACGGCTTAACGTGCCATCCGAAGCACGCAGGAGCTCAAGATAGAAATGCCACTAATGGTGACCAATCCAAACATGGCCGCGCACTCGCCGTCGCCGTCGCTTGACGCGCACTATCCATTAAGAGCACGCGCATCGTGACATTAGTATTACTACAATTTTTCTTAAGAACCCTAAGCTCTAAGTACCTCTAGATATCTATTACTAACGCATCACATCTGTCTAGCCCAAGGTTCGATTCCCCGTGATGATATAGAACAAATTATAGGCGAAGCATGTGACGGGACAGCTGTGCGCGAAATTACCATATCGTTATTTTTTTTTAATTTCGACTTTCAACTTGCGCAAAGGAAAGGCTATATTTTATGCTTTTTATACGGTGGTTTAATTAAATGTTTGCTGTTATTAAATGGTTTTATTTGATGCTGACTGTTTAATTTATATATTTATTTATTTATAAGTCAATTGACGTTGTGTGTATAAACACAAATTAGCCATTAATTTCCCAGTTATATTTTTTATGGAAATATGTTTGATTTACTTGCTTGTTATTTGTTTAATATTTAATGGTTTTTGCTTAACACAAGCGATCGATATGAACATGTCTCGTCAACACTCACTTTGACGTTCTTCTTGGCGTAATGGTTAACATGCCTGACCGCTACTCAAGAGATTCCGGATTCTATCCCCGGACAAGACTAGATGAAATCTTTTTCTGATTGATAATACTTTGATGTTTATCTTTAAATGTATTTTTTTAAAGAAAGTAGCATTGAGTTAGTATACCATAACACAAGTCTCAAACTTTTTGTGGGACTAACTCAATCTGTGAGCTTGTCACTACATGTTAAAAAACTGTCTAGTCAATCTGAAATTTATGAACTTCATAATTTATTGCACCATTTCGCTTATTCACTCATTTCGGGTCTGCTTAAAGAGTTAATGGTAAACCCTCCAGTGCCTTAAATGTTCAGTTATGGACAGAAAAGGGCTGAGATAATTCAATATACTGTTTAATTGGTGTCTTAAATGAATAATGCCACGAAAAATAATTTTATTTTCTTTTCATCTGACTTTTGACCTAATTATATTTTTCATTTATTCAAATTAGGTAAGTACTTTACTTTCCTTACTTCACAAAAATTCAAATTTGTTTACATTTGCACCGGAAATAGGCACTTTAAAATAATTACGGATTTTTCCTTTTTGAGTTGGTTTAAATATTCTTTATTTGTAATATAAAACCTCGGAGGCAATTAATAGAAAATCGAATAAGAGATTTTTAATACTAAAATCCTTCAGTGTGGCCATTAAAATGGCGTTTTTGGCTACAAGCTGTTATCTGGAGTTCATTAGGCAAACGCCTTAATGCAAGCTTGTGACGAAAAAGGGGGATTTAATAGATTCAGGTGTTACTTTGCAGAAGTCAAAGTTACAAGCACTTACCAAATTATTTTGCGTGCTTCCGCCACCAGTTAGTTCATGCAAACTATACTGCCGGCCGGCAGTACTGGTGGCGGAAGCAGGCAAAATAATTTGGTAAGAACGTGTAAAAATGTTATAAGTTTGATGTATCTGTGTGTCTTTCTAACCTCCACTTCCCCTGGCTCTACCAAACTTTCGGTTATACGAGCCGAATCCTCTCAAGTCGCACCTTCTTGATCTTTTTACAACTTCTCTTCTCTTTTTATCTTCTATCTAGCCTTAATAACTTATTCTTCTTTTTTCAAGTCATAATGGCTATATGGACTCTATATTGACTTTGGCAGTACTTGGCCACCTCCACGTCGTTCGCCTCGTTCAAGTCCTCCATTGTGCAGGAGACAGGGCAGCTAGGGCACGACAGAAGGTGAGCCATCGACTGCACCGCGCCGCACTCACACAGGCTGCTGTCAGAGAAACCCCACCTAGCACGGCTCTCCCGGCATCTTCCGATAGCCCTAAGTCTGTTAAGAAACTAATGACTAGTACATACAAATATTTTTTTTTTAATCTATGAGTGAGTACATAGATACTAGTCTGTCATCAAAGCGCCTATACATAATCGGTCCGAAGTTATATGTTTTTTTTTGAAACGCTAAATATTGAGTTTTGATCAGTTACTTAGAGAAAATCAGCTAATGACCTATTGAATATAGGATTTTACTAACTTTTATGGTTCCTATTGATGATATTTGTAGATTTCTAAAATACAGCACTAAAAAATAATAATGAAAAAATAAAAAAATAAAAAATAAGTGATGTTAAGTAGTAATTATATTTAACATATACGTACACGTAGTAGTGTACGTTTTATAGCCTATATTGTTCTTTAGGAATCAGGCAGAAAAAAACATTTTAAATTTTACCAATAGTTTTAAAGTTATATGCGTTCAAACAAACTCGCCAGCTTTATTATATTAGTAAGTAAAGACTAGACAGACTTATACAATATAGATTTTATTATTATCGATTTCCTCAGCAATGCATCAGAAAATATAGTGTTATTTTTAAAAAACACATATACGAGTAGTTTTTTAATATTTAGTAGAATGGACTTTTGAGAAAAAAAAATCATGACCGAATTCAACATAACAATATGTCCATTCAAACAAATGAACAATCAAAATGTCCGTAATTTTTCTTTATTATAAACGACATGGTTACAGATTTATTATTGTGCGGAGATAACTCACCAAATGCCAAAATTATGGCAGAACTAATCTGTCACGAGAGCCTTACTGACACCCTCTGAAAGTGTACTCCCTTTGAGTTTCTAAGTGTCGACCCGGAGTTTCAACAACTACGTAACTAAAAAGGCGGCTAAGTATTCGACAACTTGTATTCATCTGGCAAAAAAAAAATACTCCAACAATCTGACTTAGGCTGAGGCTAAGCCAAAGTTACAATTTCAAAACATTAACGAATGTCGACAAGAAAAACAAAATGTATGGAATTGACATAAGATTGACCACGTGATTTGGCGCGGATTATTTTAATCCCTTTCATTTTCTTCTTTTCGACGTTCGTTAGCGTTTTGAAATTGTGACGTTGGCTAAGCCCCCAAGGTGTATATAGACGCCATTATTACTGGAGACTGGAACCCGTAGGAGGCAGGGTCTGTAGTACAAATTTCCAGTGCACCATTTAGCAGAACGATTTAATTTTTTCTTAAAATTTAAAACAACATTTATTAAAAAAATAGTATATATAAAAAAAAATATGGTTGAAACAAAATAAATCGCGGGTCTACTGGAAGAAATTTCTATAGAAATAAGTAGCACCCTTGTACTAAATATCCTAATTTTAAGTGTCCTATGTTTGTATTTGAAATGTACATGAATTAAATAAATAAATAAAATAGCTTATTTTGAGTATATCTTATGGACATACTCAAATTAGATTCATCTACATAAATAAAATTATTAACAAAAAAGTAACTCATTTGGACAGTTGGATATAAATCGAGTATCATTATTTTTGAAGATATGCAGTTCCAACCAATTAAAATTACCTCCTCTCTCTCTTCTCAAGGTGTCGTAACAATAAACGGATAACAGAGATCCTAATTTTACTTGTATGTCTATCTGGTGAAATGTTTTTAACAATATTTTTTCCTAGCTGTATGTGTCCCACTGCGGGGCAAAAGCCTCCCCTCTTTTCTTCCATGTGTCCCTGTCCAAATAATATTACCAATAATACATAATAATAAATAATAATATACTTATGAAGTACAAATGAAGGTGAAAGAAATTGAGATATTGCCTTTTAACGAATCATTAGACACTGAAACTAATAACTTATTGGGATGAAACTGGGATAACGGTAAGTTCAAAAAACGGCTAAAAACGTGGTCCCAATGAGAACCCACCGCGGCCGCAAGGCGGGCCCCATAATATATTATTCACCAACTTGGCAAGGGAAAGTAATGTGTTTGAACTTGCCCACTGCTTCTTACTCAGAAGTTTGTAATTAATTTTGCAAAATTACAGCAGTGAACAAAATAATATACGGAAGATTAATCTCGGAGAAATGTCGGATTTTGAAGGATAGGCAGAATCTGCTCCTCTCAGAGGATCTGATCCTCTCCATCATTATTTGAGCGTGTTTCCCAGTGGTTATATCAGCTTACTCTTCAGAGCCCAGACCCTGAGGTCTCAAATCGATATCTATATGATTGTTTCAGCTCTCCGATCAAAATTAAGGAAATTATTGTAATTATAAAAATATTTCGCGCAAATGCAAACTCGTCTGTTTTGACTCAAAATTTGTAATTTGACGTTTTTGGAAAACTAGTACTGGAGTTTGTGGCTTCAACCACTGGACTGCGTAGGCAGATAAACAGTCGGCCTCTGACGTCGAACCCACGACCTCCAATTCTTCATGCAAATGTCACAGACGCATGTTTATAAATAAAAAGTCTTGAATAATAATAAATGAAAAATAATAGTTGCCGACATAGCCCAGCGGATTAGCTCTTTGAAGTGCAAGTGGGTAGGGCACATAGGGCGAAGAACCGATGGCTGATGGGGCAGAAAGTTTCTCGAATGGCGACCACGCAGCGTCGGACACCCACCGACCAGATAGTCAGATGACCTAAAGAAGGTCGCAGGCAGGCGCTGGTAGCAGGCCGCTTTCAACCGGTAGTTCTGGAAATCCTTGGGGGAGACCTGTCCAGCAGTCATCTCATTTTTGAAAATAGGTTAAAATGTATATAAATCGCAGTTTTCCTAGCCCCGTCACCTAATATTCTTTCGGAAATTATTTCAGCAGAATTGCCACTCGTGTCGAGTGCTCGTTCCTTCTGACTCAGTTCCTTTCTACGCATTTTATTTTCCCGATATTAATTCTAAGATTTTACACAATCGCCCCTCAGGCTTCTTGAACCCGCGATTTTTTCCGCTCTCCTAATTGAGTGGGATTTCAATTGTGCGATTTTTACTTGGAATCAATAATTTCTTTTGTTACAAAACGACTCAGTGCTAATGTTTAAGTGTTACTAACTGAAAAGGATGGTTTATTAATTTTATTCAGTTTATTAGCGCTACAAGGATTGCAAAAAAAATAAATTTATTCTGCTTATTTATTGGTGAAAAACAGTGTGAACTATTAATGCATGATTTTTTAAAGTATCGTCATACCATAAACTGATTTAGTGCTTTATTTAATAAGTTATCATATTTAGAAACACAGTGTCTCAAGTGATTAATAGATGGCGTTATTATGACAAAGTATGGGGAGACTCTCCACCATAAAAACTGCGCGTTCTTTGTATTGCGGTTGAATATCGCAAGTATTGTATTACTTACTAATGTATGTATATTTATTTAACATTTATCATAATATGAGTACATGTAATTATTGTTAGGCAACTAATTAAATAATAATATTATTATTAAAACAAACATATAAATTTATTTATTTTTAATTCAATGCGAAAAAGGCAAGGAAGACTAAAGTAAAATAATTTTTAATCTGTATCATTACATTATGGCTGCGATATCCTCTACGTAATAAACTAATGTGCAAATGTACCTCCTAACGCCATCTATAGTAAAGTACCGAAGTAAGACATGTAAACAAATGTTAAAATAATCACTTATTAATACTATTCCTCTTTAAAAAATAATCATTTATTAATCTCAAATTGGAAGGAAATACATATTTAGGTATTATTAATAAAAATAATATCATATAACGGAATTTAACATTCTGCCGATTGCTACACATGGCGCCATCTATGACTTTATATTGGAACTATTTTACAATTTCCAATCGGAAGATCATTGGATTTTTAAATAATAAAGAAGTATTAAGGTGATACCTCGGTGAACACTAGCGCCACCGTCATTTAAAAATCATTACTCACTGAAAACACAAGTTATCAAAAATCCCTCTGCTGTAATTAAGGTTTTGGATCTCAAGTTAATTTTAAACATATTAAATTATTAAATTATAATTAACTATAGTTACAAATTGCATTATTGCTTAAAACGGCCACTTTTAGCAGTTTTGCAATTTTTTACTATATGAAACTATAATTTAATAATTGAATATGATTAAAATTAGCTTCAGATCAGACAGCATATTCAATTATTAAATTATAGTTCCTTAAAGTTACAAATTGCATTATTGCTTAAAACGGCCACTTTTAGCAGTTTTGCAATTTGTAACAGGGTTCACTGAGGTATCACCTATCTTTTCCAGTGTCGTAAAAGGCGATTTAGGATATAATCCCTTAGTCGCCTTTGTTAATTGTTTCATTACTAAATATGTAAGGCGACATCTCTCTTACTCACTGGATCTTGCATGGTTTTAAGAGATGGTAGCCACCTGTGTGTTTATATCTATCTAAAATCTGTGATCTTATCAATGTCGTAGCTTCTTGATTGTCTATCTAGCTTTTCAAAATATACATGCCACTGTCAACTAGTTACCTCATACATACCCTTCAGAATGGAACCCTAATCCAGGGGTGGTCAAGAAACAAAGCCGTTAGGAACGGGGCTCGCTTTAACAATAGATTCGTCCGCGTGATCCGGAGCGGCTCTCGTCAAATTATGTACGGCTCTCAAGTTTATTGAATGCATGTTACTGTGTTGAGGTGTGATGCATAGAATTGACAATATTAATGTTTTTTTTTTAAATAAAGTAACAATAACATCTTTACAGCTTATATGCCAAATGCGATTATTAATATTTTTAATGCATCACCATCAATATAATTAGAGAGAAATGTGAGTATAACTTTTTTTCGCTGCGCTGATTTTCTATTTCTCCTAACGGTTGGCGGGGTAGAGAATGCTTTTTGCATTAAGTCCGCCAATTGTATAAGTATTTTGTAGTTATTGAACAATTAAAGTTTAATACTTAAATAAATCTGTAAAACCAACATTCTTTTCAAATAAATAAATTTATTGATTTAACGTAAAAATATTTATGTTTCAGCTCATTCGTTTAACTAGATACTTATTAGATTAACAGGTTTCGATCGTTTTATTGAATGGATCATGATTTGTTTGATCACTTGTGCTTTTCTGTTCCGACGTGCATTATGATATAGTAAATTGTGATGTAAGTACCTAATTAATAATTATAAGTTTTCTAGCAAAATGAGTTAGCTCCGATTTTGGGATAATATCCTTTTTAATTAATTGTTGTGTTATTAATACAGAAAATAATTAACTTATAATTTATTTTACATATCTACTCTGTAACAAATATTGGAAAATAAACATTCAAAAATCTTAATAATGGTGTTATTTTCAAACTTAGAAAAGGAAGAGTATTATTAAATTAAATCATATCAATCAATAAATACGTAACAATAGTGGCCAAAGGTATTTTTTTTTATTCAAATATATATTTATTTGTCTATTTTTAACATTAATAAATTAAAAAAATAAATGTGTAATCATTTTATTTCATAAAATGTTATTAAAATTTTAATAACATTGTTATATAATAGATGTCGGCTCTACGTCTCACTATTCTAACTCAACATTATAGGAGAATGTTTGACTATTATTATTTTGTTACGGTTGAGAAATCTGTATGGAGGCTGGAATTATGCGGAATAAGGAAATGATTAGGGAATTAGGGATAAACAAATCACAGAGCCATGGATATATGGATGACGTTATTGTTATACGCGGATTAATTCAATTTGGATGGCACGGGTGAGTCAGAGCAGCTGGGATCGTAGAAAATCATCATGAGAATGCCTCTAGTGGTTAGTATGTTTGCCTGCAGACCGGGTCATATGTTCGATTCTACTTTCTTTCTCGCAACTTACTTATTTTTTCTTGCGATTTGTACAAAAATAAAGACGATGACGACCTCCGTGGCGTAATGGTTAGCATGCCTGTCCACTAGTCAAGAGTTCCCGGATTCTATCCCCGGTCAAGTCAAGATAAAAAAAAAATATTGGCCTGGGTCTTGGATTATCTATATATCTATTTGTTATAAAATATAGTATCATTGGGTTAATATCTCATAACCACAAGTCTCGAATTTACTTTGGCGCTAGCTCAATCTATCTGCTTTGTCCGTATATATTTATTTAATGGGAATCGATAAGATAGAACGTATAAATTTTCAATGTATGGAGTTTTTAAAATGTGACGAACTAACTTTGGTACAAATCAACAACATAATTATGTGACTTTACTCACTCAGCTGGCCTTTACTCTACAGAGGTCCTTAATAAATAACAAATGAAATAATTATTACTTAAAAATATAATTTATTATACTTGAATTTAATTTGTTTTGTAAAAATTGATACACTATTTATTATTTAAAAATAGCATGCACTTTAATATTTAAAGTAAATAGATTTTTTTTAAGAAAAAAAAATTGTTGTTAAGGAAATAAAAGGCTTTATTATTTATTATAATTATTTTCTCCGCTGGCTCAGCAACCCGAAGTGGATCTTGGCCTCCGACACGAGAGAGCTCTAGATTAAATTTGAATCCTTAATTCTAGTTTGATAAAGTCCAATTTGGCCGAAGTCAAAGTGTTAAAAATAATTAAGTAAATATACTGTCAAATTGCTTAGAAGTTCTATTTGTTTATAAGAAAGGAGTAAAGAATGTTGTATCAATTCTCGTAAAGTGCGTGTCATTAGAAGCCTTTCCACAACAGGTGCTGAGCACTACACTGCTGTACTCACAAAAATGTTTCATGCACTAAGCACGGAGGCTACCTTTACCATCGGCTGGCGATAAATTGTAAGTTTCCATGTACATTGCTGCTTGTTAATGTGTTAAATATGTGAGGTGAGGTGATGAGTCTATGTAATGATAACAACTTGATATGTTTCGGAAACGTAAAGCTTTTGGTTGCGGTTCAGGTGTATCTTCATAAGCTGTCAACTCATTCATAATGTGTAGGTTAGATAATGACCTTGTATACCCTGGTGTCAAAGTTTTTCTCCCACTCTAATCTTAATTTCTAATTTTCTGTTCATACGTTTTTGCAGCGACATTTATAAGCTTAGACGGATTTATTATTACTTATTTATTTGCGTCTAAAGTTTTGTTAAACACGATACAAATAGGAGCACCAACCCCACTCTTATCACTGGGATCCAGCCTAAAGCGTACCAAATCCTCATCCGTGTCTAATGTCTTGTATACAAATTGAATTTTTTTTAAGAACACGCAATGTAAGTCTTTTTGGTGTTACAATCGTGTTGTAACTACATAGAGACCCTAACACCCCGGGGTCTCCGCTAATGACTGGACCTGTCTTTGTACCTACTCTCGAGCGCAAAATTGTGATTGCCATTCAAGAATTATTTAATCCCAAAATCAAATACCTAAGTATTTTTCTAAAATAAAAGTAGCATAAGTTACGCTTTATAACGTTAACTCACTGCCAGTAAATCCCGTCTCAATCGTGTAGATTTATTCTAAAACACGCAATGTAAGTCGTCCAGGTGTTACAATTGTGTTGTTACTACGTCGGAGCCCTGGCGCCCCGGGGCCCGCGCTAACGACCGGGCCTGTCTTTGCACTCTCGAGCGCTAAATATCCGTCTAGTTGTCTGTTGTCTATGCTTTGTCGATGATACTCCAAACGGAGATTGGATAAAGGCATTTTTATACTATTTGTTTTGTAAGTTAAATAATTGCAATAAGAGGAGCTTAATAAGCTTGACGTTGGTTTGAGAGATAGGTAGATAGATACATCATTACACAACACACACATATGGTGTAAACAATTATATTTCAAACTAGCTGTTCCCCGCGGCTTCGCCCCGCGTAGGACTCGGTTATATCGCGCCCAAAAGTAGCCTATGTTTCACCTCAGGTTGTTAACTACATCCCTACCAAATTTCATCACAATCGGTCCAGCAGTTTAGCCGTGAAGAGGTGACAGACAGATAGACAGACAGACAGACAGACTTTCGCATTTATAATATTAGTATGGAAGTATGGAAGTATGGATATAAATATATATGAATTTGAACATAAATTAGGACAACACAGCAATATGCAAAAAGTTACAGGTTCAATCTATACTTCTTTACCTATATGTATAATATAGAGTTTGATTGTTTTAATGGTTTTAGCTATAGAACTACTAATGGGATCAAAATATAAAAAAAAAATCTGCATATGAAAACCCTAAACTTATTGGCTATAGCTGTTTTCTGTGGGAATTCTGGGATTAAATAAAGCCTATAATGTTCCAGGTTCTAAGCAATCTCTATTCCAAATTTCAACCAAATCGGTTCAGCCGTTTTCCTGTAAAAAAGTAGTAGGATAGTATGTACAGGGGGCTTAGTCAAAGTCACAATATCCAAACGCTTAAGAAAGTCGACAAGAACAAAATGTATGGGACTGACATTCAATTGACTACGTGATTTAGCGCAGCTTATGTCAATTACTATCATCATTCATTACTACATAGTATAAAACAAAGTCGCTTTCTCTGTCCCTATGTCCCTTTGTATGCTTAAATCTTCAAAACTACGCAACGGATTTTGATGCGGTTTTTTTTTAATAGATAAGAGTGATTCAAGAGGAAGGTTTTTATGCCCATGCGAAGCCGGGGCGGGTCGCTAATCCCATAGTTTTTATTCTTGTCGACATTCGTTAGCGTTTAGAAATTGTGACGTTGGCTAAGCCCCCAGTACATACTCACAGGCGAGTCAACCGCGGGGAATAGTTTTTTTTTGTTAGCTATGTGTGTCCCACTGCTGGGGAAAAGCCTTCCCTCACATAAGCGAAGTAAAAAGCTCACATTAGGGAAGTGAAATCGGCACGCGCACGAAGTCTGAAATCGTCGAGTGCTATTACTAGTTCAGAATTCACAAACAGCGCTCAAGGAATTTCCTCCGGTCGAGTTTCACACGGCTTCATCAATATGCCGATATGCCGCTCAATTCTACCCGCTTCGTGCTAAAAGCTTGTGTTACCTGATATTTCAGTTCTTGGAATACTAAATTAGTATAGAATTTACTAGGATATAAATGTGTTGATACATAAGGACCGTCTTTGAATATTAAATGTTTCTTATCGTCATCCATACTTCCATACTATCCATACTAATACTATAAATGCGAAAGTTTGTCTGTCTGTCTGTTACCTCTTCACGGCTAAACTGCTAGACCGATTGTGATGAAATTTGGTATGGATATAGTTATGCACTAGAAGTCAAACAAAGCCTACTTTCGGGCGCAATATAACCGAGGTGCACGCGGGCGGAGCCGCGGGCAACAGCTAGTTTTAGAATAAAGATGATGATGGATTCATTGATGGATTTGATTTATTGAAATCTGTCTCAATCTAACCTAGATTACATCGCCATTTTGTGACCTGAACATTGTCGTCGGACTATTATCATTATTGTATTTCTATATATTGTTATTTCTATCTATTCTATATATTTACGAAGTATGTTGCGGATAAAAATTTGTTATACTTTCCTTTTGTGATAAAGCATCTTGCTGTATTGTAATTGTAAAGTTAATATTAATAAATAAGTCCAAAAAAATTAAAAAAAATATAAAATTTTTTTTTTATTAAACTAATGTAAAAATAATGAAAAGTAATACCAAAAATACTAATCGTTATTAACTAGTGGCCTGCCTTCTTAGCTTTTTTCAATTTAACCTGATTTTAAAATAAAAGAAAAAAAATGATTGTTGGCGCTAGTTGGCTTGCGATACCCCCATAATTTAGACAGTTATTATTTATAAACAATATTACAAAAAAATCCGACACGTTTTCTATCTTTAACAGCGTTTTACATTCAAATTGTACTGTAATGGAACAACCATTACAGTACAATTTCCCTACAATATACACTGAGCATTCATTCGTACCAATACACGACATCGTTTGAAGTTTAATTACAATTTTACGGATAAGGGAGATTCGGAAACGTGCCCCGCCTGCATTATTAGTTGAACAATTTTCATATTAGCTCAAATAATATGTTGGCTTTATTCGTGGTCCAAATTGGGAGCGATAGCGTGTTGTTATATTGTTGTCTATAGAATTAGGAAGTGCGTATAAGCGGAACTCACTTTTTAATGTAATGGATTGTTTATTAATCTAATTTTTTATTATTAGGTAATGGTTTGTTTTTTTTTTTTTTTGTTTTAAAATACACAGAAATATAAAATTATCAAAATCAAAAAGACAATTGTAAAATAAATTGGTCGTAGTTACCTGAATTATTACTTTTGTATATATTTTTATTTATATATTTCTACGCGTTACGTGTAGGAATTTTTTAACCTATTCGAGCTCATTTAAAATCGATTTGGTTTTTTAGTTATTTGTGCGATTTATTCGCCAAATATTTGAATTTTACTCAACCAAATCAGTCATTTGGAGAACTAAGTATAGTCCAGAAAACCCCAATGGATTTTTTATACCATTTATTAGGCAAACAGGCTTACGGCCCATCTGGATATGCTTTTCAAAAACTAGGTATTTATTGACTTGACGATACGATACGTCATTAGTTGAAAGTTAGCAACACAAATTTTAAAAAAACGCTGTCGCTTATGAATTGTGCCCACAAAGTATAACTCAAGCAATGGAGCAAGTTTGAGAGCGCGTGCTCTTTACTGAGCCATTACACCTGTATTGTAATTAGTTTAACTACACCAGAACACTGCTTATAATCTGATTGGGACCTTAAGTTATTGTAAAGGTAACTGAAATATGAACTAGGTGTTTTGGCTCGAAAGTCAAATGTCATGTGGTCCTGTATTTATTTTCCAAAATGTGTGTTTTTTGGATTGTTTTTGATGATCTTCTTCGTCCGAGCGTGTTTCCCGGTTACATCTTCAGCTTACGCTACAGAGCCCAGGGTACGCTATTTATCATGGTCCTGATTTGGCGGAACTGGTTATCATAATGGAGCGACTGCCGTCTGACCTCCGTAACCCTTTTTACAGGGAAACCAGATCCACAGAAACATGACCAGGATGTGTTAGTGGCCAACACTGTCAGATTTTTCAGACTGCAACTTTTAAAGGCCTAAGGATTGCCATCTTCCTGTAACAGCCGAGACCAGCTTAGCGTGCCTTCCGAAGCACGGAGGAGCTCAAGATAGAAATGCCACTAATGGCGACCTATCCAAATATGACCGCGCACTCGCCATCACCGTCGCTTAACTTGTGTTTTAAGTGAATAATAATTTTTAAATGATGGTGGCGCTAGTGTTCACCGAGTTATCATCTTAACAATTAGTAGCTACGCTAACAACAAGTCCCAATTTTTTTACATAATATTGAACAAAATTAAAGCAGTCGAGATGTCTTTGTATATACCAAAGAAATAGACTAACAATACTCAATTACGCGCCTACCGTACCCAAGCAACAAAAATGGTTGATAGGAAAAAATTGAGATTTTAATGGAGACGAATATAATGGTGCTACGACCTCTCAGCGCACCTCGTGTAAACTGCCGAGCAAGGAATTGGATAGTTAATTTATTTAATACTAGCGACCCACCGCTGTTCGCACGGCCGCAATATTATGGGTACATAAAAAGCCTTCCTCTTGAATCACTCTATATTTTAAAGAAAAATCTCATAAAAATCTGTTGCGTAGTTGTAAAGATGCATTAATACTCAATACTCAATACTTTATTGCACCTTAAATTACATGCAGATTACACAATATTACAGATATAATGTATTATACACTCCTTCAAGGACCCTGTTGGGCGCTGCAAAGTAGAGAGGAGGAACTAGCTTTAATTTTACTTATATATATATATATGCTTAGGTAAGCATATATAGATGTAATGACTTCCCCCAAGCCATCATCATTTCGTGTAGGTGACATGGTCGATTGACCACATACACACTCTAGTGTCAGTTATTCAGAACCGCCTCTCGGCCTCTGATATGGTTTCTTTAACGACTACAAGATGGCAACAAGGACCAACGGCTTCACATGCCTTTCGAAGCACGGAATCATTTTATTGTCAGTCAATCAGGTGATATCAATATCCTTACGAAACTGAAATAACTGAACAAGTATGTTTTCTGTGGGAATCGAACCCATAACTCCCGGTTTCACGGGCACACGCCTTCACCACTGGACACGGAGACTGGAGGAGGGTGTTCAGTTCCCTTAAGTGAACATTTAGCTTAACATTACTATCTTGTATTACCTGTTTGTAATTTCAGAGAAATGTAGAATAATTAGTAATTTTAGAGAAATATAGTATTTTTGTCTTGTCTGTCTGCTCCAAGGTCCAGTTTCCACTTTCTTCTTTCATTCCTTGCTCCAAGTTTTAATTGCGGTATCGGAGACCCAAAATTCCGTTGGTAGGAACTCTCAAACTTGAATAAGACTATACGATGCTTTAGACTCATGTGAGTACCGTAAAAAAAAGTCCATGCCTTAGGCTGACAACCCTTAAGGCAACGAGAAACTCACTGGCGGAAATGGAATTCTTAAATAGCAGGTTGCTTGTATATTTAGATGAGGATTTAGCAGCTACAAACTATACCAACTTATATTAACTACACAAACTACTTACAAACAAGCAGATGATTGAAAGACTTCTCCATATGGATTGAAATACTAATGACATGAAAAAAAGTATTAACAGTATTTCTCTCATGCTTTAGGAGAACTCTCCTTAAGAATTTTGTTTTAGGAAAATCCACTAGGAGCAAAAAACATACATACGTTTCTGTGTGTTGGAAACACACAGAAAATAACGTGGCTTAGAGTACGCATAAACTGTATATATAATTAAAATTTTAACACCGAACAAACTGACGTTTCAACTCTATTCGAATGGAAAGCTTATCTTTATTTAGTGTGGCAGATAGGTTTTGCTGTATCTTTGGAACTAAACAAACATATTTGAACACAAGTGTAGAGAAAATTATATAGACCAAAAACGTGTTATAGAGAATACAAGTTTTAACATAGTCTAAAAAAAATTGGCTGGAGTCAAAACCGGGCGCGATTTTATGATTCAAATATTTTCACAGATAATTTTACAGGTCCTTTCTTACAAGATTTTGTTTTATCGCTTTTTTTAGCTGCTGTAAAATTTTAAAGCTTAATAACAATATAATTGTATCATTTTCTTTATCCGATCGTATTTTTCAGTTTCGTTTTGCTGTGTAGTTTGCGATTTAAAGCCAAGAGAATATTTTGATAGTGGTACTATAATATAGTTATTACTTAACCCTATTTACAAGAAAACAAGATAAATTATGTTGATTATTTTTTTTAATATTGTAACACTATTGACAAAAATATACTTTGATTGTAACACTACTGTCAGATTTTTCAGGCTGCCCAAGGGCAAACACAGCTTAATGAAAGTCATCAAGCGATACAAAAGAGTTTTAGCCAGAGTCACAATTTATTTCAAAACGTTAAAGAATGTCGACGAGAACAAAATGAATAGAATTCACATTAACTGCGCTAAATCACGTGGTCAACCTTGTGTTCCCACAAATTTTGTTCTCATCGAACTTCGTTATCGTTTTGAAATTGTAACGTTGGCTAAGCCCCCAGGGCATTATAATTCCCTTTCATAGCAAGAACCTAGGTACCGTTTGGCACAGATAATAGTAATAGCGTACCTAAAAACCTTTTCCACTTCTATAATAAAATGAAGAAAAAAAAATAGGAATGCTACCAGTGGCGCTCAATCCAAATCGAGCTACCAAAGATTTGAATTATCTATTCTGTTATTCATCTGTGGCGAACTGCATAGAAATTCAGCTGTTTGAGCTGAAATTGAAGCTAATAACTGCAGATAATGAAACTAATTAAGTCGCGTCTGATAGCAGCCGCGTTTTGAATTTCTGCACTGGTTTTGCGGGAAACTGTCGGACGTTATTATATTTTAACACGATAAACCAAAGAGAATGAATGAAATTTGGATAATGTGTGTTTGTTTGTGTGTTGCGTTTTAAGGCAGGATCATCGTCATTATTTCATGTAAGTGTCATGGACAATCTACTGTCAGAGTTCTTCGGAACCGCCTCTCGACCTCTGACGTGGTTCTTTTATCGTCTACCACATAGCAACCAGGACCAAGTCTTAACGTGCCTACCGAAGCACTGAATCATCAGACAATCAGGCGAATCACGCCTGCAATGTCCTAATCCTGTGCCATTAGTTTCACAATTGGCATAGAAAAATTGTTTTCCGTGGTTCGTGTGGGCTGTTGCATAAAAACCTCCTTATTTATAAAAATATGCAAACGCTTAATAAGCCCGTTTTAACTAAAATGTGTTTTGGCTCTTTCTCTCATGCTAAATTTTGATAAGAAAGGAAGAGCCAAAACATATTTTAGATAAAATGAGCCTAACACGTTAGCGGACACACGACTACTATAGCAGTTATAACAATGAAAATTCTATTGTATTTTCAAAAACGTCCGCCAATGTGTTAACAAACATTTGTTATTTTTTAATAATAAGGGTAAGAAACTCTTGTGAAAAAAAAAAAAACAGAAAACGTTTCCATTTTTCCTTGCCGCGACGTGTATTCTTAATGTAAATCTAATAATGATGGTATCAGAAAATCCGGCTTGTTTTCCTGATACAAATTCAGTGGGGACCCGGATATCTTTGTCCCGGTTACGGCTTCATTGAATTTTGACAAAAAATAAAGGGGAAACAGTATTTTTCCAGAAACCAGTTAGGTACCGTTGGTGTCGCTAGGGCAGATGGAGCCTTATACTTAAACCGAATTCAAAAACAAGTTATCAAGCTCTTACTCTTTACTTTCTTTTACTTAGACTTTCCGGTCCTGTCATACTTTGCTGCAACACTAGCGCTATTCCGGGGAGATTTTGTACTATTATTCAGCTGGACACTTTTTCAACCCCTCTTTCATATAAAGTTGTTCTATTTACCTTATACATCATTATCATTTCGTCCGCAGGCAGTCCACTACTGGACAAAGACCATACACACTACAAACATATATACATTATAATCACGTCTTTATCCCATGCGGGGTAGACCGAGTCTAGGGCCATAAGACCTTAGGCCACGTTTAGCATATGGTAGTTGAAACAGGAAATCAATAGTGATTGCTAGCCGCATCGCCTATGTCATGACTCCCCCATTCGCCGATTCCCTTAGTCGACTACGGTTTGCGCGGGAAGAGAAGCATCTGGTACATTTTAACTTTTTCTTTTTTTTCCCAGACCTGCATATCTCTTTATTTATAAAAGAAAGTCGTGTTAGTTACAAAATTTATAACTCAAGATCGGCTGAACTGATTTGGCTGAAATTTGGAATGGAGATTATTTGGACCCTGGAACAACACATAGGCTATACTTTATCCTGGAATTCCTACGGGAGCGGAGCCACGGGCAACAGCTAATAATACATACAAATAGAATTACGAAATCGCGGTCTCTATCTTTTTTTTTAATCAATGCAACATAACCTAGACGTTTATATCAATAGCACCGAATTAGTAATAGTAGTATAGCCTGGGACAGGAAATTGCCGAGATAATATAATTTTTTAACTTACTATTCTTTCTTTTCTAAACTAAATGGAAATCACAATACACCTTATAAAGTGCATCAAAAGATTCAAATTAACAAAGGATTTTCCTTTAAAAATGCACACAATAAAAGCTGTTCTATTATGCCGTTACAGAGACATTATAGCTTGATTGTTTTATGGTAAGTGAGATGCCGATATACAGATTTATCCGACGGAGCATAACTTTGTTTCAGGGCGCTCACTGCTTCAGGGATGGGCGGGAAAATATTATGACCCACATAGAAATTTTGTTTAAGTCATAGTATTGCAAAATCCAAAATGAAAAGCCCAAAATCGGAAGACCTGGAGAAATTTACTTGACCAGACCCAGGCCCTGGCATGATGATGATGATGATAGTATGCCTCAAGGACTATACTTAACTATGTTCAGCTGGTATGATAACATAGCAAAGGTTAATGACTAAAAGTAACATAAACGACAATGGTATAAAATGGTATGCAAAATATGTTTAAACTTATTTTTATTTAAATTTAATTTAAAACTGCTGTAGTCAGGGTTTACCTAAAAAAATTTTTTTCTATTGTATGGGAAAACATTCATAGTTGCAACTCCATGCATTGTAAGTCCTAGCTCATTTTCTCATTTTACAGAGTTAGATAATAGATCGAGTTAATGTATAAATATTATTCATTTGTTGATTTAAGTCAAATAGAAAAAAATAAAAATAGAATGATCTCAATACTAGGTGTATATTTAAAACATTTTATTTTAGAAGCCGAATATAATTTCATTAGGTTAAAATAAAATGTCATATGCGGAACCTCCTTAAATTTACAGAATATGTTATATTATTGTGTTTAGACATCGTAACATACTCGTGAAAGCTCTTACGACAAAGACGTTTCAATATTGCCATCGTGATTCTTATATTATCAGTTTACAAAGAAATATTAATATTTGAAAGTAGATTTTTTAACTTTATGTTAAGTTGAAAATTCTTATTTAATCGTCTACTCTACAATTCCACGTAGCTGATGGTCGTGACCACCATAATACAAAGTGACTGTTAGTTTCGTCCAGGGCCCGTCGCCAAGTGACAATTTCAAAACGCTAACGAATGCCGATAAGAACAAAATGTATGGGATTGACATAAGCTGCGGTAAATCAAGTGGTCAATCTTATGTCAATACCATACATTTTGTTCATGTCGTACCTCGTTAACGTTTTGCGATTGTGATTTTGGCTAAGCCCCCTGGTGTATTAACTATTCTACATTATAGTCTCAGTATGGCCTTTTGGGCATTGCGAAGTAGGGTGACCTTAAAAAAAATGATAAAAAGGCGATCGTTGTATTCTTATAAAAATAAATCAATATATATGGACAAATCACACAGATTTAGCCCCAAAGTAAGTTCGAGACTAGTGTTATGGGATACTAACTCAACGAAAGTATATATTATAACAAAAACGAGTACATATAGATAAACATCCAAGAGCCAGGTCAATCAGAAAAATATAATTTTTCATCATGTCCTAACCGGGGTTCGAATCCGGGACCTCCTGAGTAGCGGGCAGGCAGTTAACCATTACGCCACGAAGGTCGTTAAGATAAGACAAGAAAACAAAACAAAACGTAAAAAGCAATAGCATAATTCCTTCCCAATCTCGCACTAACCGAGCCAAGCCGTTTTTATTCAGATTTTGTTCATAAACAGTCCTTTATTTTCGTTGCTAGTTACCAGCGCGGAACTGGCGATATTCACAAACGGCCCTTAACTGCTATATCGAAATCCACATTTGAATGTATGTATACCCTTAATGGCGTGAGGCTCAGTTGTGGTATAATTCACAGGAGTTTTGTTCAGTCAGAGGTCGTGGTCCACATGTTTAGTTCGCCTGAGTGGACCACCGACACTTTTTCTTGCCGGTAGTTCACTTAAATGATGAGCAATATGCTTATCAAAAATGTCTATAAGCTATGGTCCACTTAAAATTGCTGACTTGTGGCGTGGTGTGTTATTTTACAACAATGAAAAATGAATGCCGAAAGAACATATGTTTCATTAAATCAAAAACAGAACATGGAAATAGTATTTGTTAAACAGTTTGGTTGTTTCTCTCAATTCTCAATCACAAGCAGAACTTTAGTGTGCTTTTAACTGTTTAATGAACAAGCTAAATTCAGTATCATGAAACAGGCTTCAAAATAACTGCTGTTTTTCAATTTTTTCTTTTACATTACGGACTTTCTTATCCTTTATTGTAAATCTGTGCACGAATATAAAAAAAAATCTCGTATTTTTTTAACATACATCTTGTCGTATCAAGAAATTATTTATATATTTTTTTAATTATCTCCATAACTACATCTGCCTTTCTACACAAAACTGAGTATTTTTGCAATAGTTTTAGTCAATTTATCGTTCGGCAAGCAACGTGACCAACCTATTTGCCTACATTGATTATTTTCCAAAGTTGCACAGTAAAAACCGCCTCTGCAAAAACTCCTCAAAACCCGCGATGTCTCAAGCACTTGCGCCACAACAAAGGTCCGGCACAAACGGCCTCCCGCACAGTTTTCAGCGAACATTTGAATGGAAACGACTTTATTCAGATACCAACGATTTTATCTTGACATATATCATGCACAGATTACGTGGAGCGCGCTGGAGTTTTGTGGACGCCCGAGCATTCGCCGTGTCATGGATTTTTAGTTGTTTGCTGAAATATCCGAGTTTTATTTCAATATTTCTGTTTGATTTTTTTATTAATACTTTTTGGATATTGGCACTGTCATGAAGTTGAATTTATGCGCTGGGAGGAACAGTTGGTTTAAGGGTTATAAATGCTGCATTTGAATCATTGGGAACATCATTCTCTATTTATTTTACATGCTACATAGAAAAGTAACTAATTAAATTTAAGTGTTTATCAGATTCACTTGCGAATCTTATTTGCTACTGACAATATTATACATACATACATATAATCACGACTTTATCCCATACAGGGTAGATAGAGCCTACATCCCACACAGGCCATAAGACCCTTGGCCACGTTGGGCATGATGGTAGTCGAAACAGGAAATCAATAGTGATGGGTTGCTAGCCACATCGCCTATGTCATGATTCCTCCATTCGCCGATTCACTCAGTCGATTTCTACGGCTTGCGCGGGAAGAGAAGCAGCTGGTACATTCTATTTGGTTCTTTTTCTCCCAGACCAACATGGAAGGAAATACAGGTCAAATACTATGATTCAGTGTTATTTAATTTTAGTCGGCCATGTAACAAAATGTCATGATAATGAATAAGATAATCAAAATATAAAATCGATTACGTGGTATCTGACTGATTTTATTTAACAGTATCTTCTATATTTAGTTACTGACACCTAACTAAATCGTAATTCGCGTTCTAAGATAAGATAATAAATCAACTGATACCAGCCTTAATTTTATTTCCACTGACTTACTGATTATGATTAAAATCATAATCAGTAAGTCAGTGTTATTTGGATAGTAAGGAACAGAAAAGACAAAATGCCGCTAACTCTTCACAAAATTGATGGAAGCCCACCGGTAAGAGCTGTTCTGATGACCCTGGACATCCTTGGTCTAGAAGCAAATTTGATAGAAGTCAACACTTTGGCTGGAGAGACTCGTACACCAGAATTCTTGGAAAAAAACCCAATGCACACTGTACCACTGCTTGAAGATGGAGACTTCATTTTAGCTGATAGTCATGCTATTATTACCTACTTGGTTTCTAAATATGGAGCTGATAAAAGAGCAGAACTGTACTCTGGTGGACATACCAAAAGAGCGACAATAGATCAAAGACTTTATTTCGACGCTTCAGTTCTGTTCCCCAATTTTAGAAATGTAATAGTTAATATACTAAAAGACGGAGGAAATGGACCAACACCACAACAGGCTGCAGAAATTGAAGATGCTTATGGAATATTGGAAAAATACCTTGAAAAACAATTGTTTGTTGCTCATGATAATTTATCTGTGGCAGATATATCTATAGTAGCAACGGTATCTACACTTGATATTTTCTTTCCTGTTACTGATAAATTTCCCAAACTCGTGGATTGGTTTGAAAGAATGAAAGATACGGAATTCTATAAAAATGCCAACGTGCCCGGATTGGAACAAATTAAGGGTTTCTTACAAATGACTTAGGAGAAAAGGTCTTCGTAAAAATTTAATGTTTGTTTTTACTGATTAAAAACGTTTTGTTGATTTGCTTTCGTTCTTTACTCGAGATGAGAAATAATTTTAAATTAACATTTGATATGTTATTTTTCTTTATCGCATATTTATCCTTTACTCTAGCACCAGGGTCTACATACCCAGTAATACCCACATGATGATGAGGATTTACTCTATTTATTCTTCCACGAGTGTATTTCCTAGTTGCATCTTCAGCTTACGCTTCAGAGTCCATGCTACGCTTTTAATCATGGTCCTGATTTGGCAGTACTGGTAATAATGGAGTGACTGCCGTCTGATCTCTGTAACCCTTTTTACACGGAAACCAATGTTAACATGATTCGGGTGTGTGAGTAGGCAGCACTGACAGATTTTTCAGGCTATCTACATACATACATATAATCACGTCTTTATCTCCAACGGGGTAGACAGGCCCTAGGTCATAACACCTTAGACCACGTTAAGCATGATGATAGTTGAAACAGGAAATCAATAGTGATGGGTTGCTAGCCGCATCGCCTATGTCATGATTTCCATATTCGCCGATTCCCTCAGTCGACTTTTACGGCTTGCGCGGGAAGAGAAGCAGCTGGTACATTTTATGTTTTTCTTTTTCTCCCGGACCAGCATGGAAGGATTCAGGCTATCTAAAAACATAGAATAACAACTGCCATCTAGCAATAGCAACTAGTCGATTTACATTCTCATAATCTCTACAATAAAAATTGTAAGGACCGTTTTCACCCTTTCATAACGATACCCTACAAACCACCGCAACAAGACTAGGTAACAAACACAAACATACAAAAACTAATTGAATTGCACTAACCGACTACCTTCACTACTCTATATCCCTATCTAAACATTTTTGGGATCTTCTAATTATATTTGCAGTAGATTTATTCCCGACTCCGTTTGTCAATGTTGCCAGTTAAATTAATTAGGAGCGAACGTAGGTTCAGCCCTGTTGGACGTAACTTCGATTATTTATTTATAGATGAGTAACTAATGCGCAATTTGATTACATTTTTATTTTATTTTTTACTTTTTTATTTTGTTCGTCAGTATTGGCAGTGACCTTTATTGAAATCTAATAAATTTACTTAAAATAAGTACAGCTTCAAGTTGTTTTATCGCATCAACATCCCTAAATAATCTTCATACCAAATGTCATTAAAATTGTTTTGAGTAGTTTTACTTTGAAAGAATAAAAACAAACTTACATTCGTGTTATGTATTAGTTAGGAAGTTAGTTTAAAATAGGACTATACGTCTTACCTGAGCACCCCCTTTTATTATGCCAAAAAGTATACTATATCCATTCCCAGAATTCAAACTAATCTGTTTAAATGTTGAAGCGTAAAGAGAGATGAGGCAGACTTAAGTAATAAATTTAGGGTAGTAAACAAGAACTTCTAATATTTAGTAGATGGCTTAATAGTGTCGTCCAATTTTATCAAACACCTAAAATTTTATAACAAAAATATGGTACTTAGTAACATGCTTCGTCAAAATGTTCACAAAAATTATATCAGCAACATTATTTAGTAGACTATTTATAACACAATACTTTTTACTAAGGAGTAGGGACATAGACAAAAACATTAAATTTTATTTAATTGATATTTAAGCAAAGTACATTGATGTGAGGCTAATCCTCAAATAAACAATCAAAGACTCGAATCGGATGGACCTCGTTGGGATGGAAGTGATTACGATAAAATATTGCCGTCGAATCGATCCGCCTTTTTTTTTGTTTTCAATACTCTTCGTGTGAAATACATGATTTATTTTTATTACAGTATTAAATTCTTGGAAATCTTATATTCATATCAAAAAACAAAAAGTTTACCTACTAACTACGATATACATACAGGGTGGCAGGGTAAAAATCGTTAAACTAATTACTGCTGGTTCATTATCATGAGTAGACTTCAAAACCAGTATAAAATAATAACATTATTTTTTAGTAAATTAATGATTAACTGCCTCCGTGGTCTAGTGGTTAAGGCGTTTGCCTGCAGACCCGGGGGTCGTGGGTTCGATTCCCACGGGAAGCATACTTTGTTTAGTTGTTTCCAGTTTGGTTAAGACATTACTTGAATCACCTGATTGTCTGATAATAAAGATGATTCCGTGCTTCGGAAGGCACGTTAAGCCGTTGGTTCCGGCTACCATCTGGTAGTCGTTAAAGGAACCACGTCAGAGGCTGAGAGGCGGTTCCGAAGAACTCTGACACTCTCCGATTGACCGTGACGCCTACTTGAAATGATGATGAGTAAATTAATTTAAAAATTCCACGTTCACTAAAACTTACAGTCTGATGACAAAATACTAAAAATAACAAAAACGTATAGCCACATAGATCTTGCCTCGCTCGTATGCGCCGCGCGTATTGGAATAGTAGGGTGACGATCTTTGTGGGAACAAAACATCTTAATTTTATTAACAAACTAATTAGATTTTTCATTTTGACGTGACAACGTCTTAAATTAGGTTGCGGCTGGGAGTCACTTATGAAAAAGTGTAACGCTCGGTAACGTTACGATGAGTCACCGAACGAGAGAGAGGCCCGCCGAATGCCTTGCGTCTCTCTCCCACTCAACTATGATCGGTCTGCCGCGCGCGGCAGACCGCGCGCGGCAGATTATATTCATATCAATAAATATTCTACCGAGAAAAAGACGTTGTCACGTAAAATCTTCGCCCGTAAAACCGACTTTACAGGCAACCATTTTTTTATTCGATCATAATTTTTAGTATGTAGTTATCTATTCACTTTTTGAGTTATAACGGTGTTTATCAACATTTGAGAATAAATTGCAGACCTCTTGAAAGGGGAGTTAATGACGAGAGTGATGAGTGTAGCGAGGTAGATCTGTAAGGATCGTACGTGGTACTCCTTTCTAGAGGTAATATAACAACAGCAATGTACCGTAAAAAGGAAAATATTAACACATTTGTTTTTAATATCAAATAAATTATCTCAAACAAACTAATTTACGTGATATGATGGGTACAAAGATTAATTTGTCATTATTTTTTGATTATCATTTTATTTGATAATCAGCGAAGGATAAATATCTATGAAAAAAACAACTAATACTTTTCTTTTCCATTCTTGGTTGCGGTATGAAAAATTCATGGAAACCAGTTACAAAACCCCATTGGACCATTCCCAAGCATATTTTTTACTAGCATAAAAATATGCTTGGGAATGGTCCAATCCCTTCCGGCGTCTAGGGAATCGGGGTTTTGTAACTGGTTTCCATGAATTTTCATGAAAATAGCATGTCATCGTGTTTTCAAGTAACATCTTCAGCCTAAGCTTCAGAGCCCAGGGTACTATCAAATCATGTTACAACTAGCTATTTTTTTATTATTAAATACATAATAACATCAATACTAATATTATTAATGCGAAAGTCTGTCTGTCTGTTACGCTTTTATGTCTAAATGACTATACCGGTTTTGATGAAATTTTTTATGGATATAATGGAGCCAAAGGACCAGTGGTCAAAAACATAGTTTGGTCGCGAAATAACCAAGTCCCACGCGGGCGGAGCCGCGGGCAATAGCTACTAACAGTGTAATAAAATTAAAAATTCATAGGTCAAGGTAACCGCTTACCACCATTCATCGTCAAACATGACTGTCGCTTTGGTAAAAAAAAAAGTCCATAATAATGACAAGGTATAATTACGAGCTTACAAACTTCTAACACACGAGCTTTCAAGATAATAGCTTTTTCTTGTAAATGTTACGTATCAAAGATCTTTCATTCGGTAATTATTGCCGAGTGAAAACCGACAGGGTGTTATGACAAAAAAAAATATTGAATCAATCGAAAAGCTGCCGTAAGCTTTGGATATAAAGCGTAGTTTGGGACGTGATAACGTTTTCTTTTGATACTAATTGGTCGGTCAACTCTTAGGATAAGTTGTGATGAACAAAAGTTTTCCTATTAGCTTTGGTTTGCTTCGATAAGTTAGGTGTGTCGACAAATTGATTCTATGATATTGTTTTGGGAAGTCAGTATCATCCAAAGCCTACTTATACGCGAATAATCACACTGTGGCAACATTAGCACCACAAAAACTAATTACAAAGACGCTCAACAGATGGCGTTAAAAGCGAGCAGAGACAGCAAAATTTCTATGTCTAAATCGCGCTTGCAAAGTTTCTACGGATTGGAGCATGTATACAACCTAGCCTGGTTCCCCAGGCATGACACCCGGCCTGGCGGGAAGATCTTCCCTTTGTGGCGGTCGAGCATATCCCTATCACTCCCATCACTAACTCCAAAACACTATAAACTAAACATACACACTAAATAAATAACTAGCGACCCTCCCGGCTTCGTACGGGCTTAAAAACCTTCATCTTGAATCATTCTATTAAAAAAATGCTCATCAAAATCCGTTGAGTAGTTTTAAAGATTTAAGCATACATAGGGATATATGGACAGAGAAAGCGTCTTTGTTTTATACTATGTAGACCACATTCCCTCGGTGACAGCCTAAAAATTTTTAGTATTGCATCTTCAGCTTACGCATTAAAGCGTACGCTTTTAATTATGGTCCTTAATTTGGCGTTACTGGTTATTACAATGGAATGAGTGCCGTCTGACCTCTGCTAACCAGATTAATAGAAACATGACCCGGTTGTGTTAGTGGCCAACACTGTCAGATTTTTCAGGCTAACTTTAGGCATCTGTCATAGCCTAACGACTGCCATCTAGCGACCGGGACCACGTCCGTACAAAGTTGGACTTATCGCCTTATCAAGAGGGTACAAAAGGCCGGGAATGATAATAATTTGAAACATTTTACAACATAATCATTTTTGTTATTTTCATTAGTACATTTTTAACATGCCTCATTTATCATATTAACTAATAGTTAAGGTGAACTGTGGGTTTGCCCATCATTAGTTATGCAGTGGCACTCAAACTGTTTTATCATTATGTCTTCATTAATTAAATTTCAATAATTTGTTTTATTGATTAACTAGCTTCTGCCCGCGTCATTTTCCCGGGATGAAAGGTATCCTATGTCCTTCTCAATACTTCTATCTATGTGTATGCGAAATTTCAGGAAGATTGGTGCAGTAGGTAGAGCGTGACAGCGTAACAAACAAACAAACTCACTTTCGCATTTATACTTAATATTAGCTAGGATTATTCATCGAAATGAATATGTAATAACATAATATAATAGTCCAGTTTAATTTCACCTAAATTTCATCATTTTCTTATCTGATCGCTTTCCTAGTTTCTTCTTCACCTTTATGCTTCGGATTTCTGGCGTTCTCCTGATTTTTTTTCTCCATTTCATTCAAACTTTTATTCTTTTCGTTTATATGTATTTCCACCTCTTTAATGTGTGTAAATGTCAATAGATCATATAATTCACATTAATTGCTTAAAGACAATGTCTTATTCCTTTGCTTCCGTATGTGTACTTAAGACAAATAGTAAGATTTGTAGGATTTGCCATTGTTTTTACGGTTCAAATCCTACCTGATGTCAATTTTCCTTTGTAATGCTATTTGCCAGTAAAATCCGAAAGACGTGCAAAGATACAACCTCTGTTACTTTCATAGTTTTATCTATAATAAATCTATAATATAGTATAACTAGCTGTTGCCCGGAGCTCCGCTCCCTTGGGAATCCCGGGATAAAATATAGCCTATGTGTTGTTCTAGGTTCTAAGCGATTTCCATTCCGAATTCCAGCCAAATCGGTCCAGCCGTTTTCCTGTGAAAGAGTAACAAACATACACACTCACACACAAACTTTCGTATTTATAATATTAAGTATGATACAATATTAGAATCTGATAATAGAGTCATAGAAGAGCCAAATTGTGGGAAAAAGGTTGGGAACAGCTGAACTGAAATTCTTAAGATAATTAAACACTATATTATGATATTTACGTGTTAAGAGGTGACAGTTTTTAAAATAAATTAAACTAGCTACCTAAATAATAGTGAGCGCATAGCATTTGAACCTCAACTATCCATAGTCTCTAAAATTATACTTACTTACATGTGATGGCTCAGCGACCCAAAAATTAAATTTTCCGACACTAGAGCTTTCTGCCGTTCCCTGCTCAGTACCTTATCTTCCCAGACAGCCATTTGGAGGGCTTTCAGGTCCTTTTCAACATCATCACTCCAGCGGTACCTAGGAGTCACGATTTTGACTCAAATTTTGAAGTTTTTGGAGAAAAATGCTACAGTGGAGTTTGTGGCGCCACTTTTTTTCCATTTGCGCAAACTTAATATAAGTAACAGTTGATGTCAATAATTGATAATAATATGCTATATTGAAAATAATCAATTTTAATTTTACCGACTCTACTACATAAGGCGCAAAATAATATTTTGTCTCCATAAACGCGTATACCCTTTTTGTTTATAATGTTAATAATATCACGTATCATCTCATAAATTAGTTCCAAAACCAACATTCAAATTTATATCTAAATCCATCTCTTTGAGCACATCATAAATTAACATTTGTTTACAAAACAGGCGGGAATTATTCCCAAATTTTTGGAAGAGCTCGCGGGCCTTTGATGTGATGTCGTTAATTTATAACTATATGTTGGATTACCAAGGTGCTTGCTACCTTTGATGTGTTAACTGTTGGCGTGAAATGCGGTCGTAACCGAGTAAATTACACCTTTTGTTATATTAATTATGTTGACAGAATTAAGACGCTCTTATTTGGGTGTTACACGTTGTCATTTGTCTTATAATGTACTTTCTTTTGATAGGGTTATCAATCAATCTATCCTTATTTATTTATTTAATTCATGTACAGTACACTCAAATACAAACATAGGAAACTTAAAATTATGAAACTTAGTACAATCCTTCTATTTTAGAAAGACGGAATGCAAAGAATATTGGATCGTTTCGCTTCGTGGTCCGAATCAACACATTCCAAAAGATACCTAGGGCCATTCGCACCGCTCCAATGACGGCTGTGCAAAAGAACCCATTTAAAAAGGACTCTGGGGCAATTCGCACCACGGTACGAATCGCTTGTGGTGCGAATCGACTAGACCCGGGATATGCTTGATCGCCTCAGAGGTAAGATCTTACCACTCTAAGCCGTGTTAAGCTCGATGAAGAATCGTGGTTCCAACGATGTCGGGGTTGGTAATATAAATGGAACCAATCAAAAAGTGTTCAACTACTTAGCAGTTATCACTCGATTCTCAAATAAACTAAAGGAAATATATTATAAACTAGCGACCCGCCCCGGCTGCGCATGGGCACAAAAACCATCCTCTTGAATCAATTTATCTATTAAAAAGAACCGCATCAAAATCCGTTGCGCAGTTTGAAAGATTTAAGCATATATATGGATATAGGGACAGAGAAAGCGACATTGTTTTATACTATGTAGTGATAGTGATTAAAGAGCTGATAAAATAACACGATTAGGTTAATATGTATTTAGGTTCTTTTTTAGTAGAGTTGTTATTCAATTTTTTTTATATATTTACCAAATGAAGTTTTCAAAAAAGGTCCAACACTTCGCAATAAATACGCTGCCCTATTTACCTTCATACGGGCGTGTTTGTAATTTCTTTCTCAGCTTACACTTCAAAGTCCAAGGCAGGGCTCGGAACCGGTATTTCAAAGACCCAAAAACAACCTGGTAAATAAATGTAGCGGTCGATTTTTGGGTCCTAAATACCTGGTTAAGACTGATATTTTTGGGGAAATACCAGTTGAGCGGAACCGTTATGCTAGCGGTCGCTGTAAAAATGTATAGGCAGAAAAACGAGCTGGATTTTTATTCTAATCAGGTTTCCGAGCCCTGGCCCAGGGTACGAATAATAATAGTCCTAGATTTTTCGATACTGCTCATTACAATGGAGCGACTGCCACCTGGCTTCCGTAAACCTTTTTAAAAGGAAAACCAGATAATATATAGGATCTTACTTCAAGTGTGTTAGTGGCCATACTGACAGATATTTTAGGCTACCTAAAGGTATTTAACTTTAGGCAGCCTGAAAAATCTGTCTCTTAAAATTTGAGTTACTAAGATAGGTGTAAAAAATAAAATAATTCGGCCATTCTCAGAAGGCTTAATTTAGAGCGTCCAGTGCAAAATTTTCATGTAAACATAATAATATCATGTGCTGTTTTTTTTGTAAAGTAGTTAACAACTATTTCTATGTGTTGCACTTTAAAAAATATCTCTATATTGCATAGTATAACAGAATTATTTTTTCAAAACATTGTTCTTAAATTACCACGACGCGTCCACGCGCTCTCTCAGTTTGGAAACTTATCTAATACTTATTCAGAGAAAGAGTTTTAGTTATTTTAGAAGGTTTTTTATATTAAGGAATATATATTTAACAACATATTAAAAATACAACAAGTTACTACTTAGTACTTTCTTAGTCAAAATTATCAAATGAAGACGTGTCCGACCTTGGACAATAATTGCCAAAACCACTTGCAATCGAGGGCGCACATCCCTAAATAAGAATCTCTGGCACATCACTATAGCACAGGTCCCGAGCCGTCTGTGTTGTCGAGGTACTCGTCGAGTGTGGTTGTGCGCTGTGTCGAGTAATCGCCAATTAGACACCTAAGTATCCAATTGCCATGACTTTGGTTTTCGATTTTTCTAATTCATGTAGCCTTGATTAAAAACTTATGAGTTATTGTTAACTTATTATTGTTTATTGAAAATAAAGCAGATTTCTGGGCTCTATGGATTATGATGTGTCTTTATGAGAATTCTGTTTATTAAGTAGCTTTTTTTTTGGAAAATCATGTTTCTCTCTAAGAGCCACGACGCTTATTGCCACAACTTTTTTAATTGCCATCGCTGCTGTTGTTTAAAAATTTAAAAATAAGTATATAAAAGCTGTTATTTAAGGTGATACCTCGGTGAACACTATCGCCACCGTCAATTAAAAACCAAAACAGCTGTTATTTCCGTTAGATTTAAGCAAACTCAAACAATTATAAACTAATTATAATGTTGAATTGTTGCGTTCTATATGATAGTTTCTTAACAAAATTAATATATAATATGTAAATATCTTCTTTAAATACATAAGCGGTCATTATTCAAAATACTTATATGGAAAAATTCAAGTTTCTAATTACGGGGATGAGCTAAAATTATAATTTCTAATTGTCACAACCATTAAATTTTTTAGATACCGATAACTTGGATACTACATAAGCTAAATAAATGACAATACGATTAAATTCACAATTGATTCATATTCATTCTCTCTACATTCATATTTCATGAATAAGTTCAAAAAATTAAAAGGGTTGTGGTAATTAGACTAAGAATGCCATAATTGAGAATGGCCGAATTATGAATAATATGTACTTATATATGAAACATAGCTGGTGAAAAGCGTTTACTTAACTGACTAAAGCAGTAAACATTCAATTTCCAAACCCTACTCTATGATGCATTAATAATTACATCGTAATGACTCATACTCTTTTCATACAAAGACTACTTGACCTGATTTTGAATGACTCATTTGGTTCGAGCTATCCGCGCCATGCACTCTGATTTATTAAAGGACTGACATACTAATTTTATCGTTAAACAAATAGTGTTTTATGTCATAAATACCAACACAAGAATTGTACATTTTATTGTTTTTACCCGACCTACTTTCGAGGCTTAAATTGAAGGTTTTAGGGACGGTTCACGTCAGGCAGTCATTAATAATTTGAAATCATCTTTATCATCATCGCCCCCCCCCCCCTTCCCCCGCTGAGGATCGTGACCACGTATGTGTTTCAAAACTATGCGTTCATCAGTACTATTACAGTTTATAGAATACTTAATGTAGCAAACCATTACAATCCGGCTCGAAGGATCAAGTTTTACAGGATCGTGTATGACCCTTTGCATCTCTTAGGACCTACGTGATTGTTCTTGATTCCCATTGATGGTCGGCAACCATCGATGGGACGGCCCCCGAACACCTGAGGAGAATCATTTCCGAAGACATGAGGGCGTTGGGCATAAGTCTTGCAAAGCATGGCGAAAAAGTATTAGGGGGACCGACCTCGTATAGGAATAAAGGCAAGGAGAGAAGAAGATGGAAATCTGTCGGATATTAATGATCTCTAGACCTTTTATCTCCTAAACGAAAATATAAAGACAACATTAGATACAGTATTAGACAATGTGTCTTTAGTCAAATTAAAATAAAAGCGCCGAACACCTCATTCTGTCATTCCACACTATTAATTTATAGAAATGTTTGAAACTTTAAAATCGTCTTTGTTACCATCCATCACGTCTACAAACATAATTGTAACAGAAATTTAAGAAAATAGCCTCTACGTCTAAATAGATAAGAGTTATTACATAGATAAGTTTAAGTTGGTAAAAGGACGCCAAATGTTTGACTTCGAATAGGAATTAGTGGATGACGTAACATATTGAAACAGTGGAAGTACTTGTCTGGTCAGTTTACATTTGCCGAGTAGGCAAGTGTATTCATAGCACACACAGGTAATAACCAATTCTTCTTCTTAATTTAAAAATCACCTTTATTTATTCTTTTGATCCGATAAATAGCAAAAAGTTACTCGTGGACCACTGCGACACAATCAGTGCTTAGTGCACGGCCCAATCAATGCATCCGGTCCTGTGTAAACCTTAGTATATGCACAAAATACTTGACAGTACTAAAGTAGTATAAGATTAATTTAATGTATGGGTTTGTATATTGTTTTGGCCAATAAATATTTTTATTTATAGCAGTGGTCATTCTTAAGCACTTGTAGTTTGTATCTTGCTTCAGTAAAAAATTATGATACATTTTGATAAAAATGTAGGTTCAGTTTTGATCATAAATATAAATCAGATTTAAATTTAATATAATATAAATAATTTAAATTTTTAAGTCAGATTTTTGTAGGTCTTTTTTCAGTGTGACCGAAATGCTCTTATAAAAATTGGAACGTAGTCACTGATTTATTTAATCTTAATGGATAGATATATGGATATATTACCTGGCTCTTTTTGACCTCTCATGCCACTCGCCAATTTACTTGCCACAGACTCAACCACTGTGAACCATCCATTGTTGCACTATAATTAGTGGCACGTTCATCGTTTGGACATTTCTCCTGGTTACAATTTGAACGGTGACTCAGAATTTGTTTGGGAAATAGTGTAAAGAGAATTAGAAGATTATGTCACTGAATTTTCTGGAGGTGACATATTACATTATTTTACACATTTGTTATATACTAGCTTTCGCCCGCGGTTTCATCCGCGTATATTTTCCTCGGGAACAGTGCTTTTTCCGATATGAAAGGTACCCTATGTCCTTCTCTATACTTCAAACTATGTGTATGCCAAATTTCAGGAAGAGGTTCAGTAGATAGAGCGTAAAGCGTACCAACAAACAAACAAACGCCTGTTTGTATATTATATGTGGGTCAGTATTTTGCAAAGCTGGGATATAACGTTTTTCATTATGCATAATAATAGTACCATGAAGCTGACATGCAAATGGTGATAAATAGTGGCTACAGACCACCTTAACTAAGCACGATATACTTACTGTATTTGGGCTCATTTGGTTTGTCTTGGAAAGCTTCATGGAGTGCTATTTTTGGACTGCAAAATCAGTGTGTCGAATGATTATCGTTCGTTTTCGAATGATTTTCGTGTGACATAACCGATCATGTTCCTGTGGGTCTGGTTTCCCTATAAAAAAGGTTACGGAGGTAAAGGTACGGCAGTCGCTTTATTGTAATAATAAGTTCCGCCAAATCAGGACCATGATTAATAGCGTACAGGCTCTGAAGCGTAAGCTGAAGATGCAACACATGACATAACCAGTGACTCGTACGACAATCATTCGACATACCAGTTTTGGGTATGTCATACTTTTAGAAAATAGGAGTCCTAGCGCTACATATTACCCATCGTCATACATGAGATAGGCTCTTGTCGGTGGAGTTTTTTCCATCTCTGTCTATCATTAGCAAGTTCCTTTATTTCTTGATACGACACGACGTTTGTTATCTCCTTTATCTGCTTCATAACTATGCCTCGGTCTACCTGGACCCCTCCTTCCTTTTATCTTTTTTTCAATGATGTTTTTCATCAAATCGTATCGTATCATAAGTGCCCTAACATGACACGTCTGTTCCCTATCACTTTTAGGGATACATTAGACGCTTATGCACGCATGATGGTTTTCCATCAAACAAAGGGATGGAACTCGAAAGGTGATTGAATCGACTAATTTCCAAACAAATCATCTTATTTTTTTAAATTTATATCAAGAATTTTGCGTTGTTTTTTTTGGAAATCAGTTGATTCAATTGTTCTATCGTAAATCATCGCAAACTTGTTGATTTAAAAAAAAAATGATTTGTTTGGAAATCTGTCGATTCAATTCACCTTTCGAGTTACATGTCAATGTTTGATGGAAAACCATCATGCGTGCATAAGCGTCTAATGTGTGTTCTAATGCTTCTTTTATTTCTCCTACTCTACTTAAAACGTCTTCGTTTGTTGTGTGCTCAGTCCAACTTATTTTTTCTAAAAATATCTAACATTTCGAATAATTCTATCTTGTTTTTTTTTATATTTATAAAATATATTTTCAGTTGTGAACAGATGGACAAACAGTTTGAGTTCTAAAGTTCTAACCATCCACTTAACATCAAAACTATCAGCAATAACATCCATGAATATTAAACATTCGGAAATTTCTAAACAAAAGCCTCACTCGACTCATTCAAAGCGTTTTCTCTAAAATTTACTGACAAAGAATTCCCCAGCACCTTTTCAGTTATGCTGGGTTTGACAGCTAAGGGTGACGCGTTCGATTCCTGGCGTGTAAACAACGGAGCTGTCAAAAATGGTCCCAGTTTTGACTTGTGAATAAGAAAGGTCTTGTAAAGTAAAATTGAATTCTTGTCGGGAAAATTTGCATTTTATTAAGTACAGAAATTGGTAGTTGTTTCTTAATTTTATTTGAAACTAGCGACCCGCCCCGGCCCCGCTTCGCATGGGCATAAAAACCTTACTCTTGAATCACTCTATCTAGTAAAAAAACCGCATCAAAATCCGTTGCGTAGTTTTAAAGATTTAGCATACAAAGGGACATAGGGATATTAAATGAAATCTTTATTTCTAAAATCTTTATTTTAAAATTTAGTTTTTTAATTAAGTTTCGAGTACCAGTACCAAAACTTCGCCACTTTTATTGATGTAAGTACTTACATCGTAAAAAAACAAACATACAAAAAAAAACAAAAACGAAATAAACACAACGAACCACGGTAGCAGAGTGAACAATAGATTACAAACAATTATATGGAAAGTTTAAATTAAATTTCAACAAGTCGGGTGCAACGCAGTCTATTGTAATAATATTTCTGGCCCTTGGGCCGAAAGCGAATCGTTATTAATTAGGTTTGTTGGATCTGCTAATAGTATGAAAAATACAGGGTGGAAACGCGTCAGTAACCGCTAACACATTTAATTATATTATCAGTGATACAGTTTTGGATCTCACAATTATAATATGCCAGAGCCGATAATTTAATAAATATTTATGAACAAAAATAATAACAAAACCAAATTTTTTAAGCAATTTAATACAGATTGAAAAATCTCCTTTTTTAAAGTCGGTTAAAAAACCAAAATCTTCTTTCAAGTGTAGCAAGTTTTTTGAAAATAGCATTATAATTATTTAAGCCAAAAGCGGAATAATCGCGGGCAAACAATACTGGACAAGGATTTTTGTTCTTTATCCTACTAGCATCCCAATCAAAATGCTAAAACTGTTCCTGAATTATTGAGGTACTCTTTTTTTCTTTATAATCAAAAGAAAGTACTGAAAAGGTAGCTGCTATTTTGTGTAATAGCGTCTGAGTACTGCTTAGTGGCGCGGCCAGGAAGTATCACACTTCAATACCTGTTATCTCCTATGATAATAACTAAAAAGTATATGATGACTACTCAAAATATTTTCAATCATTTATTCCCTTTTACGATAAATACAAAAAAAGAGGGGATTTATCAAAACAACTATTTAGTTTGTGTCCTATTTCGTTTTAGCCATTATAACAATCGATGTTTATTATTGATATTAATCGGTTTATTTCACATTTCTTCGTCTCTGTCGTATGGATGAGTATTTGTTAAACTTCATCATAATAAGATGCTATACTTATATATAAACTGTTCCGTCCCGAATTTTATCCCGTATGTCCGCGCCCGGCCAGCTGTAGTGGATCCCGGAAATGTAGCGAGTTTTCATAATAGCGGTATTGTTTTTGTTCAGGAAGTGAATTGCACATTTTACGGTTATTTAGACAGTGTTCCACCAACTACGCTTATTGAAGTCCCCTATTGAAGGAATGAAGGGCTTTACAGCCTTGGGTCTCGATTAAGTCTGTTGATGCGCATAAATGTTTTTGTATAAATATTTATTGCACAAAATAAGCAAAATTAATTGACTGGAATTAGAAATGAGGAGATCCGTAGGAGAACAAAGGTTGCTGACATAGCCCAGCGGATTAGCTCTTTGATGTGGCAGTGGGCAGGGCAGTTAGCGCGACGAACCGATGGCCGATGGGGCAGAAAGGTTCTCGAATGGCGACCACGCACTGGTAAGCGCAGCATCAGACACCCACCGACCAGATGGTCAGATGACCTAAGGAATGTCGCAGGCCGGCGCTGGATGGGCCGCTTCCAACTGGTCATTATGGAAATCCTTGGGGGAGGCCTATGTCCAGCAGTGGACAGCCTGCGGCTGAAATGATAATGATGATGAATTGACTGGAAAAAGGACTGACTCCTGTACAGTTGAGGATCTGGGAGCGGCCAACGACAGAGCAATCAACGTAGCCACATCACCATCATCATAAATTTAAGAGCTCTTGTCGGTGGAGTTCCTTCCATTTTTCCAAAGCAGTCAGCTAGAAAGCAACGGGAAAGCGCTAAGATGAGAGAGTGTCACCTTTTACAATATTCTATCTCTATTATCCACCGAAATCACATGCAATACCACACATCAATTATTTTTAGTAAGATGAAAAGCGTATCTGAATTCCGAAACAATTTAGAGATTAGACGGAAATACTCTAAAGAGATAGAAAAAAATCCGGATCAAAATATGTTTTCTAACCGGAAAAAAAACAAAAAAAAAAAATTTTTTACGTGTTTCATAATATATTGCTTTGAGGCCATTCGTGACTGTTTTTAAATGATCAAATCATCATATCCGGTAAGGTAGCGATCCAAAATGGCGGCCGGAAATTGACGTCGCTGTAATGAACAAGTGCAGCTTGAAATAAATCCGGTTAAGCGCGAGTCGGATTTAAGACGTAGAAGTTTTGTACCAGTACCACCTTAGAATCTTTATGATTTTTTTTTAGAAACGTTCTAGTATATGAACACTAAACTAGGTGCCAAATAAATTTGGATAAGTAGTTTATTTTTGTATATGGTGTTTTATTTCTTGAGAAAGATTGAGACCTATATTTATGTTATGGAGGGATGAAACCGCGGGACACAGCTAGTTATTCATAATCTGCGAAATTTTTATGTCTAAAAAACTTAAGGTTCATGTATCACGCCATATTGTGATAATTTTTCATCCACTCTAAGGTTGACTGGAAGAGATTACTTTAGCGATAAGTCCGCCTTTGTGCCTCAGTTTTATGAGTAAAAATGATTCTGTAATATTTCTTTCTTTTTTGTGGTGCAATAAAGAGTATTTGTATTCATCAGATATAGCCTACCAACAGATGAACAGACAGACGGACTTAAGACGATACCTTGGTGAACACTAGCGCCACCATCAACTAAAAATCATTATTCACTGAAAACACAAGTTATCAAAAATCCGTGTTATGTAATTAAGGTTCTGGATCTGAAGTTAATTTTAATCATATTAAATTATAGTTCCATATAGTTACAAATTGCAATATTGCTAAAAGTGGCCGTTTTAAGCAATATTGCAATTTGTAACTATAGGGAACTATAATTTAATAATTTGATGTTTTAAATTAACTTCAGATCCAGAACCATAAACTACAGAAGATCGATTTTTGATAACGTGTGTTTTCAGTGAATAATGATTTTTAAATGATGGTGGCGCTAGTGCTCACCAAGAACACGGATTTTCCATAACTTGTGTTTTCAGCTGAATAATGATTTTTAAATGATGGTGGCGCTAGTGTTCACCGAGGTACCGTTTTGATCCTTTATGCAAAGAACTCTAAAAATGCTTTGTCCGGTCGTTTGATCGAGCGATTGTTTTTGACTGAGCTTAAATTATATTCGTTGTGTAAAACCAGAGTTTAAAGTTGGGTTTGCGTATGACTGACGTTTAATTTCCCTTCTCTAGATCCACTTTTGTCTAAAGCCTTGATGATTTTAAAGACTATTAAACAAAACCCATTATTACACAAATATTTAACAAAGATATTTAACAATAAACACTAAATGGCGGCCGTTATGCATTAAACAATTTCATTCAAGTATTTTTTCGGGAAATATATAGGTAAGTACAAATATTAATGATGTAGAAAAAAAATTACAGTTTGTAGGTATACTTAATCTTTATTAATAATTTTCTCACTGAACCTTAACTGAACTTCCACAAATATTTAAAGACCACAATTAGCCAAATCGGCCCAGCCATTCTTGAGTTTTAGACTAACGAACACCCATTGATTTTATATATAAGAGAGAAGGAGTTAATTTATATTATAATTATATAACTTCGCTCGCATATATCTTAAAAACTTGTAACTGTAATTTCTTTGTGAAGAGAAAATAAACGATTTATTATTATTATTATTATCTCCTTTGAGGATCACGGGTCTATTCACCCCGGACTTTTGAGAGGCTTGCGCGGGGATATTGATCCAACGCGTAGAGGCCCTTTGGAGAAGTTGATGTTATGTGGTGCTCCTACCAAAACCCGTTCCCGGCTATATCAATAGATGATATATCCATGAACAGGTCTCGGCAGGAGGAGGAACTATTTCTAATGATTGAAAAGGAAATATGGGTTATGGAAATGAAGTTTGGATGGATAGAAACTGGGCTATTGTCATACATAATCGGACACCTGCCATAATCATGATTACTGACTTTCTGTGGTAGGCGGTGACTTGCCACTCAGTGGATGGGCCCCCCAAATCAGTCACCGAATTTGGCAACAGAGGGGCAACATTGGAATGAGCGGCTAAGGGTGTCGAGAGGTGCGGCACCGGTTTCACCATCGCGAGGATCGCCTCGTGAGCGGGTTTCCCCGTTATTACGCCATTACGTGCAATACACTTCCACCCTTCGAGCATATAGCTCTTGCGACTCCACTCTGGCCGGCCGGCTAAGGCAAGCCAGAGGTAGGGGCCTGTCACCTCATCGGTGTCCACTCCGACCCTGACGAAGGAAGGTCGGAGGCGAGGAGCAGGGGATTCCCCTGGGAGCACTTAGGTCCGCGGTGTCGCCACTCACCAACAGCTCGCCACAAGCTGCCCTGCGTTGACTGACTGCACTGGGAAGGGAACCCAGTGGGCGATGGGGTCGTCACATCCCTACGCCGTTATTATTATTATTATTATAAATTTCCTTCAGTAACAGTGTTTTTTTTCTCGGGATGAAAGGTACCCTATGTCCTTTAATACTTCTATCTATGTGTATGCGAAATTTCAGGAAGATTGGTTCAGTAGATAGGCCGTGAAAGCATAACAAACAAACAAACTCACTTTCGCATTTACAATATTAGTTAGAATTAAGAGTTCGTTTGTTTGTTTGTACACTTTTAAATTGAATTTGTTCAGATTTCAAGAATTCTTTCTGCATTTGAAAGCCTGATTCTAGAAGGTTTTAAGCTATAGTATACAGCAAGTGAAAATCCGCGGGAAACAGCTAGAATAACATAAATATTAATTAATTTTGCCCAAGGGATACAAATATTGATACAAGGTTAGATAATTTTGATTGCATGACTGCCAATAATGTAGCATAAAAGTTATTACTATTCCTAAATTATTCGTAATTATGCTAGACAACAATGTATTGACCTTTATTTTCATATAAAATAGACTAGCTTATAATTAAAGTAGCTATTCCCCGCGGTTTCACTCGCCATTAGCGTGTATGTACTATAGCCTATAACAGATTTGGCTGAAAATTGGTGGGGTAGCTTAGAACCAGGATAAGAACATGGAGTACCTTTTATCCCGGGAAGAAGCACTGATTCAAAGGGAAGTTCGCCGGGGCTAAGCCGCGGGCAAAAGCCAGTATTTTATAATTTTCCATAACAAGTTTATTTTTTAACAAGTCTTTGTCGCTAGCGTGAACCTAATTCAACTAAAACCATGAAAAGTTCAACTTATTCTCAAGTGACCTATTTTGTAACAAATTTTTGTAACATAAAAACGAACTATAAAGTCGAGTGAACGCTATGGTGGACGCTAATAAAATAAAATGATGGTACGTATAACGCACTGTACAAAATAAACGACTGTCGTGTGGTGTTCGGTTTAAAAATAACCGACGGTCTCGGCTCCCATCTGACATTTCTTAAAAAAACCAGAGTCTGAGGACTGACTGCGGAGACTGAGGTTGGTCTTAAAGGACTGTGATACCAGGTTGTGCAAGATCTATTGTATATTGTAACCCAAACGATATGATAATGGTTTTTTTTTTATCGTGAGCAAAAAGGTTTTATAGAAATTGGACGGATGTCGTTAAGTTAAATAGAAGGGAAAGTTAAAAGGCAAAATGCCAAAAGAAAAAAGTTCAAGAAGGTGGCCGGATCCAAAGAGGGTAAAATTTCTAGTATCTTGCCCTTCAGAAACTAAAATAACAAAGAAAATAATATTTTCTTTATACTTCTCTTTCTTAGCTCTCTCCGGGAAAGCTCACATCTGCAACCACAGAGGGTTGAAATGGCCAAGATTATATTTTGACCCCTAAAAATTCAAGTGGTCGCTGGCCTTTTATCGTCATGAATTCAAAGAACAGAGAAATTATCCGAATAGAAATGTTTTGACGCGGATTTAGTTCCAGGATCAGTGTGGCAGCGTATTCTCTCTTCTTATCTTCAATTAATACATGTAAACCCATGTAAATCACACCACACCTTATTAGAAATGTAACGTAGTTTACAACAAAGCCACCCAATATTATAGACCAATAACAGTGGCAATAAATGACACAATCAAATTCCCCGCCCATTTTTCTGTATGAAGCGTTGGCTTGAAAGCTAAACTAGTGACACGTTTTTCGTGCGTTATGCTACTTCTTGTTGATATTTCTAAATTCTGTGAATTCTACAGTTCCCTTCGGGGTCAGGCGTTGGCTCGGCGGAATACCATTTTTAAAACAGCCAGCGTTTATTCCGTCGCGTGCGTCACTGTTGTCCAGTACATGACAAACTGTCAAGTTCGCACGCCCTTTCATCACTCACTGCCGTGTGCCGTGTACACTGTACCGATTAAAATAATTAAAAATATTAGTTTAGCCATTTTTTTTAGCTATGTGGAAATGATGAATGAAATTTTGAAATGTTCATTTGATTGTTAAATAATTATGCGCGTGTCTACTTTGATTGTATAGTATCGTTGAGTTAGTATCCCATAACACAAGTCTTGAACTTACTTTGGGGCTAAGTTGATCTGTGTGACTTGTCACTAAATATTTATATTTATTTACTAGCTGTTGCCCGCGGCTCCATCCGCGTGGGACTCTGTTATATCGCGCTCAAAAGTAGCCTATATTTGACCTCAGGTCGTTAACTATATCCCTACCAAATTTCATCACAATCGGTCCAGCAGTTTAGCCGTGAAGAGGTGACAGACAGACAGACTTTCGCATTTATAATATTAGTATGGAAGTATGGATACTATGGATATAGATATTTATTATAAACCAACTTGGTTTTATATTTCTCACACTACTTCTATATAGTGGTATTATATAATTATATTATTATAATATTAATATTCTTCGTCCAACCGTTTTTCCCGGTTGCATCTGCAGCTAACGCTTCAGAGCCCAAAGTATGCTATTATAGATCATGGCCCTGATTTGGCGGTACTAGTTATTACAAAGGAGCGACTGCCATTGCTAATATAATAATAGTTAAAATAATGTTAATAGTTCACCAAAAGGAACACTCAGTACGGAGGTGTAGTGAAAAAAGTTAGATTTGAGTGTAAGTTATAATAGATTTTTGCAGGTCTATACACATAAACATACCATAATAATAATAATAACATAGGCCCTATAATGTGTCCACGCTCTATTACGTCGGATTATTATGTCAGCGATGATCGGAGATCTACGGTCATTACAGCAGTGTACACCTGCTGGCTGAACTCTTGTACAGATCGCAACATATAAAAAGAACGCTGGAGGGGAGAGGAGCAAACTTGCGCAACGTGGGAAGCAAAGTTTGACAGACAAATCAATCGCGTGCGCCGCCTGCGACACTCACCCGCTCTACTCTCACCGCATCCCATCAAATAAATCGATTAATCTCCTACTGCGCAGCATAACCGCCAACGTTCATCTTACATGACGCGGCCGGTGGATGTATAAAAGATTAGAAAAACTCAGAGATAGAAAAGTTGCTTAGAAAGTCGAATATGTTGGGTGTATTTACATCGCAGCAACTAGACAGGCTTGAACATCTTCAATATTGAGAGTGAGAGTGATGTGAAGCAGGCAGACCTGCGTTTGAAGAACTTTGTAAACTGGCGAACCACCAGGCAGAATAGAACACTGGCGTACTTTCGTTTCGGAGGTTAATATACAAGTGAAGTGGCTGAGCCCGGGAGTATCAATAAGTAAGTGAAGTACATATATGAAAGCCAGATTCTATATGAAAGTTATATGCTTATAGTATACAGTCATATACATCACGCGTATGGGTGAAAATAACTACGGAGAAAACAAATAAAATATATTTTTTGAAATTTCAAAATAAAAAATTATAATTAAAATATTACATTATTACAATTGTCAAAAAAAAACTGGTATTAGCTACTCTTTAAAAAACAATATAATCCTTAAACCAGCACAACCAGCGGGTGTACTCGGCTCCATACAGCGGTCATTATCCGAAATTGCCCATTATTGTCTGTCCCACTCCATCCAACGAAAATAGATATTTACCTGTGACAATGTTTAATAGCTGTTCGAAGATCATATTATTATATACAAGGCTTCATTACAGAAACAGGATAGGTATATATACCTATCGTAGATTGGTCGTTTAATTGGAGTGATTGTGATATTACTGAACGATCTGCCGACATTTCGGCTTATTTTTCACAAGTAAAAAAATACTAGTGCCTTGATCGCACGTACCGAGTAGACGAACGAGACGAGTTCTGTGGGCGAGACAGTAAAATGTTACTCGGCCGAGACAGTGATTTCCTCGGTCACTCGCTAGACTGAGCACTCTGCGCACTGTTTATACGCACCGAGTATTCGGCCGAGGGCACTGTCTCGCCCGTCTACTCGGTACGTGCGATCAAGTCATAAGACACTTATTGGCGTAGTAATAACGCGACTAAGTCTATTTATATTTTAGGTACACCAGATTCAAACGGGCTGGCTTATCTCTCTCTCTCTCTCTTTCTCTCTCTCTCTATTAGTCAACCATTGAGAGTAACAGAAAGTTTCTGTGGGGCAATAAGATTACTAAGAACAAGAGGGAATGAGTGCAAATTTTTAAAACGCTTGAATTTTTTCTGCTGTTTAATAATAATAAAATCAGCCAATTAATTTAAACTAAATATTATATTTTAAAGACAAATTAATGACGTCGCTTCAAATACAATAAAGATCTTTAATTCTTTAATTTTTTCTATGAATCATTTCAATGCTGATTGATTCTCTTTCAATTTCGTCTCGCCACGTAACATGAATGCCCAATAACATATCTACCATAGTAAAAATATCTATACAGTATAAACTCACTTGATATTAGCACAAAGACCTATTCGTATTACATATGCAAGAATTTTGTCTACTAAGCAAAATACAGCATGTTCCTTTTAGAAAACCGAACAATTTGAAACTAAATTCAAGCTGTACATTTGTACATACTTTATAAGTGAACAATATAGTGGAATTCCTGGTACCGCCTCCCTAGAGAGGAAAGTTCATACAAAAGCTCGATACCCCAATCTCATACAAATGTAGCTTTTGCAAAGCTCGTAATAAGTTGCAACACTGCACTTATTACTTGGACTTTTACACTGACGATGGAAACCGCAGGTAAAAGTTCTTTTTAAGCAAAAAATAAGTTTATATTTAAGTTTGGTATGGTTATTGTTATGACAATAGATTTTTATTAAGTATGTTTATATTCTAACCCAATTCTCCGAAGAGTTATATTTTAAAATCGTTTATATACTTCACTACATAGTATAAAACAAAGTCGCTTTCTCTGTCCCTATGTCCCTTTGTATACTTAAATCTTTAAAACTACGCAACGGATTTTGGTGCGGTTTTTTTTAATAGATAGAGTGATTCAATAGGAAGGTTTTTATGCCCATGCGAAGCCGGGGCGGGTTGCTAGTAATATATAATTAAAAGAACGCAGTTAAGTCTAAAAGATTGAACATACAAATACTCAGCATTTCCAAACGCCAGTGCTCACTGACCAAATTCTCTTTGCGCAAATATCGCACCGAATGGAAAATTACAACCCTATTTACCAAATGTAATTCTGCAACGTGCTCTACAATACAATCAAATCCAGGGTTGACACCTGATCATTGAAGATTAAAAATAAATTAAATTGTAACTTATTTCGTTTGTTTTTTTATTGAGTGATAATAAAAATCTTCTTCTTCATCGGTCCCTCAACGCTGAGGATCGTGACCACATATGTGTTTTCAGAGTGAGCGATAGGCAGCACTACGGGCCGCATTATACATGCTGCCTCCAGCAGCTCTCCTCACGCTGTCCACCCATCTCGCTGGAGGCTTTCCTCTGGCGCGTTTTCCATCTGTTCTGCCCAGTATTATTTTTCCAGACAATGCCTAGGTGAAAATGAAAATTGTGAGATTAGAAAAAAGTTGCATATAAATGAGATAATATGTAGTGATGAAGATCGAAAGGATGTTGATGGTTTGAGCATGTAGATGCATTTAAATGAAAAGAGACTGACGAAAGGTATTTACAAAGCAGAGTTGGCTGGGAGAGAGGGTCAGGGTCGGCCTCGAAAAACATACTGCGACCAAATCGCAGACCTCTTTAAAAAGTGCAATATTAGGAGTAGATAATACTTTTAAATTGTAACGACTCAATAAATTAAAAACTATATTGAAATATAGGTTTTGATTTACTTTTAGGATATAATGATATTTGACAATAAGTCCACCATTTGTACACTTTATTTTTTATTTGTACAATAAAGTTTAAATCTTTACATATCAAAATCGGATTGCGTGCTTTTCGTGATTATCACGTAATCGCCAGTCTCGCTAAATCCGAGAATGGCTGGACTGATATGGTTAATTTTGGTCTTGAAATACTTGTGGAAGTTCAGAGAAGGTTTAAGGTTTAAACTGTGAGAAAAGTGCGTTCAGGCGGTACGGAGTTCGCCGGGTCAGCTAGACAGATCACCCGCACGACACTCGGTTACTCTAGCTTCCCCTTCAAATTATGCTCAGTGCCCCTAGTATGAGTTTTTCTTAACGCAGACGCTAGCGACTGCGTTAGGATTATGTATTGAATTTTTTAGTTGCCTTACTATCCGCCAGAGGCGCTGTACAGGTTTGCCATACTAAATCGCTAACGCAGTCGCTAGCGTCTGCGTTAAGAAAAACTCATACTAGGGGCTCAGTACCGAGTTTGCCGGGTCAGCTAGTAAATTAATAAATATTTTATTTTTATTCTATTCACTATTATATCCCAACCCTAAAATTTAAGAAAACAGAACAACATTGGAATGACGTCAGCAGATTTTGTGTTATTTTCTCCGATATTACCGAACAACTCTATCGTTCAGTAATTCACACTTATTTGGCTTAATCGCACGTTATGCAACCTTGGCGTAGTCGTAACTTAGATTGGTCGTCGTGGCAGCTGATAGTACCATATTATCATGAAGCTTCTTGTGTAATGACTAGTGTCTCGTGTTTTTAGGTAGTCTAAAAAGTATTGGTTACTTGATTCGATCATGATTAAACATGGTCGAATGACGAAGAAACATTTCTTGACTGAACCGAGTGATCTCCGGCTTAAGACCAACACCCAAAACACGGAGTAACTCAAAATTGAAAATTATAAAAAAAAATCTTTTATTTACTTATTTATAAGACCTGGAAGTTGGTCTTATAAATAAATAAATAAAAGATAAAGAAAAGATACTTTATTTTCTTTATCTTTTATATATCGTTACTCTAGATAAAGCCACAAGCGACAACCAACATTATGTCAAGCCACGCTCATCGTCGCTTAACATCAACGATTGTTAAAAACACACCACTAGGATATCGAGCTCCTCTTAATATCTCAATTACCTATTGGTTTAAATCATTTACAGAGATCACATTCAAAAGATAAACAGAAGCTTGCATTATGCCAAATGTCATGAAATACAAACCATGAACCGAGCCATCTTATCTTACGAGGGACCGCCATCTGTTGAGCGCATTGCGTAATTAGGACGAGCTAACTAGGGCAGGAGTGGATGTGGTTTGCTATTTATTGCTTAGGACTATTGTATAAAGGTTAATTTAGGTATACCTATATATAAAAGTCGACTGAGGGAATTTTGCGACTTTATATGGAAACCAAAACTACAATCATGAATTTTTGTAGGCATTAACATCATACAACACTAATTTAGGAATTAATCTAAAAACTGACAATTTGTTGTTAAATTTAAAGATAATAAATAAATAGATATGAGAGAGAGAATTGTTTTGTTCCCCATTTCAATCACGCGTGTCGATACGCACATGCCGAACTAATTAGTAGAACTGGTTTTTGGCAGTTCGCATCCCATAATTAGAATGGCGATTGATTTATGCTTGCCATGGATAGTAAATCTAAAAGATTCATAGCCCTTCGTTATGCTGTAAGTTCGGTAATGAGCGAGGTCTAATTGGACTGGGCTTGCGAAATCTTAAGTCTAATCTGTAGTGTTTTGTAGAGTCTAGTGAGCTTGACTTTAGCCATTTTGAATTAAGGATATTTTGAATTTTAGTTTTATTTGAATTATTATTTTTTATACGCGTTTTCGAAAACGGCTTTATCGATTTCTTAAAGATAAGTTCTTACAGAGTCAAAAAGATAATCTAGCTAGGTTCCATGTCTAGGAAAATTCATTTTACCCATATTTTCACGCAAAATGATTTTCTGCATAAAATGGTAGTTACAGTACAATAAGCGATTGGTCGCCCAGGTACTACTAACCTAAAACGGAAACTATATTAATGTGACTTTAGTCACAATCTCGATTGATATTTTATTAATAATCGGAAATAGTATTTTAAAAATAGGCACGATTAAAAAAATAACGATAAAACATTATTTTCAAATTAATATCTCTGACCAGTCACGGAGGTCAAGCTAAAATAACGTTTGCTATAATTAACACTCCCATTTCAAGTCGGTTAAGGCTCAATTACACCTTCAATTAAAATCACATTAAGCGTCTAATATCTAAGGTAATAAATGTCGGTCTGTATATAAGCTACAAGCAATGGATACCGACAGATTGCTCTTTATTTTTCGGTTAGGTTAAGGTAAGGATGACCATATTTTTTTATGAATCAGGAATATGCCCGCCATTTCTCTCTTTTTTTGAACCGGACCAAAAAATCGCAAAGATTGACAATAATAAGGTCGTTATTTTGACAATAGATATCAAGAACTCAAAATGTGCAGAGGAAGGGCTGAAATTATCACTACATCACTTACTACATAGTATAAAACAAAGTTGCTTCCTTTTGGCTTCGCCGTAGTCGGGTAAAACATCAAATAATTCTATTCTGGCCATGGAATTAATAAGTACGAGTAGATACAAGTTCAAGCACTCAAAAGTGTTAAACTATTAAACGATCTAGCAATGCGTGACATACATAAATTATACATTAAACTTATACCCACAGAACAGAGAAATTATAGAAATGTTTTAACGCGGATTTCGTTCCAGGATCAGTGTGGCTCGTGGCTAGCGTATTCTGTCTTCTTACCTTCAATTAATACATGTAAACTACACCACACCTTATTAGAAATGTATTACGTAGTTTACAACAAAGCCACCTAATATTATCGACCAATAACATTGGCGAAAATGCACGAGGAGACCCGACCCCAGATGAACTGGGATAAGGGTGGACAAAGAAGAAGTAAAAGAACATATCATCACCGTAGGTGTAGGCAGACACTAGAGATTTCCATTGGCTACGATCCTTACATAGCTCTCTCGCTTCCTCCACACTCATCACTCTCGTCATACACGCTCGCCGATTTCGAGTACTCCTAATGTCTCCCTTTTTCCAAAAGTCTGCGATTTGGTTTGGAAGAAGAAGAACAGTGGCAATAAATGACGCAATCATATTCCTCGCCCATTTTTTCTGTATGAAACGTTGGCTTGCAAGCCAAACCAGTGACACGCTTTACGCGCGCTATGCCACTTCTTGTTAATATTTCTAAATTCTGTGCTTAAATGTCTTTATACACCGAACACTATGACTCGACAGTTCCCTACAAATATATAATTTCCTAGTAATTTGTCCCGAAAATAGTTATTACTATTTCCATAGTAATGACTATTTTCGGCAACGAAAAGTCAAAACTGACGTGAAGCTCCACCCTTGGCGTGTAATATATTACTAGCTAAGCATAGCCTAGTGACATACAGATTGACAGATATTCGACATTACCGAATTAGTGATAATTATATAGTGGGTCGCGGTGGCGCGTGAAATAGCATAGACTAACTTTCGTATACAGATCCTTCGAGCAATACGGCTTCTGTTCCGAAAAGGAGCCTTAACGATATTTTACTATGTACCCCAAGTATGAGATTTTATAAACACAGATTCTAGCGATTGCGTTAGCGATTTTGTATGACAAACCAGTACTGTACAGCGCCCCTGGCGGATAGTAGAACAACTAAATAATTCCATACAAATCCTAACATAGCGTCTGCGTATATAAAATCTCATACTAGGGCTACTGGCGTTTTTTTGTGGTAGGAAATATATACACAAGTACAGTTCTGCATACCTACATACAAAACTTATACTGCCACCTGACTGTAATTATGAAACTTACACAATAAAAAAATAAACAAAACAGCAAATAATTTGTGTTCAGATTACACGCAAATACATTGCATATGCAAAGTAAAAGCCTAATCGCTTTTACTTTGGCAGAGAGGAACGCAGCGTGGCTACTCCCTTCCGGTATAGAGGTCGTGCCGTATTGCTCTAAGACAGATCCGACATAAATCACGTGGTCAATTGTATGTCAATCCCACACGTTTTGTTATTGTCGACATCCGTTAATGTTTTGAGATTATGAGTTTAGCTAAGTCCCTTGTACTTTAAAACGTGATATGTCAAGATCAAGATGTGAAAAGTTTTCAATTTTCAAATTCTTGACAAATTTAAACAATCTTGTTTTTTGAAAAACTTAAACCTTCCTACCTCCAAAAAAAATTATTTGATATTGAGATAGCTGATTTATTTATTTATTTAACTTCATTACATACAAATGTAAATGGCGGACTTAAAGCCATAGGCTTTTTCTACCGGTCAACCAACCAGTGGGTGGTGCAGAGAAGAACATCTTTTTGGGGTAAGTCAAATGAGAGAACCAAAAAACAGTATATAAATATAAATCTAAAAATAAATAACTACATAAATATAATACCACATATAATACATACAAATATACATAAATACCTAATATATTCCAAAAACCAATACATATACTACACATATAGGTAACTTTTAAGTCTTATTGTCTGATACCTTGTATTAACGCATAGTGTACGCGGGTAACACCGCTGGGTGGAGCTAGTCAAATATAAAGTCATATATAACGTCAACTCTGTATACTAAGCGTACTCTACACTGTCTGTATGTACATAAACTGTTTTGCCACTCCCCGACAATTACCATTACGCTGCGTCGACGTGGAAGAAACTTTAATTATGTAAAGGCGTCTTCATACAAATTTAGGGCTTAATGCTATTCAGCTACTACAACTATTTGAGTTTTGGCTATTAGGTGCAGAAACTTGTTTCAATCTTAAACTACATGAAACGTTAATAAGTTTATTTTGTGGTTTAGGTCATTGTTCAACTTAAAACCTTTATTTTTCAATGTATAATGTATATGTCTCATAAACCTGTGTAAATTGTCCTAGTATAGCACGCATTGGGAAACTGTAAATACTATTACTGCCTTTATACTAATTTTTTATAAAAAATAATTTGGCTAGTAGACTCTTTTCCCTTTTCATATTTATCATCATCATTCCGAGGTCCTTGTTTGATTCCCGCTTAGTTCAAAATGCAAAATTATCTTTTTTATATGTTGTTTTTATGTATATACTAGCTTTTGTCCGCAGCTTCGCCCCGGTGAACTTACCTCGGGAACACTGCATTGAAACCGGGATGAAAAGTACCCTATGTGCTGTTCCTGGTTCTAAGCTACCTCCCCACCAATTATCAGCCAAATCAGTTAAGCCGTTTTTGCTATAGATAGTGTAATTAACTTTTTAGTGTAATTGACTTTCTTTTATATAAGGTGAATTTAAATCAACTGCAAATATTTTAAGGGCAGATTCAGACCACTAAACTGAACAATTTTCGCAAATAAACTTATGTCGAAATATGAAAAAAAAAAATTTACCTCTCATATAAATTGAGAATCAGCTGATCTAGTTTAGCATGGAGAGTGAAAAATAAAATTTCGTATTACGATATAAGTTTATTTGGAAAAGTTGTTCAGTATAGTGGTCTGTATCTGCCCTTAAAATATTTGCAGTTGATTTGTGTCCACCTTGTATATAAGATTTTAACATATTTATTTTTATTTTGCTTGAGTTTATTTTATAACACAACTTGAACTTACTTTGGGGCAGGATCAATCTGTGTGAAATGTCCTTATTGAGTCTTGCATGTATCAATTTAATTTTGATCAACTAACAAAATAATGGCTAGAAAAGTACAAAAAAGAAATACGCGAACAGTTAGCTGATTTATTGAATTACGTCGACGCGCGCCTAATGCGATTAAAATCTGCGACCAACGCGCCGTGTACACCAGGCTTTATTTTTTTCTTCTCATTTTTTTATAACTATATTAGTTACCAGCTATGTAGTTGACGCTTAAAAAAACGACTTTATCAACTGTCATGAAATAAAACAAAATATTATTGCAAAAAATTTTGTTTATTTATTTCTTATTTTAACTATATATATAATACTAGCTGTTCCCCGCGATTTCACTCGCCATTAATGTGTATAGCCTATAACCATCCCCAAGAATCAGGCTTTCATATACAAAAAGAATTTTGCAAATACGACCAGTAGTTTTCAAGTTATAAGCGTTCAAACAAACAAATTCTTCAGCTTTATTATATTAATATAGATTATAAATGAGTAAGTGAGTTTGTTTGTTTATTAAATTTATTAATGTTACGTTTACAAGCCTTCTCTACTGAACTGATCTTCTTAAGATTTTGTTCATACCTACTTAAAAGTATTGAAAAGGTCATACATAATACATCCCGGGAAAAATGAACGTTTCCGAGGGAAAAGCACGCGTGCGAAGCCGCGAGCAAAAGTTAATATATAAATAGGTTTAAGCCCAAACAATATTTCCTTGTCACGTAGGTATTGAGATTCAAGAGCTCTTCTAAAAACTTTTCAGTATTTTGTACAGATTTCAAACAGATTACGTTACCAAAGGCTATCAATAGTCTGTGCTCTGATTGTAGCTACATTTCACAAGTTTTGTTTGATTTGGGGATCGACAGTTCCAGCGGGGTTAGGGTTTCGCAAATTATATTTTAAACTATCTTTTCTATAACGACAGAGAAAATTGATTTCGAAGTCCACATTTCCAGCAGCTGTCAAAGAATTAAATTATAGATTGAGCTAGCCCCAAAGTGAGATTCTCTATAAAAGCTCTCTGCTTTACCCAAAGGTTGACTGTTAGATAATGCTTTTAACATTAAGTCCGCCTATTGTGATTTACATTTTGTATTATATACAATAAAGGTTAAATAAATAAATAAGATTTAATGAAATATTTTTTTAATGAACGATAGGTACTTTATTATATAACAATCTATATATATCTTCTTCTCTATTATATAAAAGAAAGTCGGGTTAGTTACACTATTTATAACTCAACAACGGCTAAACTAATTTAGGTGAAAATTGGTGGGGAGGTAGCTAATTCATCCCGGGAAAAGCAATGTTCCCGAGGGAAGTTCACGCGGGCGAAGCCTAAAGTTAGTCGCTACATAGTATAAAACAAAGTCGCTTTCTCTGTCCCTATGTCCCTTTGTATGCTTACATCTTTAAAACTACGCAACGGATTTTGAAGCTGTTTTTTAAATAGATAGAGTGATTCAAGAGGAAGGTTTTTATGCCCATGCGAAGCCGGGGCGGGTCGCTAGTTAAATATAAAAATTAAAACACCTAAGAGCCAAGAACATTTGTACAAGCCCAATTTCCAACTTTCCCTGACTGTCAGAGGCCGAAACGCGGTTCCGAAGAAGGACACCAGAGAAAAGTCGATTAACCCTGTCAACTACACGAAATGAATATGATGAGACTATTTATTTGTTTGGACTTTGAACTTTAAAAACAAGAATAAAGATCTTTATTTTTGGCAACAAAGGCCCATTCTTCTGAAGTTAATGTAAGTAAGAAAAAAAAAAATAGACTAGAAAAAAAAACAAGTACCAAGCCAGAGGTGTCCATCAGCTCTCTACCTCTGTCTGACAAGCACAGACATAACTTTGACTTTGAAGGAATCACTTTTCGGATCTCGGAAACTTACGGAACCCAATACCATATCCAAAATCAGTCAATATTCAGTTTTCCAGCGAAAAATCAGTTAAACCAGGAACTGTTCCCATGAAATATGCGGATTTGAGCTGATGAATACCGTCCACGAAGAATAATGAACACAAATTGTTTGCTAAAACTGACTGAGTGCGGGCTTATGCCACGGGAACTTTGAAAAATATTCACTTTAAATATTCATTTTCCCGTATTAACAAGCTTGCAGAAAAAGAGGTTCTCTTTTGTCGTTAGTTTTAATTTTGTTGCCTGAGTAGATACGATTTTTATCTGTTAGGTATTGATGTTATCCATACTAATATTATAAATGCGAAAGTCTGTCTGTCTGTCACCTCTTCACGGCTAAACTGCTGGACTGATTGTGATGAAATTTGGTAGAGATGTAGTTAACGACCTGATGTCAAACATAGGCTACTTTTGGGCGCGATATAACCGAGTCCCACGCGGGGCGAAGCCGCGGGGACCAACTAGTAATATATATACTTACAATGCGACTTAGATTAACTCGGAGATATTGTTTTCAGTTTACTTTTCAAAGCCCAAGGTACGATTTAATCATGGTTATAGATTATGAAAATACTAGATAAAGCGACTGCCGTTTGACATCTTGTAACCCTTTTTACATGGAAGCCAGACCTCTTTAGGAATAGGTAGGTATTATTTTCTATGAATATAATTCGAATTTAAATAAATAAATAAATATAAACATATAGGGACAAATCACACAGATTGAGTTAGCCCCAAAGTAAGTTCGAGACTTGTGTTATGGGATACTAACTCAACGATACTATATTTTATAACAAATACATATATAGATAAACATCCAAGACCCAGGTCAATCAGAAAAAGATCATTTTTCATCTTGACCTGACCGGGGATCGAACCCGGGACCTCCTGAGTAGCGGTCAGGCATGTTTACCATTTATTAGGGGCAACATTTTTAGGTAGCCTAAATGTATATGGGACAGCCTTAGAGCGATAACAATAAAACTTGCCTTTCGAAGCATAGTAGAGCTCAATAATGAAATGCCGTTAATGGCGAGTGGCGACCAATCCAAGTCAGGACGCGCTTGCCACGAATGCCGCTAGCCTATTAAGCTTCTGCTGAAAGGATCGATAATGTCTACCTATAAGCTTATTCAACTTTTGTAACAACAAATCAAAGAAAAGTGAAAAGAAATCAATCAAAGGGACCACCCTTAGATTCTATTTAAACAATCACCTTCTAAATTGGCAGCGTCTAATTCCATGTTAAGGGAAAGTTACCCGACTTAGCCAAACTGAAAGTAAAAAACAAGATTTACGCATTTAAAAAACAATTGTGTAGGTAATCCTTGGAGTTGTTCGTTTCCGCTCAATTTCTGCATTTACCCAACTCTGCGGAATATGGAGGGTGTAGAAATAAGTCTATAAAGTGTGATGACGCTGGCTGAATCTTTAAATAAATTACTTAGACGTGTTCTTAATATAAATTCAAAATGTAAACACATGCCTTAATTACAGATGTTGCATAAGAAATTAAAATTGCAGCTGTACTGTACGTAATCTATACACGTCGAAAGTTTTAGTTTATTGTTTTTATTTGAAAAAAATCTATAATATTTAAAAAAAATTATGGTTGCTACGTTCGATCACGCTAGAAAGTAGCTCAATTTGTGAACGTTTTTGAAAACACAACACAACACACAAACAAGAAAATATAGAAATTATGTTGTTATAACTGCCATAGCACTCGTGTGAAACTAATGTGTTAAGTCGTTCTTGAATTCAACTCTACAAATAGTTTGAGGGTACAAATGTAACTAACTATCCTCACTGTAAATTTATTACAAAAAGTTTAATAATTGATCATGATTTATTTCGTTATGCGCATCCTCAGATTTAGTAGCGAGAGAATTGCCAAACGTAATGTAAATTTAGTATCTCGCCATGGAGTATTACCGGACACGTTTAGTTTAACTTGTCAACAAATTAAAAAAAATGTAGACGCATTATAATGAATTATCTCTGCACTCTCGACATTTTACTCCAACACCGTCGAACAGTTAAAAACTTATTCTTTCACCCCTGACCAATATACCTAGATCCCGGAACAGTTTATTAACCACCCCTGGAATATCTGTACTAGAAACGAGAAGGGAGGGAGGATGGGTCTTGGTAATTTGGCCAAGTTTTAAGAAACCAACTCACGTAGAAATGGCGTCTCACGTGCACCAGAAATTGGTGAATGGAGGAGCGTCAAGGTGTTGACGATAAAATAGGAGTATTTTGCTTTAAAGTCTAAGTTAGAAATGGAGGGAGAATACTCAAATTCTAAATATATAAACAAAGACACTACACTGTCAAAAAACTTTAATGTAGATTTACTAACATAGTTATAAGTTCCTCTGTTACTAACACTTTATGGGCTATGCCTCCAATAAATGATTTTTATTTTATTTTATTTTTATTTATTTTTTATAAATATTGACATCATATCTCTTAACTAAATACCTGTGAATATGTGTAGCACCTCGTATAATTTTTTACCACCTAATCTCAATAGACGTGTATCGCTAGTTTGTGATTTTCGATGACTTTTACAGACGATAGCGACTGCGTAAGCGATTTTGTGTGACAAACCTGTACAGCGCCCCTGGCGGATAGTAATGTAACTAAGAAAATCAAAAAAATCCTAACGCAGTTGCTAGCGTCTGCTTTTATTAAATCTCATACTATAGGGGTACTGTACTGATCATACTGTAAATGTGGTTACGGAGGTCAGACGGCAGTCGCTCCATTGTAAATATCAGTGCTTCTAAATCTAGTACCATGACGGCTCTGTACCCCTAGTATGAGTTTTTCTTAAATCGCTAACGCAGACGCTAGCAACTGCGTTAGGATTTTGTATAGAATTTCATAGGTATATAGGATACCTCGGTGAACACTAGCGCCACCGTCATTTAAAAATCATTACTCACTGAAAACACAAGTTATCAAAAATCCCTCTGCTGTAATTATGGTTCTAGGTCTGAAGTTAATTTTAATCATATTCAATTATTAAATTAAATTATAGTTCCATATAGTTACACATTGCAAAACTGCTAAAAGTGGCCGTTTTAAGCAATAATGTAATTTGTAACTATAGAGAATTATAATTTAATATGATTAAAATTAACTTCAGACCTAGAACCATAATTACAGCAGAGGGATTTTTGATAACTTGTGTTTTCAGTGAGTAATGATTTTTAAATGACGGTGGCGCTAGTGTTTACCGAGGTATCACCTTAAAAAAACTCATACTAGAGGCACTGGGCTCTGACGCGTAAGTTCGCTGAAAAGCTTGAATGATTATAAGCTTCAGTAGGTTTTGATCTTTCGTTTTTCTTATATAAGTAACTGCCTCCGTGGTCCAGTGGTTAAATAGCTTGCCTATAGACCCGTGCCTGGATTCGATTCCCACGGGAAGCTTACTTTGTTTTGTTGTTTCCAGTTTTTTTAGGATATTGCAGGCGTGAATCTAAATCATCTAAATGTCTGATAATAAACATGATTCCGTACTTCGGAAGGTACGTTATGTCGTTGGTCCCGACTGCCATCAGATTTACAGAGGCTGAAAGCACCTGAAAGGTTGTTCCAAAGAACTCTGATACCAGGGTATCGCCAAGTTGCCGTGTTTTCTTTCTTTCTTTATTTATTACACAATCGTAAACGGCGGACTTAAAGCCTGAGGCTTTATCTACCAGTCAACCAAATGAATGATGCAGAGGAACTATATATTCTTTGTATAGAATTGTTTATCTTGTATAGTATTATGTAATCCATACTATTATCTATTCTGTATTGCTGGTATATTGATACAGATTTCAGACGAAAGCCTTAGGCGATTTCCCTGAACTGAGAACTTGTGCGATCGTGTTACCTGATACGTACAGATTCTCTTGCTAGCCTTAGGTTATGTTGTTACAGGTAAGTAACTAAATTTGTATTGGTTACAGAATATTCAAATTCAAAGGTCATTCGGATTCTAGTATTCTGAACATCAAGCAAAATTAAATGTGAAAGTCTGTATTTCTGTCTGTCTATGTTTGTTACGCTTTCAAGACTGTACGATTTTGATGAAACTTGGTATGTATTCGTTAAAGACCAGGGGTCATATTTAGGCAACCTTTGGGCGTAAGATACAATAAGTGCATTTAATAATGAATTCTTTATAAGTCTACAGACATGTATTGCGCCGTCTTTCTTGCACACTCGTTCCGGTTCGTCTTATCTCATCGTGAATCGGTTGTCTGTGATGTGTCCGTGACTCTTCGAAGGTGTTGGCTGAAAATCAGTTTTTGGAGGGAAAGTAAACTGTCGCTATGTCCGCGCTGTATTTAATTTCCAAAACTTAGGTTTTTTCGAGTAGGTTTGTGCATAATATTGGCGGATTATTATTCGCAAAGTGTTCGTGAACAAGCGTGTTGGGAAGTGGTACAGTGTCGATTACGTGACTTTTATCTTTGTCACCAAAATCTCCAAGTTATAGCTAAGTAAAATTTTTCCACCGCGTCACTTACTTGACATATTTGACTGGACTAGACTACTGACTTGACTGATTAAAGTAGAATTGGGGGGTTACTATTATCTCTTGAAGCCATGCAAGATCCAGTGAGTGAGCGAGAAAGCGCGATACAAGATGTAATGCGACATCCCCCTTGCTCGCTGGATCTTGCATGGCTTTAAGAGATGGTGGTAAGCCACCTGAAGAAGATTAATAAATTCAAGGAAGGCCTAAAGGACTAGTTCCCATGGCCGGAAAAACTATTACAAAAAAAAGTGCTAGACATCCCTGCATGTCTAATGTAATACTGGAGTTTTTGGAGGGAAAGTAAACTGTCGCTATGTCCGCGCTGTATTTAATTTCCAAAACTTAGGTTTTTTCGAGTGTTTGTGCATAATATTGGTGGATTATTATTCGCAAAGTGTTCGTGAACAAGCGTGAGTGTTGGGAGTCGATTACGTGACTTTTTATCTTTGTCACCAAAATCTCCATGATATAGTTAAGTGAAAATTTTCCACCGCTTCACTTAGCCATCTGACTCAGACTAGACTTACTTACTTGACTGGACTTGACTATTGACTTGAATTTTTGACTCGACTGACTTAAGTTGGACTGAAGAAGATTAATAAATTCAAGAAAGGCCTTAAAGGACTAGATTCCATGGCCGTATAAACTATTAAAAAAAAAAAAAAAGAGATATTTGACACATTTCATGTATGTTATCTTTGTCCTTTGTTGATTTTTATGTGTGATTAATGTCTATTCTATTTTATTCTATCAACCACTGAACCTAAGAGGCAGTTCACAAAATCCGGTCAAAAAGTATGTTGCAAATAAATTGTTACACCTCTGTGTATAGCGGCTGACTTACCCACACACTTGCACAGAATTTAGAAATATTAACAAGAAGTGGCATTGCGCACGAAAAACGTGTCACTAGTTTGGCTTGCAAGCCAACGTTTCACACAGAAAAAATGGGCATTGCGTCATTTATTGCCACTGTTATTCGTCGATAATATTAGGAGGCTTTGTTGTAAACTACGTAATACATTTCTAATAATGTGTGGTGAGGTTTACATGTAAACCTCACCACACAACATACATGTGAACCCATGGGTTCACATGTATTAATTGAAGATGAAGAGAGAAATTGTCCGCGTCGAAACATTTCTATTCGGATAATTTCTCTGTTCTGTGCCCCAAACGTTATCTCGTAATATCCGCGATTTTGGACCGGACGCGGGGTAAGGTGTTCCGCTGCTTGATTTGTGGTCGAGCACGGCTTTGTATGGGGCTAAATTATTGCTTTACAGCTTGGCAGAAGGGGTGCGAACATAAAAGGTCAGGGATGAAAACGAGGAGCCTTATTGTCATTTTTTGAAACGGTCTTATGAATGAACTGGAGAGAAATATTCGTCATACATGAACACCATGTTTCAATCTTATTAAAGTTTGATTTTAATAGTGTGAAAATGTAATTTTTTTGGTATCATCATATTATTATCGTGTCGTTTACACGGCCAATGGACCATGCACTCCCTAGTGACAGGGTTCTTCGATATCACCTCTCGGCCTCTGAGTGGTTTGTTTTGATGACCACTAAATGGCAGCTTAACGTGCCTTTTTAACCGACTTCAAAAAAAGGAGGAGGTTCTCAATTCGTCGGAATGTTTTATTTTTTAAAGCACGAAATCATCTCATCTTAGTTGCGTATCTGACAAGTTGCGAGTCTATCCTGAAAGATGACGAGATGCTTATCTGACCAGTTGCGTTTCTGACGTAAAGCGACGAATCCCTTTATTAAAACCTGCCTTCCCCTGTGTAGTATATTCTTTGGGCGAATGTAATAATATAATGAAGTGGCTTCCTCCCCTCCCTCCTTAGTATAGATAGATAGATTTAAAAAGATTTATTTTTGAGATAGATAGAAAAAGCTTTATTTTTCTAAATACATTTATATTCTTTTCTACTTCTCTCTCTTCCATAATTTTTACCTATTTAGCTTCATTACATAGTCTGCTGACACACGAACGGACAACTGAGTCTCAGTAAAATGTATCCAATTTACAATTAATGCATGAAACCCTAAAAACCAGGGTATACATGGTCGATTGACAGTTCCGTGACCTACACAAAATGAATGAATGACTCTAAAATCACAGATGAACGTTCAATCTAGGTATTTAAATATACAAAACATGTAACATGAAAGTTTTTACAACACACAAAATACAATATGCCCCGGGCTCAATGGAATGAAAATAATATTAAAATCATATTTCCTAACATCGATATTGTATCCCGGGCGGAAAATATTGCCCATAGAAACTATTGAATACAGGTACAATAGCTTTCAATAATCGCGTAGCATCATAGAGGAACTCAGATAGAGTCCAAGCTTTATACATCTAAGATATGAAATGCTGGAAGTTGTAGGTCTATGTTTATACAAGGCTAAGTCGAGAGATTTATGTTTGTTATAAATTAGTTTTAACTTTTTTTGATACACATTGTGCCTATTTCCCGCTAGTATAGATGGACACTTAAGATTTCCATTCGCTAATACGATCCTTTCATATTTCTCGCTTCCTACACATACACATTGATCACTCTCGATAAAAATGACAATTTATTTATTTAATTTAAGCATAATTTAAGCAAATCGCCTTTTTGTTTACAGGTTTTGTTAAAAAGATATGTTACTTACATTTGTGCAAATAGTTTTATTGCCAAACCTTACCAGCATTTTACATTCAGGATTAAGAAGAAAGAAGACGGGTGAAACTAGCCGTATGTAAAGACTAAGACTAATTTTGTTTTGATAATAATTGCATAAATATAGACAATTTCGGTATACTTTAAACTTTTTTTTTTTTTAGCCTACTTTTCATGTATCGCATTGCTGGGCAAAGGCCTCCCCCCTCCTTCTCCACTCATCCCTATCCATGGAAACTTCTGGCCACTTGTCCAAAAATTTGTCGAGATCGTCACGCCACCTCCTGCTTGGTCTGCCTCTATTTCGCCGGCCGTCCGATAACCAAAAAGTGCTCATTGCTGCCCACCTTTCTGGCCGCATACGACAAACATGTCCTGCCCAGTCCCATTTCAGTTTTGCTGTTTTTGTTCCTACATCCTGAAGGTGTTCCTGACTTTATCTATTAGCCGGAAGCCCAGTATACTGCGCTCCATAGCTCGTTGGCAAACCTTGAGCCTGGACTTCTGAGCTTCGGTAAATGACCATGTCTGTGCACCGTAGGTTAGGACAGGTAGAATGCACATGTCGAGGAGCTTTCGCTTTAGGGAAAGTGGAAGGGTGCCTTTCATTAGTCCCTTCATACTTTAAACTTACCGTATATAAATAATATATAAGAAGATAAAGTTCAATGTTTCTTAACTAGACTTAATTTCTAACTAATTCATTTGCTTACAAGCATGGAAATGTAATCCTCAATTTAAATACCTACTGCAATTACTAATTTATCAAACTACGTATTATTATATTTCATTTAATAATTTCTATGAGTTCTCTTTGGAAAATACCCTTTTACATAAAGCTTGGGCTCTGCATACAAAAGTCCTGTAAAACCATGTGAACAAGCTGTAATGTATACCATTGTTATATTGTTAGCTAATATAGTACACCTACATTGTATTCCAATACGATTTTGCAAATTGAGGCGAGGAATATGGCTAATAATGGCTTTATTTGCAGCGAAGCCATTTTGTTTACCTTTCTTGTATACCTCTACCACTTCTGCCAAATGTATATGACCGCCGGTTGTGTGCGTGTATTTTCTGCTCGTGTTGGTGTTTTTTTGTCATGTGTGTGTGTCGTATTCGAATAATGCATTAGTGTTAATACTTGTTGTGTGTGTTTCTTCACCCCGCGCGCAGAATATGACAGAATTTCATGTAGAAATAGGTTCGCATGCCGTCTCTAGTTGGTTTAATACTCTTAGGTATACCTTTTCGTAAGTTAATTTGAAATGTGGCCTACTACATAGATACATATCATCACGCCTGTCTCCCGTAGGGGTAGGCTAGAGATTTCCATTGGCTACGATCCATACATACCTCTCTCGCTTCCTCCACACTCATCACTCTCGTCATACACGCTCGTCGATTTCGGGTACTCCTAATGTCTCCCTTTTTCAAAAGGTCTGCGATTTGGTCGCAGTATGTTTTACGAGGCCGACCCTGACCGCCGCTCCCAGCCAACTCTGCTTTGTATATACTTTTCGTCAGTCTCCTTTCATCCATCCTCTCTACATGTCCAAACCATCTCAACATCCGCTTTTCTATCTTTGTCACTACATCCTCATTTCCACCGGATCTTTTTCTAATTTCACTATTTCTTATTTTATCGCTCAAGCGTAAACCACACATATTCCTTAAAGCTCTCATTTCAACCGCATTCACTATACTTTCATTACTTTTTTTGAGGCTTACTGGACTTACTTATTATAATGTAATATAGCAGCTCCGCCCGCGAAAACTTGAATTTCTTATGAAAAACCAAAAAATCCTTTGTACGAAACTCTTTTTTATAATTATTCAAACAAATTCAATATAAAAGTCAAAATTATTTAAACAAAATAGTAGGAAAACTTAGTCTAAAGAATTACTTAAAACCGATCTACAATTTGAGGAAACGTGCCCAAAATACTGGCAGCATTGCCTCACTGGAATCCAAATATTGAATTCAATATTGTTTGTTGTTGTTTAAAATAAACATGTATCGTTGAAACTTCTTTTTGAAGTCGGTTATAAGTAAATTTAAATTTCACCCCAATTTAACCAAAAGCTCGTTAAACAACCAACATTATAAAGATTTCACATGAAAGCCTTATTTCGCCATACATTAGGTAAGATACCATATAACTTCCAAGTAAACCAACCAATTAATTTAATAATTAATGAAGATATTCAATTTATGTTGATCATGACGTATGGGGTGGTTCAAGAATATAGGGGTAATAAGGCGTAATGTACTTTGATGTTTTGTATTGAGATCGTAAAAGACATAGACTGTGTTTTATTATAGGAGAATTTGCTCTTTTCTTTGCTAAAGTGAGGGAAACTAGGCCAACTGTCCCTGCACACCCTGGCGTCAGTTCTGCGAAACCACCCTCTCCTGTTAAAGTTATTTCCAGTTTTGTTTGTCATCACTTTTATTATTAGTAGTTCGCCGCAAACTTAGACCTCGCGAGTATTAAATATTCCCGTTGTATTAGCGTTTTATTTTATTTATAAAATTATCTACCTACATATAATAAAATCGCGGACATTTTTATTAATATTTCTGCAAACTTAGACCTCGCGAGTATTAAATATTCCCGTTGTATTAGCGTTTTATTTTATTTATAAAATTATCTACCTACATATAATAAAATCGCGGACATTTTTATTAATATTTCAAAAACTACTGAACCGAATTTGATGCCCAACTAACTTGAAAATATTATTGATATTTCCTTCATACCTAGCCTAGCATATTTCATCAAAATCAGACCATCGGGTCGGCAGTTATCGCGGTATAAACATACATACATACATACATAAAAACAATGTGTTTCGCCCCCAACTCGATTTAGGGACATTCGCTTCGCTCGCTCGGTCAATTAAAAAAAACAAGACGAATTACATACATACATACATACATACAATTACGTCTTTATCCCATACGGGTAGACAGAGACTAGAGCCATAAGACCTTAGGCCACGTTTAGCATAATGGTAGTTGAAACAGGATATCAATAGTGATGGGTTGCTAGCCGCATCGCCTATGTCATGATTTCCCCATTCGGCGATTCCCTCAGACGACCTATACGGCTTGCTCGGGAAGAGAAGCAGCTGGTACATTCTATGTTTTTCTTTTTCTCCCAGACCAGCATGGAAGATTAAGAAGGTATTAAAAAGATATCGCGTTTTCGCAAACCCCGGTCACTAAACAAAAAAATAAATTCTCCAGCTTCATTATTATTAGAATAGGTACATATAAAATCATCAACTTCTTCTTCTTTTCGAGTCATAATGGCTATATGGACTCTATATTGACTTTGCCCAGTACTTGGCCACCTCCACCGCCCGGTCGTTTGCCTCGTTCAAGTCCCCCATTGTGCAGGAGACAGGGCAGCTAGCGCACCACTGAAGGTGAGTAATCGACTGCACCGCGCCGCAGTCACACAGGCTGCTGTCAGAGAAACCCCACCTAGTAAATAAAACATCGATATTTCAAGACAAGGGGTGCTAAGAATCCCCGGCAGACCCCCGACCGGCCTTGGAAACACACAACATGCGAAAGTTCTTTGTCCAGTGATGACATATGGGTCCGTGGTTCCTTATTATGGTCCTCATAAGAAAGCTCAAAGTTGCCCAAAGAGCTATAGAGTCTATGCTAGGTGTTTCCCTTCGAGACCGAATCAGAAATGAGAAGATCCGTAGAAGAACAAAGGATGCCGACATAGCTCAGTGCACTCATTAAAGTAGCAGTGAGCAGGGCACATAGCACGACGAACCGATGGGGCAGAAAGGTGACCACCCACCGGCCTGATCTCCATTCGAGACCTCTGCCACAAGCGCAGCGTCTGACTCCCACCGACCCATCCGGTCGGTGGGAGTCAGACGCTGCGCTTGTCCGCATCCGCTCGGATGACTTGAGAAAGGTCGCAAGCAGGCACTGGATGTAGGCCTCTTCCAACCTAGGGGGAGGCCTATGTTCAGCAGTGGACAGCCTGCGGCTGAAATGGTGATGATAATGATGAATTCAAGACATAGTTACAATCACAGAGCAAGGAATTCTCATATCGCTCACGACCATAAAAGTTTCCGTGGTCTGTGGTTACAATCAATTTTATATTGGTGGGTTTTTATTCATTTACTCAATCTATGTCGGATACAATTTCTACATTAAATACAGACCTATTTCCAGCTATGTATTGACATCAAGACGACCCCTTTGATGACGTCAGCAAGGGCTGTTATCATCGTTCGTTAGCGTCGCATTATCACAGCCAGGAAAACATAGACATTTACACCATACGACTAATTTGTGAAAAAAAAATGTAAATTTATTTTCCACTAGCTGTTTTCCGTAGCTTTGTCCGGTAGGGTTAAATCGCATCCGAAGTTAGCCTATGTTTGACCTCTAGTCTTTAACTATATCCAAATTAAATTTCATCAAAATCAATCCAGCAGTTTAGTAATGAAAGCATAACAGACAGACAGACATTTGCATTTATAATATACTAGCTGTTCCCCGCGGCTTCGCCCCGCGTGGGACTCGGTTATATCGCGCCCAAAAGTAGCCTATGTTTGACCTCAGATCATTAACTACATCCCTACCAAATTTCATCACAATCGGTCCAGCAGTTTAGCCGTGAAGAGGTGACAGACAGACAGACAGACAGACTTTCGGATTTATAATATTAGTATGGATTAGTGACCCGCCCCGCCTTCGCATGGGCACAACCTTACCATTGTATCACTCTATCTATTAAAAAAAACCGCATCAAAATCCATTGCGTAGTTTTAAAGATTTAAGCATACATCGGGATATATAGACAGAGAAAGCGACTTTGTTTTATACTATGTAGTGATTTCACAGTTTATAAATCGAACCCACGATCATCGGCTTTTCAGGTAATCTTTAACCACTTGATAACAGTGGCGTTACTGTACTGAGTAGGTACTCGTATATCTATTTTATCTCAAAAACAAAATCGTGTCGTAGGATATAAAACTAATTTGGTATTCCCTTTTACTCCGGCTCGTTAAGACACATTCATGTTTGTGTAACGGATATTTTTGTGATACACACATTTGGTGTGTTCTTCATAGAACTAGATTCTTTTGAGGATTTTGTATTTTTCTAGGAAAAATAAATTGATCGTATTCGTTGGAAAACCTTTGCTTTCGCTACATAGCTCTCTATATCTGAAAATTTTTAGACGAAATAACAAATACAATACAACACAAAAATACATTGTGTGATTACGGCTCAAAGGTTTCCACAACTGTTTGTGATAAATCACATAGATTTAATCCTTTCTCAAATCCTTTATTCACAATTTTGAATTTTTGAATTTGACTGTTGTTAGTGACAGATCTATTTGGTAATAAATTGGTTAATTAGTAAAGAATGCCATACTGCATTAAGTTAACCGCTTATATACTTCTTTATTTTTAATTTGTGTAATAAAGTTTAAATAAATATATAAATCTATATCTTCTTCTTTGAGACAAGAATAACCAAGAGAATACATTGACTACACGTAATGACTTGAACGCAGATACATTCTGCGTAAATTACTTTATTACACTAATTATAAAAAAAATAGATAATGCTTTATGGTAACACTACATAGTACAAAACAAAGACGCTTTCTCTGTCCCTATGTCCTTTAAAACTACGAAACGGATTTTGATGCCGTTTTTTTAATAGATATATGTAGAGTGATTCAAAAGGAACGTATTTATTCCCATGCAAAGCCGGGCGGGTCGCTGGTTCTTTAATAATTAACCAATTTATTACCAAACAGATTTATCAGCAACAGCAGTGAATAACACCTTTTGAAAATGAAGATATAACGAGTACCCAAAATCGGCGAGCATATTAATAACAGTGATGATTTTTTATAGGTGCTTTTCTTTTTTGTAATCTGTGTAATGAATCCACCTTTGAAACACAGAAAAATATTGGGACTAAAATACTGGCAACAACAGGATAATACCAAGACGTATATACTATTAACAAGCGCTCGCTTTATATAACCTTATTTTGAATCTCCCAGTCTTATAACTGCTGCCAAGAGGAATCGAACAATAACAAATAAATTGGCAAAGTTATTTGATTTCAGAACGGTTTTACAATTTAACGAGGAAACTGGTTGATTATTACTGTGTCTGCCGCGAGATTCTTTTGAAATTCGAATATTGAAAACATTATTAGCGGCTGCGTTCCATGGAAAATTATTTTTTAATTTAGCAAATTTTGTGGAATTTGATTCTTTTTGTGTGTTGTGTTTATTGAAATTGAAATGTCAAATACCATGGTAAAAAAATAAACGATAGGACGTTGCCATTAAGGCCGAGAATAAAACATATTGTTTAATTTAAAATTGCGCCAACTATACAGCAATCGCGTTTTTCCATTTTCGGAAATATTGAAATTATTGTAATCAATCAACGCTTATTGCATAGATTAAAAAATAATTTTCTGTGAAGGGACCACGCGTGATTTTCTAATTGTATGGCTTATTGATTTATTGTGTAAATAAATAAATATATATAAGGACAAAATATCGCACAGATTTTAGCCCCAAAGTAAGTTCGAAACTTGTGTTATGGGATACTAACTCAAAAATACTATATTTTATAATTTTATAATAAATACATAAATAGATAAAATCCAAGACCAAGGCCGATCAGAAAAATATAAATTTTCATCTTGACCTAACCAGGGATCAAACCCGGGACCTCTTGAGTAGTGGACTGGCATGTAAACGATTACGCCACGGAGGACGTTAGTGTGATCTTTGAAATATAAGATTTTTTTTCTCTTCTCTGAGCTCTACCAACAAAATGTTGCGTGGAGTTGAAAGCGTACTGGTAAATTAGTTTAGTTGTAGAACACACGAATCGGGAGTTATTGAATCCTAGCGGTTGGGCATAGTTCGGACTGCTTTGTAACTCGCTCAAATGCACCGCTTTATTGCAGTTTGAATGTTTCAAATATTCTCGGTTGGCCATAAACAGACATAGGAGTGAGTAAACCATAGATAGGGAGTGCCCAGAAAGAGATCGTAGCTATTATAAGTGGTAGTGTTAGTAATTAGTATGATTGTGAGTGTTTCCGCCATGCCCCTTATTCGGTGGTTTGTATGTAATACTAGCGACCCGCCCCGGCTTCGCATGGGTATAAAAACCTTCCTCTTAAATCATCAATCTATTAAGAAAACCGCATCAAAATCCGTTGCGTAGTTTTAAAGATTTAAGCATACATAGTGATATAGGGACAGAGAAAGCGACTTTGTTTTATACTATGTAGTGATATTGATATTGAGATTGGCGCCTCTAGTAGCACGCGAAAGATGTAAAATTTCCTTACTCTGTGATCTGAAGAAACCAATTATGAACCTGTGTTTATCGTCAACGAGATCAATATATACATATAGAATTAGACACAAATAACATGCTCTCTCTTTTTTTCCAATATTTTTTTTAGTATTCAATGACCAGCGATCGACCACGATCCCACCTGATAGTAAGTGCAGATTTATTAAGCAGTTAGCACAATACGTTCGAAAATCAAATATAACTTAAATTTGGAAAAGATGACGCCAACTGACTTTATGATATTAATATAATTTTTCATTGGCAACCAACGGCGGAACTCGAAAAGAAAGATGCGTCTCGCCGGTCCCGTCCCCGACACGGTATACGAACTCGAGACAAAAACAGGGTATGTGAAATTTAAAGGACGTTTTACATGTAGCGGGACACGGTAGGGAAGGGGTTGCAAAGGAAAAGTAAAAAAAAAATTGGCTGACCACATCTGGGAAATACATATAGAATTTGTAAATTTATATTTATGACAAATTTTTAATTTAAACTATGGGGATAATCATAATTTATTTTTGGTTTAAGAAAACACATGTCATCACGTAAATTCGCACTCTGTTATGTAAGCAGTTTTCTCTTTGTGAGAACCTCTTATTCAAATTAAAATATGTGTATATCTGCTGTTGATCTTTCTTTTAAATAAATAAATATTTTTAGGTTTCAATAATGGGGTTATGCTCACTGGCCTGTTTTTGAATTATTTGTACCAAAAAGATACTTTTAGCATTTTTATTGTAGATAGTAATATATTTTTAGCACATATGTTGTGTGATAGAAATATAAACACACATTATGTGAAAATTTTCCTAGTAAAGTGATGTGGTCATTGTGCAATGGGTAGTAAAAATATTGACTGGTAGAGAATGCCATAGATTTAAGTCCACAATTTCTACGCTTTATTTCAAAGTGCAATAAAGTTATATAAATATTTTTCTTATTATTTTGATAATCATGCCCCATAAAAGGCATGTTTTACTCATTCAACCCGCCATGTATCATAAAAGGTACAGACTGAAAATTTCTGCACATCGTGCCATATAGAGCGACCTTTATACTTGCGAGTATGCGTACTTAGCATAAACCCCGCGGTTGCGTTCATGTTTATTGTCTAATTTATTTATACTTGAGTTTAGTGCTTTGCAATTTCACTGTAACCTTTCATGAGGTATTGTCATGTAGATGTCCTTTTTATAATACATCCCTTTTATTGCGTCGCGGCGTAAGGCGGTATTGTAATATACTTTTGTTTTTTTGACATACTGAGATAATATTTTTTTAGGATACATGTATTTTTTTATTTATGTACACAGAGGTATTTTATTAAGAAAGGGTCGGCCTAAAGCCATAAGACCTTAGCGTGTTGGTAGTTGAAACAAGATATCATTAGTGATGGGTTGTGTCATGATTCCCCCATTACAATTCGAAAACTCAATACTTACCCTCTCCATAAATATTCATGTAAAACCGTTGTCACCAAGTACCTGAAATCTCTCGACTACACTGAAACGGATAACCTACAGACCCATAATTTAAAAATATCCAAAAAATAATCTACAAAATGGCCGCAACCGCGTCGCCCTCATTTCGATAAGCATAGTGTTCCCACTCACCTCGTTCACACATTCCTAATTTCGTCACATACTGCATATAACATACACACAAACTTTCAATTCCTCTTAGAAACATACCATCTTTAAAACTACGCAACGGATTTTGATGCGGTTTTTTTAAATAGATAGAGTGATTCAAGAGGAAGGTTTTTATGCCCATGCGAAGCCGGGGCGGGTCGCTAGTGTCCAATAAATGGCAAACCAGATGATGTGATCCGAGGGAGGGGCCTAGCAACCTGCAGCACAGGTTCCAATAGGAACCTATTTCAGGACACTCCTAACAAGGGTGAATCAGTTATAAATCACCAATTATTATTGTTAGAACCTTGTATATGACTTACCTTGTAATGGAAAAAATAAACGTTTTATTTATTTATTTATTCCACGATTCCCTCACTTGACTTACAACCTGCGAGGGGAAACCATCTGGTACATTCTTTCTTTTTCTCCCAAACCAGCATAAAAGGAATAACCATTATTACCAGTGATGATAAACACCCTATAGCTGTAGCCATCAATCCTTTCAATGAATGCTCTCGTTGCGATATTTCGTCCCGTGTGACGTCACTAATGGCTGATACGTGTACAGGAAACGAGGATCGTTTTATTGACGAGACTTTGGTAGCCCTTTATTTTGATCGTTTGCTTACTATTTATTTTTTGGGACTCTTTCAAGTCAAACCAAATGAATTAATGAATAAGCAGTTTATTGTACTAATTGCATTATTACTTACATCATTGGATTGTATGGGATCGGAAATAAAATTAGTACAAGCGGACTTATCGCTACTGCAATTTCTTTCAACCAACTTTAGGTTAAGGTTCTTACGAGAATAATGGTGTGAAATTTAGAAAACAATTCGGAGCTCGACAAAAACATTGGTCAAGGGAACGTTGGGTGGAAAAAGTACTGGGGGTTTAGCCAAAGTCTAATTTCATTTTGCGTGCTTCGGAAGCCACCTAAGCCGTTGGTCCCGGCTGCCATCTGGTAGTCGTTAAAAGAACCACGTCATAGGACGAGAGGCGGTTTAGCCGAACTCTTAAACCAGGGTGTGCATGGTCGATTAATCCTTCTTCTTATGTACTAAGTGCCCCACTTGGGTATTGAAATGACCTCACGGCATAACCTAATCGCTCTCATAAGAATGCAATTATGCTTAATTACGAGAAAAAGACTCTTGTAAGAGCCATCAGAATGGAGCGGAGCGATTGACATTGGTTGTACAAGGCTATGCGAATAAATAAATAAATCGCACACGGTTTGGAATTGTTTTTATAGTGGGCAACTCAAAATCGAGCTTCGGGGTATCACTACGTTTCTCATAAATAAATAATATTTAACTTGAAACGTCTCGTTCAAAGGTTTTATTAATATAGTTACAGTTTGACAATAGATATAACCAGGAGAATATGATGATGGGGTGTGACGCGGGAAATGGCTGGAAATAGATCTAAATGAAAGAAACTTACATACTATACCGACCCTACATAGGAAAGTGGGATAATGTAAAGGAAAAAAAGAAGTTATAGTTTGAAAATGAAGAATGTTAAAATTCTTCGTGGTCAGTGTTTGACCATGAGTAAGAAAGCCCTTTTTTGTTAACCATATTGCCTTAGTGTGCAATAAAGCTATCAGGATTTGACATTTTCCCGGCCCGATTCCAGCCATATTTTCACGTTACCGAATCTTATTATTGATTCTTCGAAATAACCACTCATTCTATTACGGGGGCTCGGCATCCGATTACTGTACCTCCTTGTTATATTAAATTGTGTGAAATGACAGGAGATCTCACTTAATATTGAAATTACGAATTTCATTTCGCCAGCCAGTATTATTTACATTTGTGAATATTTTAATATTGCGACCGACGAAATTGGAATTTTCTGTTTGACACTGGCGCGATGTAAAGTGATTTAAATTATTTTGATGTTCATTTTCTTGCTGTGGACTCGGGTTACCTTTCAGGAGTATTCGAATGGAAAGGGAATAAAATTTGATGATAATTTGGAAATTATTTAATTACACAGGTGTTGCTTTGATGATCAGAGGTACAGTGAACCATACAAAGAGAATACTGCCTACGCATTTTGTTTTAGTGTGATCTGGGGGGTTACTATCGTCTCTTAAAACTACGCAAGAACAATTGAGTGATAGATGTTGCCTTACATCATGTTTTGCGCTGTCTCGCTTACTCACTGGATCTTGCATGGTTTTAAGAGATAGTAGTAACCCCCTGAACTGTAACCCACCTATCAATCAAAAACAACAATTGACGTCAATAAGTGATAAGAAAGTCCTATATTGAAATTAAACAATTTTAATTTTAATCTTAATTGAGCGGCGGTACCTAATGCGTAAAGGTAATGCTACTTCCACACTTGGCTATTCGCCTATTTGCCAAAATATTTGACGAATAGGCAAAGACGCAAAAGTTTTGGCAAATATACCGTCCACACATGGTCAAATCGGCCAATATTTGTAAATAAATAGCCAAGTGAGGTAGTAGCATAAGGTATGGTATATTTTTCTCTGTGGTTCAATTTATCTAGATGATGTTGTGTTTCTTTCATCTTATGTACTAGGTCACATATGGTGACAGGCATCTGCAGGCCGGGAAAAAATAATGATTTTACCTCTCCTGTGCCTACCTGGATTGTCTTTTACATAATTTACTTGCTCTTGTTTATCTGATTACGCTTCCCGGCTTGAAATTTTTATGTTATAAGATTTTACCACTGGGCAGTATCAGATTTGAAAGATTTCCGCTACTCAGGGTTCGATCCCCGATCAGGTTAAGATAAAAAATGATATTTTTCTGATTGGCCAGGGTCTTGGATGTTAATCTATTTATATATTTGTTATAAAATATAGTATCGTCGAGTTAGTATCCCATAACACAAGTCTTGAACTTACTTTAGGGCTAACTTGATCTGTGTGACTTGTCCCTATATATTTATTTATTTAAGCCAAGCCGCACGGGGCGTCAATCTTCAAAATTTTAGTTTTCGTCGGAATTTCAGAAATACCGCTAGCTCCAGTACATTTTACTCTTGCGGATGCGGGTATAGCATCCGCTGCTCGCTATGATTTGTGGGGGATGCGCCCAGGGGAATAAGCCAAAAGTAAGAAGCAGATTTTAAGTTAAAATGAACATATTTGACGAAGGGTAGTACGTATTCCATTTTACAATATATAAGGTGGACTCAAATCAACTGCAATTATTTTAAAGGGAGATTCAGACCACTAAACTGAACAACTTTCCTAAATAAACTTATGTCGAAATACGAAAAAAAAAATATTGACCTTCCATACAAATTGAGAATCAGCTGATCTAGTTTAGTATGAAGAGTGAAAAATAAAATTTCGTATTTCGATATAAGTTTATTTGGAAAAGTTGTTCAGTATAGTGGTCTGTATCTGCCCTTAAAATATTTGCAGTTGATTTGTGTCCACCTTGTATAATATTGTTTCATATATAACTAACTTTCTAGCATCATCATCTTAGCGAATGTTCTGTCGCATCCCCGTACCGTACGCTTTGGTAGTTAAGGTTCATTGGTTGTAAATTGCTTTGTCCTACAAGAGGGTAACTTATTTAGGTGTTTTATTAGGTTCCGATATCAGTATTCATATTATCGAATATATTCGTTATTAAATATTAGTTTTCCGCTAAATGTTACTAAACTTTCCGCTGAATATTGACAGTATTCGATTCCTTAAGATTACATTTTTATTTCTGATTCCTGCGGGTTTACTTCTCTAATGATAGAACCGCCACCAGACCAAAAATTAGTACCTATGGTATATATTCTGATGTCTAAAACGGAACGGCCTAGGTTCAAACCTACCTACATGTAAGCTACCACATTTCCATATATGTATGCACCGTGGCAATGACCTGAACTAACTAGACTAGTCGGCGACGAGCCCTGATGAAACTCGATAGCACCTTACAGCAATGTACAGGGTGTTACCTTTTGTTTATTTATTTCTTCGACGACCTCTATGGCCTTATTGTTACCAGCCTGCCACGCCGATGGTTCTGAGTTCAATTCCGATAGCGAGTCACCGGTACTCACCGGTAATTAAAAATCTAAGATATTCTTTCATTTCGGGGATAATATTCACTTTGCGTGGCTGAGCCGGCGGATTAAGTATTTTATTTTCCTATAATTACGAAATACTAGGAAATACTATAGTTTCTTGTTTTTTTTTTCACTTAGAAAGTTTGGTAGTATGTATATAAGCATGTTTCATTTATACAAAATAATAGTCTTATATATTTTTAATAAATGATTATAATGTTTTAAAACCTCTTTCGCAATATTTTTTCTCATCTATGTGCATTACATATAAACATATCATCACGCCTGTCTCCCGTAGGGGTAGAGACGAGATTTCCATTGGCTACGATCCTTACATACCTCTCTCGCTTCTTCCGCACTCATCAGTCTCGTCTTACACCTTCGCCGATTTCGGGTACTTCTAATGTCTCCCTTTTTGAATGAATGAATGATTTATTTCGTAATGTATGAGTTAAAATACAGTTGTTATTTTTAAAAGTTCTGCGATTTGGTCGCAGTAAGTCCTCTATCTATGTGTAAAATACATACTCGTGTTACACACAAAATTACTCCAATTATAAATATGTTTACTAATTAAATAGTACAGTTTTAAAACATTAATTAATATTTACTACCTAGGTGGTCTACATATTACAATTACTGAAAATGATCCCCAAAACAGAAACAGGATCCCAACTCAATCTTCCCCAAAAGCGTGTAAATCCGAATGTAATATGCACCACCCTGTATTGTAAGGCGCAACTCAGACACTTATGCATATTTAAATACACATGTCTCAAGTTTTAATCTCAAGCTTAATGAAGGATGTCCTGTGTAGACTTGAAGGTCTTTATGTATGACGTACCGTGTACAGTCGGGGGCAAATAAATCTGACCCGGGTCACTATGTCGAATGTCCTTAAGCCACTAATACACCATCATGTTTATATTGGGCTTTACGAATGTTAAACGGCAGTCGCTCCATTATAACAGTACCGCCAAATGAGGACCATAATTAAAAGCATACCCTGGGCTCTGAAGAGTAGGCTAAAGACGCAATCAGGAAACATGCTCGGACAGAGAAGAAGAAAAAGAAGTTAATACTTATTGTATAGTAGCTGTAGTCCGCGACTTCATGCGCGTGGGCTTCGTTCCCGAAATCCCCGCGGGAATTGCCCGGGAATCCCACCTTTCTTTTAAACAAAGTTTGTCATGACAATAACCAACACAAAGAAAAATAATTATACGATTTGGTGCATTCGTTCAAAATCAAACATGCCTTGAGTTCATTCAAACGACGATATTTTTTTTAATGAACCGATTTGAAACTTGATACTGGCAAAGATAAGCTATAAGTTTGATTGCCATATTGTGGATTAATTCCACAACCAAAAAAGGTATAAGTACATATAAGTTCAATTCTAGTCTAGACTATCGTACAATCGTACAATATTACATTATAGCCTGTCGCCAGGCCGTCTGGCGAGCTGTGCCCGTAACACAACCTCACGGCACTCGCACGGATTCCTGTCAGGGCTGTCACAAGCTGAATTGTTTTTTTTATAATTCCTACTTAAGACTGTTGAAGGAATAGCAGTCTAAATATATTTATCAGTTATTTTATAAATATATGTATTATAGACATATTTTAGTATTCTTTTATCTATATGTACGTTATCATAAAATATGTATGTAATTCATTAATCGCCAAAAACAGATTTTCTGCTTGGTCTAATGGTTGACTGGTAGAGAATGTCATATGGCATTAAGTTCACCATTTGTACACTTTATTTTTAATTTGTACAATAAAATCTTAAGTAAATAAATAAATCTGCTTCAAAAAAACAATGACACGACTGCAATAATTCTGCGAAGAAACGCACTGATTCTGCATGTTGATTTTACAAGAATCGCATTTCAAAATAGTGATATTACTAACCTAAAAGTCCTCCGAAGAGCTGACTGGTAAGAGGTGGAGCGGAAGAGAGAAGAATGAATAAATGAATGAATGAATAAACACTATTGCACCAATTACATAAATACATCATTGGATTGTACAGGAACAAAGATGAAAATTAGTACAAAGACGGACTAGAGAGAAGAGTGGAGAACTCTTGTGTCGGAGACCAGGATCCACTTTAAGTCGTAGATCTTTCGCAATAAAGAATCCTATACTATTAAACGAGCAATATTTGTATGTATGTATATATATATATATTTGTCTCGCGTTTTCGAAAACGGCTCAAACGATTTCTTTGAAATTTTAAACATAGGTTCTCATAAAGTCAAAAAATTAATCTAGCCAGGTCTCATGTCGGGGAAAATTCGTTTTTCCAATATTTTCCACCAAAAAAGATTTTCCGCATGAAATTGTAGTTATAGTACAATAATTTCGGCGTCGGCTGGTCTGCTTCGATAGCCCAGTGGTTAAGACATCTACTTTGTACTCTGGTGGTTCCAGGTTCAAATCCCAACTATAAAGAACGTTTCTTTTTCTTAGGTTTTTTGTTGTTTTGGAGTATAAAAGTATTGAATCAGTATAAATTGCGCATATATTATTTTAAAATGGCTTGAAAGAATTATTAATTCGGTTATAACGTATTAAAATATTTTTCTAAGAAACATTATAGATTCAAATCACAAGTCATCCAAGTATCACCATTTTCTCAGGATTCCGTCATCATAACCTGTTGAAACTAATATTAGACGGCCCAACCTTTCAGACAAAAAAAAATAATTTTAAATCGGTTCACGCGTCTTTGAGAAATCGAGTAACAAACATAAAAAAAAAAGATTCCGACGAATTGATACCCTCCTCCTTTTATGAAGTCGGTTAAAAATTGAATGATAAATTCTACCACTAACCCAAAGGAAATACTTACCAATCCACGGAGTAAATAGTGTACCCAGTGTACCTACCAATTCAAATAGGACTGTGCCCTTAGTATGAGTTTTTCTTAACGCAGATGCTAGCGACTGCGTTAGCGATTTAGTATGGCAAACCTGTACAGCGCTTCTGGCGGATAGTAAGGCAACTAAGAAATTCCATACAAAATCCTAACGCAGTCGCTAGCGTCTGCGTTAAGGAAAACTCATACAAGGGGCACTGAAACGTGGAAAGTGCTTAAGGAATGCAACTAACAACGGTTGATGCTAGATGACGGTAATCTATTTACTTACTGAAAAAGTACAACGCTATCGTTGTGTTTTCACAAAAAGTGATTCTGTTTTACATATATACCACGACTAGCTGTTTCCCACAGCTCCATCTGCGACTAAAAGTAACTTATGTTCGACCCCGGGTCTTCAACTAAATCCATACCAAATTTCATCAAAATCCGTCCAGCCGTTTGGCTATGAAAGAGCAACAGACAGACAGAGAGACTTTCGCATTTATAATATTAATATGGTTGCATACCATAACTACCGAGCAGGTACTAAATTAATAAAATGAGTAAGGCAATATAATATCGCTCATTGGAGTTTCTTCAAGCTAACCTTAAAATGTAAAAAATATGTACTTATATAATCTACTAGCTGTTGCCCGCGGCTCCGCCCGCGTGTAGGTTGCTTTTCACGTAACCTGTGGAAACTACAACTATCCAGACCTATAGTTAAATCTATAGTATCCTATTCCCGTGCCAATTTTATAAAGCCATTACATTGCTACGATATCAAACTGAAAATATTAACATTCATACTATCACATCTTTGTCTCTAAAAGAGTAGACGCAGCCTATTACAGGGTCATTTGGACCTAAAAGCCACTCCTAAAGTTATAGTGGGCGTGAAAAGTGGAGAGAATCTCAATAAAAAGTGATAAGTTAGTTAAATTAAACCTTACGACACGACCGTATGTTCCGTCAAACAACAACTGAACTGACTTGCCGATTTGATTATTTTTTAAACCAAACCAACCAATCAATTCAAATAGCTTACAATACAACACGACCGATAAACAAACCAACCAATAGAACTAAATCAACAACCAAATTTTTTTTTAATTAATTCAAATTAATTGCCGTAAGGAAAATTTTCAATCTGCTATACCATATACGAAAAAATAATTAAAATAAAGTCAGCATCATCTATTGATATTTTATGTAACTAAATTATACGCCCACACACATTCAATGTGTTATTTTATTAAAATTTAATAGAGACTGCAGTGTGTTTTTCTCTTTATTGATATCGATAAAACAAAGTAGAAATTCTAGCCTTATCTAAATTAAATACGTTTATGTAAACCGCATTCAACTGTTTAAAAGTTTTGAAGCAGTGCTAGAAGTAAACTTCAACTGACCATAACTTCTTTTTCCCTTAACCGATTTTGACAAAACAAAGTTTTGACAACGCTCCTAATTATATGTAATCCACCTGTGAAAACCGCGTTCAAATCTGTTGAGTAGTTTTGAAGTTATAACGTACCAGAGGGACAAAAATTCCAAAAATTGTTTTTTTTTTTGTTTCTTTTATTCTTCTTTAATCGCTCCGTATCAGTTTTTTAGAAAAATATTTAATGTATATACACTCGATTTTTACTGTCCGATTATTTGTATAGATAGATAGATAACTACAAAATATTTTTATACACAATATATTAACGGACTTAACGCTAAAAGCGTTCTCTACCAGTCAACCATTTGATTCATCTTCTTCTTCAATGTCGTCAATGACAAATAGATTATTATATTTATTATATTTGATTTGATTGGGGTTGCGACATCGTTTATCCGGAAATAAATTTGCAAATGAATTTATTCGTTCCTTTTCAAAATTAAAAAAAAAGTAAGAAAATAATTTTAGAAAACAAATAAAAAACGAAAACAGAATTTTATTGTTTGTGGCAGGATTCGATCCAGCTACTTCCAGCTATTTCTTGAAACATTTCTTTATTAAAATATTAAAAGCAAAAAAATTGAATTCTACAAAACTAATACAAAACGAAAAAAAGTAAGTAAAAAAAAAAGCCATGTTTAGCAGAATAAAATTAGAACCCTACTCAAAAAAATGATCCGCGACCTCTACCGATAGGCCAACATGCGTTGTTAGTAATTGGCGAAATTTTAAATGGAATTTGTCTACAGGTACGCAAATTCACCCCTTTTTTTGATGTAAGGGTTGGAATTGTAAACAACCCTTTCTTATGTGGGCAGTATATAGTATAATAATGAAGACACTAACCAAATTTCACGTTTATGGCTTTTATAGTTTCGGTTTTGTGATGATAAATTAGTTAACCTTCCCCTTTTTACCCCTTTAGAGGTTGAATTTCAAAAAACGCTGAAACACGCCATTATTTATTTTTGTTGAGAAGCATTCTTGCCAAGTTTCAAGTACATCAGTGAAGATTTTAATTTTTTTATACAAACTTTGCCCTCAATTTTAACCCTTTTAGCGGTCTAATTTTGAAAAATCCTTTCTTATCTGAGCACTACGTATTAACATAAAACTTCGGTCCAAATTTAAAGTTTATAGCTTTTATGGTTTAGGCTGGGCGTTGATTTATCAATTGCCCTTGTTCTTATATATAGAAGAAATTATATTAATCTACTAACTAATTAGAAATTAATACAAATATACTTAAAGACCTACAATTTATTTGAGAAACCTTACAATATATTTAAGATATGCAACTAACTTATGGAAAATAACACATAGATTTACCTATTTTCAAACTACTATTCGAACTCCGGAATCCGGAAAAATACTTTTCAAACTTAAACGAATCAATGAGTAGCCCAAAACGCAGACATTAAACTATACATACAATATAATGCCGCAATCACCACTCCATACTCCAATCAATTCTAATTTAATTTTATTTATTATTTTATATTTAACAGGTACCAAATCGTCTTAACACACAATCAAATCGATAGAAAAGCAAAAAAAAATTTTTTTATTTATTTGAAATCTCAATTACTACACATGATGTTAATCATCATGTGTAGTAATCGAACGACAAACCATATCGACTTTTAAAATGTATGGTGGCGCCATCTATTGACACATTACTGAACTCATAATATTAACAAATAAATAAAACCTTTGCACTCTGTCTTCAATAATTTAGTTGTGTACGTACAATACAATTCAATACAATACAAAATATTATACCAAGATATTTTCAATTTTAATTCCATGTATCTCACTTCAAAAATGACAAAGTTTCATACAAACTGGCAACCCCTATTTCACCCCTATAGGGATGTAATTTTCAAAATCAGATTGATGCATTATTATCTTTTACCAATTACAAATTCAAATTAAAAATTTCATGTGTCTCACTGCAATAATGACAAAGTTTCATACAAAACGGCAACCCCTATTTCACCCCTATAGGGATGTAATTTTCAAAATCAGATTGATTCATTATTATTTTTTACCAATTACAAATTCAAATTAAAAATTTCATGTGTCTCACTGCAATAATGACAAAGTTTCATACAAAACGGCAACCCCTATTTCACCCCTTTAGGGATATAATTTTCAAAAGTCCTTTCTTAGCGGACGTCTCTTAGTCACAATCTACCTTCCTGCCAAATTTCATCTTCATCGGCTCAGCAGTTTTGGAGATTTCGTGATGAGTGAGTGAGTGTTTTTCGCTTTTATATATATAGATTCCTTTTTTTCCCGCCAAAGTTTAAGGAAATCTTTACTGTTTTCAATTCTTCTTCTTTAGCCCATCGTCACCCAATGCTGAGTGTAGGAGTAGGCATCTAGCAAATCTCTCGGTCTTGTGTTTTCCTCATCCAACTACTTTCGGCAACTTTGACCAGGTCATCGGTCCATCTGACATTAGATTTACCGATACTTCTTCGTCTGGTTCTGGGTCTCCACTCAGGCACTAACTTTCCCCAACGGTATTCTCTTGTACGGCATACTTGGCCCGCCCATTGCCGCTTTCTTTTTGCTACCATTTTGACTATGTCTTTTTCAATCATATTATTCTTACTGTTTTATACATAACTAGCGAGCCGCCCTGACTTCGCATGGGCATAAAAACCTTCCTCTTGAATCACTAATATAATAGATAATTAATAAAACCGCATCAAAATCCGTTGCGTAGTTTTAAAGATTTAAGCATACAAAGAGACATACGGACAGACAAAGCGACTTTGTTTAATACTGTGTAGTGATAGTGATACTCAAGCAAATTGCGCTGAATGTGCAATTTCAAAACACTTCGTTTGTTCGGGCGTTTGCTAGTTCGAGTTTGCACTATAAAATAATATATTTTAACACTGTAGACAACCCTATCGGCTTCAGTGTCCACAGCTATATCCGTTAGTAAGTAGCAGGCTACCTAATGATTGAATCTAGGTAGTTAATAACAGAAACAAACAAATAACGTTTTCATCTTATGCTGGTCTGCGAGAAAAAGAAAAACATAGAATGTACCAGCTGCTTCTCTTCTCGCGCAAGCCGTAAAAGTCGACTGAGGGAATCGGCGATTGGGCGAATCATGACATAAGACGATGCGGCTAGCAACCCATCACTATTGATTTCCTGTTTCAACTATCATCGTGCTAAACGTGGTCTAAAGTCTTATGGTCTTAGGCTCTGTCTACCTCGTATAGGATAAGGACGTGGTTATATGTATGTACAAACAAATAACGCTAGGTAAAATTAATATAATTTTTATTTTGACAATGTCAGGTTACAGTAATTTTTATACCTAGTATTTTTCCCGATCTCCTTAGTTGCCTAAAGGAACTAACTAACCTGCTACTAATAAAAATAATACATTTTGCGCCGCACAAACGGTGGAATCCCGCCCTTCATGTCCATGTGTTACTATTCCCGCCATGTTTTTCCCTTAATCGCCTTTTACGATAGTTACAAGATGAGTTCTATATTCTCAAGTTAAAGACTACACGGTTTAATGAACTTTCAAGATAAACTTATAGAAATTTAATCTCTCCAATGATAGTTTAACCGATAGCGTTCAGGTAGTTAAAATTTTCCGTTAACTTTTAACGGAAACTCAACAACTTTCCCGGATCGGATTTAGCATATCGCTTACAAAGGGCAAGCATCCCGGATGTGTTTGCTGTTTTATATAGTTTTTAGAGTACCGTAGCTGAAACGGAAAACGAAATAGTTGAAACGATGGAGTAGGTCATGTGATCTGCAGCTTAAGAATAGACTACCTCTTCTCTTCCCGTGGGTAGATGAATAAAGATCTAATAGAGTTCAATTGTTTTCTCTCTAGTTGGTTACCAACAAGAGCATTCTAATAATGCGCAGTATTATTTCTTTGAAAGGCAATACTAAGACATCGCTACCTATCCTCCTTATAAATATCTACCGTCTTTATAAGCCTCCTCATTCTCACTCGTTGATTGACTATAAGAGATCCATTTCTGGGTTAAGTCCGCCATTGTACTTTTGTCAAGCCTAATAATATCAGTAGACTATCTTTTAAGAGCTGCGCACCTGTTGGTTGAATTCCTTCCAAAATTCATTTATCTTACTCATGTCTGTAGAACAAATACCCAAAAATATATCTACCAAGCGTCACTACCGTTTATAGCTACTTAAAACGCACGTAAATCCCCACCAGCGAAGATCACAGTTCGTGAACATTTTCGTTATAGCCTATTTAAATCTGTTTTGTGCGCAACCGACCCGCTGGCTAAATTTATCTACACACTTCACCAAGCTGATTTGAAATTATAGTCGTTAAGGAGTTACGCGCTTTCTACATGAACGATTTTCAACTGCAATTTAAGATTTATAGCCACCAACTTTGGTACAGCCCTACGAAAAAGGTTATCAACCTCTGCGTGGACTTTATTCCATTGTAATAAGGTTCATTTTTGAATGTTGTTTATTTCGTTTGTAGGAAATGTAGGGTTGCCTCTCCGATCCCTAAAGGTAAGGGTTTGCGAATAGGTTTTTTTTTATCCTTGCTTGTAGGTCTGATTTTCCTTATAGCTGTCAGTGTTATGCATATTATGGGCGCCGTGAATATTGTATATTCACCTGAAGTAAATTGTGCAGAGATTTTGTTTGTAATAAATAGGGTACGGGGTTCGCATCCAGGAAAATGTACTTCAGTTGGGAGATATGAGCAAATATTGGTTGTGTGTATTGCGTTTGTGCTCATTTCTATGGAATACAAGTAGGTTGATTTGTTCGTAATGAAATGAATACGTATGTCATCAATATTCTTTATTTTTTGTATATATTGTGTTGTTAGTTTCTGTCTGTGTGGTTTCTGGCTTCAGGAAAACCGATCGTAAAAGGCATCAATAGAGGTCTTAATTTGTACACTTAATACATACATATCCAGCTAAGACATCAATTGTTAACCTGTCTCCCGCAGGGGTATGCAAAGGCTAGAGATTTCCATTGGCTACGATTCTTACAGATAGTCTATTCAATGGCATTGTTTTATTACTACATAGTATAAAACAAAGTCGTTTTCTCTGACCCTATGTCCCTTTGTATGCTTAAATCTTTAAAACTACGCAACGGATTTTGATGCGGTTTTTTAAATAGATAGAGTGATTCAAGAGGAAGGTTTTTATGCCCATGCGAAGCCGGGGCGGGTCACTAGTTTTTCAATAAAACTTAGTTAAGATACTTGTTTAAAGAAGAAAAATTCTATTAAGTATTTATTTATTTGCATCGAATAGGCTTCGAAACTACTAGGACGGTTTGAAAAATTCCTTCACCTTTGGAAAGCTACACTATTCCCGAGTGACATAGACTATGTGTGTACCACGGGCGAAGACGGGGTGGACTGCTAGTATAATATAACCAACATAGTTTAAGATTTTCTATATTACTAATACTTTGGGGGTCGTAAAGCATTAAACCAAATTTATTTTAACAATGAAGTGGATCAAAAGGGATTTGGAAAATGCATTTATCATGTTTTAATTTTACTTTTTAGTAAAAAGTATTAATTGTTTATTTATTTGTTTAACTTTATTGCAAAAATACAATAGGCGGAATTAATGCTAAAAGCATTATCTAACAGTCAACCTTTGGGTCTTGCAATTGTTTGTTATTACACTAAAAAGTTACACACTGTAAAGTTATTACACTTTATTGTACTAAAACTAAAGTGAATACAAATAATAGAAATAAAATAAAAGTACAATGGCGGACTTATCCCAGAAAGGGATCTCTTATAATCAACCAGCGAGGGATAGAGAGGATGCTTATAAGGTGATATAAGAAGGTAATTGTAATTTCAATTTGTATTGTTATATGTTTTTTTTTAAATATTATAATCTTAAAATAATAATATCTAAATCTTAGATGAACCCCAATCTAAAACAGTGATATCCTCTGTCACTCAGTAGAATTTCAATTAGATGTAAGTACCCTCATTGATTTCAGACGGGGAGGGTTTGGAGGTAATTTATGACTATAGAATTGAGGTTGGCTTGTTCAAACTGTACAATACTAGCTTTTGGCCGGAGCTTCGCTACGACGACTTTCGGGTTCCATTTTGTTTTTAGGGTTCCGTACCTAAAGGGTAAAGACTCCGCTGTTCGTCCGTCTGTCTGTCACTAGGCTGTGTCTCATTAACCGTAATAGCTTAAAGTTAAAATTTTCACAGATGATGTGTTTCTGATGTATCTTGAGCTCCTCCGTACTTTGGAAGGCATGTTAAATTAAAAACGGCTTTTTCTTCTTTTCGAGTCATAATGTCTGTAAGGACTCTATATTGACTTTACCCAGCACTTGGCCACGTCCACCTCCAAATTCAAAATGGCTATAAAAACGGCTGTTATCGCTAAATAGCACTCGTTAAGCTGTATCAGATGCCTATGCCTGAAAATCTGAGAGTGTGGGCCACTAATACACCAAAATCATGTTCCTATTAGTTTTGTTTCCCTGTTAAAAGGGTTACGGAATTACACAGAATTTGAAAATATTACCAAGAAGTGGCATAGCGCACGAAAAGCGTCACTAGTTTGGCTTGCCAGCCAACGTTTCACACAAAAAAAATGGGCGGAGAATTTGATTGCGTCATTTATTGCCACTGTCATTGGTCGATAATGTTAGGTGGCTTTGTTGTTAACTACGTAATACATTTCCAAAAGTGTGTGGTGTGGTTTAAATGTATGAATAGAAAGTAAGAAGAGAGAATACGCTAGCTAGCACGCGTCAAAACATTTCTATTCGGACAATTTCTCTGTTGTGTGTCTATGTTATCTCGGACCGTGATTATTAGCGGACTATAGGCTTGGAAGTTATAAGCTAAGAACGCATTTGAATCTCATGTAAATAATCAAAGATCTTTAATTTTTATATTGAGTCCAGGTTTGTTCTATAAGGTATACTAGCGACCCGCACCGGCTTCGCTTGGGCATAAAAACCTTCCTCTTGAATCACTCTATCTATAAAAAAATCGCATCAAAATCCGTTGCGTATCAAAGATTTAAGCATACAGGTATATAGGGACAGAGAAAGCGGCTTTGTTTTATACTATGTAGTGATATACGAAGATACAAAAATTCGTTTTCCATCAACGCTCAAAGTAACAGTGTACAAATCTGATGTTTATTACTAAATAAATAAATCAGAAGTGTACCTTATCGCTTTTGGGTAAGGCACATGTGCCGAATTGTACATCAAAGGGAGAACATCAAAGGGTTCCGTACGTCGTCTAATATTGATGACTGTGGTTAGGGGCGATCTAAGATCGCTTTTTTGTGCGAATGATATTTTGTTACTTAATAATAATTTGGGGAAATGTAATTTCAGTATTTATTTATTTATTTCCTTGGGGTTTTGCTCCAATGAATATTTTGGAATGACAAGTATTTTTTTTATAGGAATCTTCCTTCAAACTTAAGGACATTAATTAACATTACTCACGAACACACACACATTAAAATTTTTATTTAATTTTTAATATAATACAAGGTTTTCCCGTGAATTTTCCTGCATGAAAGTAGTCTATTTCATTATTTCGGCTCTTTATCATCTATACTAATAATCTATCTTCTATATCTATACTAATAATAAATCTGTAGAGAGGTCAATTCTGTACATGAAATAAATTTTCAAAATAACTATCAGGGGGTGATTAGTGATCGATACTGATGCCAAAAATGCAATCAGTAAAATTTTTGTCTGTCTGTATGTTCCTTATAAAAACAAAAACTACTCGACGGATTTTAACGAAACTTGGTACAATTATTCTTCATACTCCTGGGCAGGTTATAGTATACTTTTCATCACGCTACAATCAATAGGAGCAGAGTAGTGAAGGGAAATGTTGGGAAAACGGGAGAAGTTACTCCATTTTTTGAGCTTCCGTCGCGTGTGCTGTCTTAATTTATTTATATTTATATTTTGAAAAATTAAGTTAGCGGGAAAAAAATGTTGTATGAAAAAATCTAAACTGCATAAGTTAGATGCTTGAACGTTGATAGTCGTGTCAAATATTGAATTTTGCGGGCGAATTTTTCCCTATTCTTGGATGGTTTAAATCTTTAGTAAGTAGTTTTCCGTTATAGATTACTGTTTAATTTTCCAGGCGGACGTTTCATGGCCCTTGAATTATCTTATAATTTTCTTTTGTAATTTCCAAATTTTGTTTAAATAATTGTAGGTTATAAGTCTACGATGTTTTTTTGTTAATTTTGTACGGAACTCTACTCTGAACTTCGTGCGCGAGTCCGACTCGCACTTGGCCGGTTTTTAGTTTTTATGTGGTCAAACTTTTACTTTCATACCGACTGACATCCACATTCTCACCTCTGAATTCCACACGAAAGCCTATAGGTACTTTAGGGTTAGCCTCCACTGATCGTGTTTTCCTAAATTTATATCAAAACAAATTATCATAAACTAATAATCTTTAAATTAATAACAATTCATTATTCAACTGAGCTACTTATACTATAACCTCATTTAAAAATAATACAATTAAGCATTTTAAACCTTTATCAAACACACACAACGATCTCTCTTTTATAACACGCCACGTGGACGAAGTCGCGGGCAAAAGCTAGTCATAAAATAAATCAGGACGATTTATTTTATTCTCTGTTTTGAAGACCTGTAAAAATTGATTAAATATTATGTATTAATTACCAATATAATGTCTTTATATATTTTATTAATAAAATCAATCAATTTAGCTTTATTTCACTTTTCTTATAAATGGACAAATCATACAGGAATATTAATATAGGTAAATTAAACAATAAACATTTACGCCACGAGATCACTAAAAAGATTGGTATAAAAAATAAAAAAATAAATGGTATAAAAAACTGCCTTCGTGGTCCAGTGGTTAAGGCGTTTGCCTGTAGAACCGGGGGTCGAGGGTTCGATTCCCACGGGAAGCATACTTTGTTTAGTTGTTTCCAGTTAGGTTAGGACATTGCAGGCTTGAATCACCTGATTGTCTGACAAAAAAGATGATTCCGTGCTTCGGAAGGCACGTTAAGCCGTTGGTCCCGGCTGCCATCTGGTAGTCGTTAAAAAGGAACCACGTCAGAGGCCGAGAGGCGGTTCCGAAGAACTCTGACACCAGGGTGTGCATGATCGATTGACCATGACACCTGTACGAAATGAATGAATGAATAAAAAATAAACAGGTAAATAACCTAAAAATAGCAATATTTCACGCCGACCTTACAAGACAGTCCCAACTGCCCATCGCGACGTAAAAACGTTGAAGTATCCCAAATAAATAGCAAAGTTGGCAGCAAATCCTACGAATTTATATGTATGAGGATAATGCCGACCTAAATTAGAGGCAGGTGCTCACAAGTTACGGAATTGAAGCTTGTACACTGGGGATAGGAAGGATCCCTTTGAATCGCCGAGCGCGATGGAAATACCTTTTGGCGTTCCTTGTCGCGAGATTGATCGGGAAAGCTACAATAATGCATTTGATTTCGCGACAGATCTTGACAGATTTCAATTTAACCTACTTGAAGTAAAACAGTATCATGTAAAGTAGGCTAAAACCAACAAATGTTTAATCTTCATTAATTAACTCTTTAAATATCTAACTGCCGACGCCACTGCCTTAATAACTTAGCGGTTAAGGCGATTACCTGTAGGTCCGGGGTTCAAGGGTTCAATTCCCACGGGAAGAATATATTTTTTAGTTGTTTCCAATTTGGTTAGGACATAGCAGGCTTGAATGTCCTGATAACTCCGTGCTTCTGAAGGCACGTTTAGCCGTTGGTCCCAGTTGCCATCTGGTAGACCTTAAAGGAACCACTTTCTAACACCAGAGTGGGTATAGTCGATTGACCGTTTCAAATACACGAAATGAGGTTGAACTCTATTATACAATTTTAGTAGAGGGAAAGCAGGCTTGATGGAGAAAACACAACACCGACGATGCTATATATTGTTTTAACATATACATATAATATATTTAATGCTATACCCTGACAGCGTTGTGATAAACACGCACATTATTTTTATAGCCGAGCACCGAAATTGATACATCTATAAACGAAGGGCTGCGTCAAAGGGATGATTCTCATTTTAGCGAGTATTAGGGAGCAGTGGGGATTATATATTGATTCACATTGGACGAGTTTTTCAATATACGAGTGATATGTAAGAAACTAGCGACCCGCCCCGGCTTCGCACGGGTGCAATGCTATATAATACATAAAAACCTTCCTGTTGAATCTCTCTATCTATTAAAAAAACCGCATCGAAATCCGTTGTGTAGTTCCAAAGATCTAAAGCATACATAAGGACAGACAACGGAAAGAGACTTTGTTTATACTATGTAATGAAAGTGAAGAAAATCCTATTGTTTAAATACCTGCGTGGTTAAGGCGTTTATTTAAAGACTCGGATGTTGTGTGTTCGACTACCTCAAATATCATACTTTCAAAATTCAATTTTAATTAACGTATCGCAATTGCGCACTTTGTTCCCCTGATTTTGCAGGCATCCATGAGCTACGGTGACCACATGTCATAGGTGGGACGAATTTTTCACTAAATTGTATAATAAAATATAAAATAATTTAGGATATATGAGGTGACCAGTTTAATTATGTAGTTGCAGGCTTGAGGATGTGATTTTGAAAATGCTTCCGTGCTTCAGAAAGCACATTCAGCTGTTGAAGCTGTTACACGAACATCTCATATTATAAGTTTATTAGCTATTAGGCGAGTAATATAGTAGCTTTAGCAAGATTGTGTTACTACCTCAATCGAGCCAGCTCATTTACGAGCTACCATTGAAGAAAAATAAGCAAAGCTCTTATAAGCTGTAGAGTGAGTGAGACTATCACTTCACTATCACTACATAGTATAAAACAAAGTTGCTATCTCTATCCCTATGTCCCTTTGTATGCTTAAATCTTTAAAACTACGCAACAGATTTTGATGCGAAGCCGGGGCGGGTCGCTAGTTATAGTAATATTATATGTACAAGAGCAATATTACTTGTTACTAAAACTCGCCCTAGTAACTCGCCCGATGTAATATTAATTCGACGTTGTATTATATCGGATATAGATAGAAATATTTTGTAATTGCGATTTTGCGTGATGTATCAATTAAATTGAATTTTGCAAATGGCGAAAATCAGGGTTGAAAACGCGAAGAGCAGTTTAAGAATAAGATAAAATTTATTTGAAATATAACGTTATATTGTTCTTCTAACAACAAAAACATAAAGCTATTAGCAGTAAGCTCCCAGCAGACGCAGAATAATTATCCGATATTAAAGCCTGATTGTATGATAAAAAAGCGAGAAATAAATAAATCTATACTAATAATAAAAGATTTCATTGTTTGTTTGTTTGTATCGAATAGGCTCGAAACTACTGAACCGATTTAAAAAAATCTTTCACTTCTGGATAGCCACACTATCACCGAGTGACATAGGGTATTTAGATATATAAGTACCACGGGCAAAGCCGGTAGTAAATAATAAAGATGATTTCGTGCTTCGAAAGGCACGTTAAGTCTCTGGTCCATGCTGCCATCTAGTGGTCGCTAAAGAAGTGAGAAGCCGAGAGTCGGTTCCAAAGAACCTTGACACCAGGGTGTGCACGGCCAATTGATCTTGCAACCCACACGATATGATGAGGATGATGATGAACAGTGTTCATTTCTTTTAAAACTCCAGTCGCCAGACCCTGCATAACCTAGTCTCAAGAGTTTATCGAAACCCCCTATCGCCCTCTGACAATAAGTTCGGTTTCAGATTATAAAACAAATGCCCAGTTTGCCAGAGGTAAGTCGAACAGCCAAGTAAAACAGCGAATGATTGAAAGTTTGTTTTTGTTTTTAGGGAGAAACCATAGATTTACGAAATCGCAATTTTTTTTTAATCTACTTACACGGAAATACAGATTAAATGTAAAACAAATTCTTGCCATACCTAAATGTTTCGAATGTAATGAGTATCAGCTAGAGTTTCTCGCTTGCAGAGGGTTATTTTCAAAGGCCCCCATGTTTTCCTTCGTTCACGTCGTTAAGGTCAATCTAAACATTGTAAAGTATAGCACTTTACTGGCTTGTCACAATTCATAAGCGACGAGCGATAACAGTCCTTTCTATAACTCTGAACTCTTTCTGATGTACTCTACAAAATTAAACACTCTCATTTCTCTCATGGAATATCTTGTACTGATTATGTTTAACATTGTATCCTATGTTTGTATTTTTGTGTTCATCCCAATTAATAAGTATTATTAATGCGAAAGTGAATTTGTATATTTGTTTGTTTATTCGTTTGTTGGTTACCTCTTCACGCCTTATCTACTGAACCAATCTTCCTGAAATTTTACATAGGAGTATTGAGAAGGACATAGGGTACCTTATTCTTGCGGGGGAAGCCGCAGGCGAAAGCTAATTATTTATAACTATAACAAGACAAAATGGTATGGTTCAAGAGTAAGCAATTACACGCTTTAATCTTTTGACCTAGACCAAAACAGTTTCTTGAGGACTCACTTAAGTGTGTTTAGCTGTAGTTTTAACTTAGTGCTTTCGGTGTAAGCACGTTTATAATGCTAATTTGGACCTGAAAGCTCGACGTCGACAATTAGTGCGCTTAACGTAAACGCTTTTCATATAAACCTAAAGTTATAATAAGGGTACTTAAAAAATCTGGATCTAAAATATCTAATATAGAAAACTGCTAAAAGTGGCTGTTTTAAGGTGATACCTCGGTGAACACTAGCGCCACCGTCATTTGATAAATCATTACTCACTGAAAACACAAGTAATCAAAAATCCCTCTACTGTAATTATGGTTCTGGATCTGAAGTTAATTTTAATCATATTAAATTATTGAATTATAATTCTTTATAGTTACAAATTGCATTATTGCTTAAAACGGCCACTTTTAGCAGTTTTGCAATTTGTAACTATATGGAACTATAATTTAATAATTGAATATGATTAAAATTAACTTCAGATCCAGAACCATAATTACAGCAGAGGGATTTTTGATAACTTGTATTTTCAGTGTGTAATGATTTTTAAGTGACGGTGGCGCTAGTGTTCACCGAGGTATCACCTTAAACAATATTGCAATCTTTTACTATAAGGAACTATAATTTAATATGTATAAAATTGACTTCAGATCCAGAACCATAATTACATAACAAGAATTTTTGATAACTTGTGTTTTCAGTGAATAATGATTTTAAAATGATGGTGGCGCTGGTGTCTAAGTCTAGACTCCATTGTCACTCATATATCCAAAACCGCCAAATCTAGGATCATGAAAAGGCGTGAAGTAAACTAATGATGCAAGTAGGAAACACGCTCAGATAAAGATGAGTAAATGAAACAAAACGAAACAGTTTGTAAACTCACACACACTCACTATATATCCTTTAAAGAGGATTAAAACATGCTACTGTCTCAAGTTTCCAGTAAAACTGAAATAATTCTAGTAAAGTTTGTTTAATGAAAACATTGTCTGAAAATGTTGCTTAGTCTGAACTTCGCCATTTAACAAACTTCAAAAAAGGAGGTTCTTAATTCGTCAGTTTCAGACACGGTTGCGTTGCGGTCGTTTAGATTTAATATTTACGAAGCATGTTGCTAATTATTTACTTCTTCTTCGTCCGAGCGTGTTTCCCGGTTGCATCTTCAGCTTACGCTGCTGAGCCCAGGGTACGCTATTAATCATGGTCCTGATTTGGCAGAACTGGTTATTACAATGGAGCGACTGCCGTCTGACCTCCGCAACCCTTTTTACAGGGAAACCAGATCCAAAGGAACATGACCCGGGTCCAACATTGTCAGATTTTTCAGGCCGCCTTAGCCTAATTTAGAGCATTTGCTCTGAATTATCCTAACGACTGCCATCTACCACAACGTACAATTATATTTAAGTTCAGTGGAGTATGTACCAAATTGGTCCCCGCTCAGCACATGTCGCGGTGTTAACCACGACGCTGATCTTCCGCGGGTACCATAGTTAAAACAAAAAAAAAAACCAACGACTTAACGTGTCTTCCGAAGCACGGAGGAGCTCAAGATAGAAGTGCCACTAATGGCGACCAATCCGAACATGGCCGCGCAGTCGCCGTAGCCGTCGCTTGACGCGCACTATCTTTACGAACACGTGCGCCGCGCTAGGCTATCGAGCTCCTCATTGCTATATAATGGTTAACATGCCTGACCGCTACTCAGGAGGTCCTGGGTTCGATCCCCGGTCAGGTCAAGGTGAAAAATGATCTTTTTCTGATTGACCTGGGTCTTGGATGTTTATCTATTATATGTATTTGTTATAAATTATAGTATTATAGTTTATTTATTTATTATTTATTTATATCCTCGTTGCTAATTATTTACTGTTAATGTATTAAGAATGACGAAGCATTTTGCTGATTTTCCTATACAATGTTACTTCAGATTTGTTATTATCTAATAATATTTGTTACATATTCGATTTTTGCTAACGTATTTATTTGTTAAAATGAAATTCAGCTTCTAAAATTTAACAAATTTACTGTTTTTAGATTCATTCCTAAACTAGCTGTCCCGGCGAACTCCGTACCGCCTGAACCTGCACTTTACTCACCCTTTAAACCTTCCCTGAACTTCCACAAATATTTCAAGACCAAAATTAGCCAAATCGGTCCAGCCATTCTCAAGTTTTAGCGAGTAACGAACAGCAATTGATTTTTATATACTTATATAGATAGATGAGTGCCATATGACATTGCTTCTTACCAAATTTCATTATTCTAGTTCAACGGGAACCCTTAGTCCCATTTCGTAGCTGACTTCGAAATGGGAAATAAATATCCCCATAGGGATACGTATAATTTTGAATATAAACAGCCGAAAGAAATCGTAGGTTTTAGTATATGTTATGAATTTTAATTTGATACATTAATGCCACAGCAAAAAAATTTGACAGACAGGCAAACAGACTGAATACAAAGTGATCTTATACCCATTTATTTAGCAAATATTTATGTAAGTGTATTATTGTGACTGATTATGTATGTAGTTGTCTATGAATGTTTATGTTCATTTCATATCCTTTATGTCTTGCTAGTCTTTGTTTGCACTTCTACTCTTTTCTTGTGCATTTTCTTTCGTCATTCGCCGGTTGACTGTAAGAGATCCCATCCTGGGATAAGTCCGCCATTGTCTTCTTATTTTAATAATGTTCCTTTTACTATGTATTTTAAAGCAATAAAGATATTACAAACAAACCTAAGGGTTCCGTTTTTTTAATTTTGTACGTAACACTAAAAAGGGGAAAATTTTATCAAAAAACCTAGATTACAATATGAAATCTGTTAATTACATTTTAAATTTGAATAGCTAGGCATGTAGGCTTTGCAGGCAATACATCTAGGCTTTCATGGTCTCTGGCTCAAGATGGGTTACCAAATCAAACAAGACTATGAATAATGCATCAAGACGTTCGTTATCTTCAAGACATAACTAAAATAAATAGCCAAATCCACACAATATCGTAAACAAATTAATTTTCAAGATACGTGATTCAAATATCAAAAAATACTAATATGCGAAAAAAAACTACGTGTTTTTGAATGCTTTCTGCATGTCCCCGTACGATTACTGAATATGAATTTATTATGCACAATATTTTTTTCGAAAAGCCATACGATTCACAATTCTATGGCAATGAACGGAAAGTTTAAATTGATTTTGTATGTGGCAGAAAAATAAAAAAGTTTGCCAGCCTATTGGTTCTCAACACAAATCTTTCTAATGTTGCCATGCTATAGCTTGTTGGGAGATTTTCAGGTCACTGAGCAGCAGTTCTGGACTGAATATTGAGGTTGGTTACTTTATAAATATTTGAATAATGAACATTGTTTGGTTGGATAATCTATAAACATTAACCGTGTTTTATTTATAGCAAAAGTATGTATTCGATTTGCATTTTTGCTTCATTATCGCAAGTTAGAAGACTAGGCTGTGTCAATATTTTGGATAATTTTTTATCACTAATACACCCGGATCATGAGAATATTTTTTCTGATATCCATGTAATTTAAGGCTACGTATGAAGATCAAACGATAGTGGCTTATCACTTTATCACTAGTACTTACTGCCAAATCTATTACATAGGTAGTTCGCAGCTTTAGAAGCAAATAAATGAAACAATTCTTTAAATACTTCATTGGATATAGCAAGTAATAAAACATCCATTGACATTTAAACAGATATCGGGCTCCTATGCTATAATGCACAAAATAAAATAAAAAATCGGTTGTCTGTAAAGTCGGTTTACTGACGATAGTTGAACGTGACAACGTCATAAGAAATTCGCTTGCACTTCAAGCCTCCGATGGAACGCCTCAGAGCGAGGTAACGCCGCATTGCGTCATGTTTTTTCGTGCGTGCAGCCGGCTCGATCGAATTATAAGACGTTGTCACGTCAAAAAGTGTGACCCGACTTTAAAAAAGATGCTGTATAATATAAGTAGTAATACTTACCATGTGGAACTTTCTGGCCGATGTTCATGTGAATAATGCTGTAGTAGTGTACCCAACGCGTGTTGAAACTTTTAAAACTGAAACAAACAACTAACGACAAAAGTATTTCAAACTAACGAGCAAACAAATTAGCAATTTGAATCTAAATTAAGCAAACTACGACCCCAGCATGGCAACACCGGCGTTCCAATTTTAAAATGCGTCACGTATGCTAAACCCGCCCTCTCGCGGCTCATTCGTACGGCTGAGTTTAGTCACGTGGTCGTTTAAAAGCCACGATGCGGTCTGTTTACATTTTATTACTTCTGGCTGTACCTCCACATGAACACAGAGGAGGTCTATATAGAGACAAATCTTTGTTTAAAAATTACAATAAATTAATTAAACAATTGCTTGAATCTTAATGATTGATTTAAAGCGTTAGCTTTTTTTGCTTTTTCTTTATTATTTTATCCAGATTCTTATTATTGCTTTAAGTAATTCATATTATTTAAAGCTGAACCCGGACTCGCAAACGACTTAGAAGCACATTATACTGTGATGCTACCATGTAACCGAGGAAAACGCTAAATTAACTGGGCATTTATTTTCTGAAATCAATCAGAATCACATGATTACATACTTAGAAATGATCTAAATATTTAATTCGGAATCACAAAATGAGTTTATTTTCTTTCAAGCTATATTATTTTTCTTTAGTACAAAAAAAATCTGAAAAGTTTAATGGTATGTGGGGATATTTTAAAAAACATACCTATAGTCACGGAATAACTGGCTAAACAATCATTTTATGAGCCAATCGATCCGTGTAGTACGAGATACAAGGTTATTTATTTAAATTGTGTAGTCTCTATAATTAGCTACTCTGTAACATGAAGCTGGAATGGAAAACGTCGGTTTTACTTTAAATCAGCAAAGAACGTGCTTTTCATTTTTATTTTTCGAATATGTAGAGAAGTAACTGTGACTAGTTTTCCTCCATAACAATTTTTTAAGTAGCATATGATGCAACCTTTATAACACCTTCATGGTCCTGGTTTTGGCGGCACTGGTTATTACAATGACGCAGCTGCCGTCTGATATAACCTGTGGTCATCCCAATAGGAAAATGTTCCAGGTGTGTTAGTGGCAAACAATGTGAGATTTTTCGGACTGCTAATACCATCTGATAGAATACAGCCTAACGACTAAGGCAGTCGTTAATCTTCTTCTTCTACGTCCGCGCATGTTTCCCAGTTGCATCTTCAACTTATGCTTCAGAAGCCTAGGGTACGCTATTCTGATTATCCTGGGCGTCGATTCTGCATACGTTAAGACAAAATCGTATCAAAATAGTGTTTCAATAGTAGTGCTTTTACACACTATTTTCAAGAGTTATGACAGTATGATGTGATGTGAATTTAGTGTGTGGTGTGATCATCAGAAGTGATATAAAAAAAATATACATTTCTTGTAACTAGTGTGTAAAAAAGCACTACAATTGAAACACTATTTTGACACGATTGTGGTTTAACGTTAGCAGAATCGACACCCTGATTTGGTGGTGCTGTTTATAATAATGGAGCTACTGCCGTCTGAGCTGCGTAAACCTTTTTTTACAGGAAACTGGTCTGGTTTACAGTAACATGTATAGTTAGTTTAAATTTTACTAACATAGTTGTATAAGTTTTCTACTAACACAATATGGACCTGTATAATTGCATTAAGTGGTCTGAAATAAACGATTTCATTTATTCATTCATTCATAGTAACATGATCAGGGAGTGTTAGTGGCCTACACTGTCAGATTTTTCAGGCTGCCTAAAGGCATTTGGCATAGCCTAACGACTGCCATCATTTCGAGTACAGTCGTTAGGCCAACAGCCGCGTCCAACGGCTTAACATGCCTTCAGAAACACAGAGGAGGTCAAGATATAAATGCCACTAATGGCGACCAATCCAGTAGGCCGTGCACTCATCGTCGCTTAACGCGCCCCCCGCTAGACTGCCGAGCTCCTCAGCTTAACGTCTACCATCCAGAGATAAACCGCGATCAACGGCTAAACGTACCTACCTCTCGACTTAAGAAGGAGTACACTTTTATATAGGAGTCCCACAGGGATCAAACTTAGGACCTTTTATCACCATAACACCATTATAACTACGAACACAACGTTAAGTACAGTACAATCCATGACAATCTATGCAGGACCGACCGTGTCTTCGCATAATGCAACTGAACAGGCGACTGTACTGTGTTATTTTTGTATAGATATGCCTTATCGACTGATTTTCTCGACGTGACGGGAAATACCTAACTAGTTAATGTCGCAAATACATTTTAATATAGTGAATGAATTATATGCGAGAATTAAAGTTTACTCTTTCTAAATATACGCTTCTTTAACTTAATATTGATTTAACGCTTTTATTGTTGACTAGCTTTAACCCGCGGCTTCGCACGCGTGGTCAAGGGGAGGAAGATATTTCAAGTGCGTAACAAAGTTTCTCTAAAGATGTTTCTTATGATGAAAAAACTATCAAAATCCCACCAGCCTAACACAAAGCGGTCATCATTATTTCCTGTAGGTGACACGGTCAATCTACCATGCATACCCTGGTGTCAGAGTTCTTCGGAACCGCCTCTCGGTCTCTGACGTGGTGGTAGACGGAACCAACTTTTTATTCTTCTTCTTGTTTTCGAGTCATAATGGCTACTATAGTCTGCGTTACCGACTTGTTTGTCCACGCAGACTATTGCCCAGGGTGCGTCGAACATAGGGGTAAATTATAAACGCCACACGTGGAGGCTCCTTTCTTGCCTCTTCTCTTGTTTATGAAAGTACACAAAATCCTAATATCGATCTAGATTTATCCCTACAAAAAGATGTTTAAAAAACGCACCAACAAAAACAACTCAATTTAATTACATTGCTCACAATAAAACATAAAAGATTTTACGACTCGCTTTAGTTCTCAACTAACAAGGATTGCAAAGTACGAGAGTATTAGTATCTATGAGGCGCGGATAGAGAACCATAAACTTAAAAAAGTCGTTTTGAAACAGCACATAAACACACTAGTTTGCAGTTGAAAGAAAACATCGTAAACGTTTACAAGTGAAATAGGTGGTGGTCTACGTCATAAGCGGTATTGGGAAACCCGTTGGGGCGCTTTTGTTTAAGATTGGTATGTACACTTGTATAAAATAAAGGAATTTAAAGTTAATTTCGATTACTTTCTTTATTTTAAATTTATTTTTATTATACTGGATTATAAAGAATTTATTCGACGCACCCTAGTTTAAAAAAATACAAAAATGAATTTACTGACTTTATTCTCAGGGATGATAGATAACAGATACTTACAAAAATTGTTAAAATATTTTTTAATTACCAAAAATTATTAAAATAAATTTTAGTTATTAAAATACCGGTTGATTTCAGGGTCCTAAATACTTGGTTAAGACAGTTCTTTTTGGGGAAATGTCATTTGAGCAGAACCGTAATTCTATCGGTCGCTGCAAAAATGTATAGGCAGTATAACATGTTTTTTATTTAACCAAGTGTCCGATCCCTGGTCAATCCATCAAAAAGGAAAATCTTATTGCTAAGTCGGGTGTTAACTGTTAAGTCTAGTATATAGCGATTCCAACGATACCTACCGCTTTCGTACGAAAAAAAAACAACGGTTTTCACTCTGAGAATGCCGGCAGAAGTAAAAACAGGAGCAGGCATGCATTTTCGCCGCGCGGTAGAAAGAAATACCTCCCCTAAAAAACGACAACAGTTTACTCTCACTCCGTCCTCCGAATTTTCAATCAGATAATGTATCCCAAAAAGTGTACACTGCCAAAAAAGTTTTCACTTCAAAAACATAATTTTATATTGACACACTACCCGCTAACGCTTATCCATTGCACCACAATTCGTCGAATGGGACCAGCGCCGTGTTCCAATCAGCGACAGTCACTTATTGAATTTTGTTGTGCTCCCAAAACTTCCAATAATTCCTTAGATCGGAGGAAACTTTATCAATTTCCGAAACGGAACATTATCTCGACGGAAATTCGGAAACGTTGAGGTAAAGCCGATTCGCGAGAACTTCTGTTGGTGATATTTTTTTTTTTATCTTTTATCGCGATTATGATCATGTAACGAGTTTTTCTTGTTTTTTTTTTTACTTTCAGTACTATTTTCAAAATATTTTCTGTTAAACGATGTCTTATAACGGCCGAAGAACTTTTAGTAAACATTATTAGGTAGAGTCAGTAATATTGACATCTTTTGCAGGCAAAGTTGATTTGGAGTTGCGTAATAAGTTCCAATAGGCTTTATTAATGCGTGCTGTATTATCATCACTATATAGTCTAGTCATACAATACAAAGAAAGTCGCTTTTTCTGTCCCTATGTCCCTTTGTATGCTTAAATCTTTAAAACTACGCAACGGATTTTGATGCGGTTTTTTTTATAGATAGAATGGTTCAAGAGGAAGATTTTTATGTCCATGCAAAGCTGGAGCGGGTCGCTAGTCTTACATATCCTTAAAATGTGGTCTACGATGGCTCAGTGACCTAAAGAGGATCTTCAACTCTCTACCGTTCCCTGCTCAGCGGCACCTCTTGTCAGTCGGCTTCTTGGAGGGCTTTCAGTCCATTTCCAACTTTATCACTCACAGCAGTGGACCTTGGACGACGGTAAATAGATATCCATACTCCAGAAAAAATTACTGATCGATAGATGATAGTCTTTATTCAAAAACGACATACAATTAAAATCTTACAAGTAAAATTAAAACAGCGCTGCCTGTCAATTCTGAAAATTTCAAACCACAACTCGCTTCTCACGTCGCTATCACTCACACTTCGCATAAGGTTCAAAATGACAAGTGAGAAGTGAGCTTCAAAGTGACGGGGAATTACCTTACAGAATGCCACATCTTACGTCATCTCATTCAAAATCTCACGTCCAATCTAGTTCATGTCGCTGACACGCTCGCAAGGGTAGCGCTAGATTCGAATTATGAACCGATTTTTTAGAATGCCAATCAAAAAACTCACAGCGGATTCAGATTCGAAGTTTAAAATGAAAGCTTACAGGATCGGTCTCTTGAAATCATGATATATTATTGAAATCATAAAAAGTCTTTTTCACACAAGCATGACTGCAGGCAACAGTTTATCAGTAAAATCTCTGAAAATCATCAAAAAGGACAGCGACAAATTCCCATTTTTATTCTAAGGTGTCCCGAAGACATATCACCCAAATGCAATTTGCACCAGCGTGTTTGTCCATCCTGTTTTCTCGGGACGTGATCGATCGCCCTTAAAAATACAAGAACTAGTGTGTTTGTCAATTTGGAGGAAACTGGTGAACCAATTTTGAAAATTGGTCTTACCGCTGAAATAAGTATAAATTGTGGAGTTCTTATGAACGATCCCTTGTATAATGAAATGGTCTTGTAGATACAAAGTAGGGTGGCAATGAAAGATTGAAACACAAAAAAATATATACATACATTTAAAAATTTTTTTTAGGAAACTGGCTTAGGCTGAATAACAGCATTCTTCAATACATGTATTCTTGCAAAATAAATGATTCTTAGTAGTGTCGGGGTGAGTATGAGTGTAACGCTCTCTTCTCCTTGGGTTCGCCGAGCGGTGCAGACGTGTATTGTGTTCAAGTGATTTAACATGGCCTTTATTAGTATTTGATATTGATATGATATTGCTGTTGATAATTTTTATATGTGTTCAAATGTAACTGTAGATTAACATAGTTAGACACGGACGAGGGATTGGTACGCTTCAGGCTGGATCCCAGTGATAGAAGCGGGGTTGGTGCTCCTATCTTTACCGTGATTAGTGCCAAAGCTTAAACACGAATGGGTAATTCGGTCCTAGCTAATAATCGCTATACAAATAAGCAACGCTGCCAGTATAATGGGTACCTTTGAGCCGAGTACAAACAGGGGCGGCATATTTGATTAATTAATTTGTAGCTTTTTTTTTATTATCATCTATTATTTTTTTAATTTGTTATTATTGTGTAAGTTGTTGAAGAAAATTGACAACTTAGTGCAACTGGTGAATAATAAGAGAATTTAGAAGCTATTTTATAAGTAAACTGGCGATTTATTATAAGAAAACCGACTGGTGATACGCTAACTCTGTTTTTAAACGGGGAAAGAATTTTGCAAATCGGTCCAATAGTTTCGAAGCCTATTTGATGCAAACAAACAAACAAATCTTTCCTCTATAATATTAGTATAGACAAAAAAAACAGTGGGCTGGTCACCCCGCACACACGTCGCCCACTTTTCCTGCTGTCTCCCCGTTTTCCTGAGTAGTGTTATTGATAGTTCCGACGGGGGTGATCGTTTATTTATAAGTAGAATGAATTAGTCAAATATGGTGTCTGATTGTGGATGGATTACTTTATTCCCTTCAAACATTCTGAAGAAATACTTGCCCTCCTATCTGTTTCCGTTTCCACTTATATATTAGCTTTGCTCGCGGCTCCACCCGCGTGTGACTCGGTTATATTGGTCTGGTTTCCCTATAAAAAGGGTGATTGAGGTCGATTTCCGTTTTTTAAAGGAAACCCCGATGAATAGGAAAAACATACATGATCCAGGTGTATATATGTGTATGTAGTTAGCACTGACACATATTTAGAATGCCTTAAGCCACCTGGCAAAGTCTAAGGACTGTCATCTAACAATTAAGACATAAACTATCAAAACAGTATCAAACGGATTAAAATGCCTTCTGAAAAACGTAAAAAATAGTAATGCTTGATATGCACGATTTTACGATAAATGCATTTTAGGTTATAGAGCTTAATCTGGACATTGTCAGTGGCTTAAATTCTCATAACTTAAACATAAATAAATGTTAAATAATAATAAATATATAGGGACAAATCACACAATCAAAGTTAGGCCCAAAGTAAGTTTGAGACTTGTGTTTATGGAATACTAACTCAACAATATTATATTTAATAACAAAAAGATACATATATAGGTAAACATCCAAGACCCAGGCCAATCAGAAAAAGATCATTTATAAACTTGACCTGACCGGGGATCAAACGCGGGGCCTCTTGAGTAGCAGTGAGGAATGTTAACCGTTATACGCCACGGAGGTGATTATAACTAGGGCTATTAGTAACTATATCGTTCATCTATCTATATATATAAAAGAAAGTCGTGTTAGTTACACAATTTATAACTCAAGAAAGGCTGAACGGATTTGGCTGAAAATTGAAATGGAGATTGCTTAGACCCTGGAACAACACATAGGCTATATTTTATCCCGAAATTTTCACGGGAGTGAAGCCCTGTCAACAGGTAGTTTCACATAAAATGAATTAGGCTGTAATTATTACAAATAATTCCTCTCTTCACAGTTGATTCGTTAAATTTTCATCGCGCCGCGCCATATCTACAAACTTGAACAATTAAACAAAGTTAGACAAAGAGCGAGAGAAAAAAATAATTACTTTCTTAATGACCGAGCTCAAAGGTATGCAAAAGTTTAACTTTGTAAAGTTTTAACTTTTTTAAAGGCTGGCCGACTGGCGAGCGGAACTGGTCCTTAATCAACTTCATACTTTAACTGAAAGTAGCGCTTCAAGCGGAAGTGTTTGTAACTTTTAAAATTTAGGCTATTTAAAAAGTTTCTTCCTTGCTTTGGAAAGGGGAATGAAGTGCTGATTTTGGCTACGGTGACCATTTTATTTTAAACAAGCAACAACATCAGCCTGTCGATTCTACAAATTATAAACAACAACTCGCCTGTCACGTCGTTATCACTCACACTTTGCATAAGGTTCAAAATGACAAGAGAGAAGTGAGCTTGGGAGTGACGGGGAAATTACCTTACAGAATGCCACATCTTACGTCATCTCATACAAAATCTCTTTTAATCTAGTTCATTTCGCTGACACGTTCGCAAGGGTAGCGCTAGTTAGATTCGAATTATCAACCGAGTTTTTAGAATGCCAATCAAGAAACTCACAGCGGATTCAGATTCGAAGTTTAATGAAATCTTACAGAATCAAGGCCAAGTATAAATCAGGTATTATAAATATCAGTTTAAATGAGGATATAGTAGATGGCGTGGTTGGGAGAGTCGATCAGGGTCGGCCTCGAAAAACATACTGCGACCAAATCGCAGACATTTAAAAAAAAAAAATCGACGAGCATGTATAACTAGAGTGATGAGTGTGGAGGAAGCGAGGGAGATATGTAAGGATCGTAGCCAATGGAAATCTGTAGTCTCTGCCTACCCCTACGGGAGACAGGCGTGATGGTATGTATGTAACAACATCAGTACCAGGTAAATTTTTGCACTCTTCAAGAAAGGTTGACAACTTCAAATTAATAAATAAAAAATAATAAAATAATCTTTATTATTCTCCACATCACTTGCCTTATATTCTAAATTGACAAAGTAGTAACGAGATAATAATACCTTGACAATAACAAAAAAATAAAATAAAAACAGTTATGTTGTGGAGAACTGGTGCCAACACTGGGTGTCAACCGAAGCTGACACCTGTATAGCAGGTCACCAGGTCCTCCTCCGAGCATGATACAAAAAAAGGTATTGGAATAATTGTTGTTGATTCCTGCATTCAGCCCTACGACCAAGTCTTGGGATCAGTGAGAGTGAAACGAGAAATTCGACACTCCGTAGTTACGGAGTGTCGAAAAGCACTACTGAACGCAGGAGCCAACAAAAATATAATTAAGCAAACAATTGAAGGTTATTATATAAAGCATGAAGATATCCAGATCTAGATCATCACTATGCTACGGCGGCGTTGTAATAAGTAGAAATACAAGAATCAAGTTATCGGTTTGATTAAATTTTCTGTTTCTTCATAAGTGCATTTCATAAGCCACTCAGTAATGATATTTTTAGTAGAGTGTTTCGAAAGTGCTACAAAAGAGAGATTAGTATTAAGTTTCTTGTAAAGGAATGTGCCCAAGAATCCAAAGAATCGTTGACCAAACGTAGTGTTATAAAGAGGTGTAGGGATTAGGAGTCTGTTGTTTCGAGTAATAATATCCGGATGATAAGTTATAGATGAATGAAACTTTAACACAGTAAAGAGAATGAAAATTTGTCTAACTGTAAGAACTTTCCAGTTTTTATACAATTCCGTTGTAGGGTTAAGAAAGGGTTTAAAATCGCTAATCTTTAGAATTGCTCTCTGCGCTCTTTCAATTATACAATGTCTAAGTACTTAACTCTTGAAGAAAAGAATTCACTCGAAAAAAACTTGAAAACAATAAAATCCTGAAGAGTTTTCTCAAAATTCCCACGAGAAAGTCCCGGGCTTCAAGAAAAAAATAATACACACGCTTCAATGAAAATAATTTATCTACGGGTAATAGATTTCCAAAAATGTCACCATCGCAAAACTAATCTCGAACAAAATGGCGGCAAGTTATCGCCACAGATTACACATCGACGCGGGTACAGACACGCCGTATTTTATTTTTATTTATGACTCGGCCCTAGCCGGGCACGATTAATCAATTCTCCGGCCGAATAATAGCTGTTTCCTTTGCGTTAGAGTGCGATTTCATTGCTTTCTATGCGTATTGTATATTGTACAAATTGTATTGTTTTTTTGTTAGCACTTTGTCACTTTATGTGCTTCCACGATTCAATTGGTCATGAAAACGACTACTGGCCAAAATCAACCCTCTACTGGTTTGTACTTACAGTAATTCAAGCATATCCACCAAAAATATAGTACACAATTCATGTACAGTGTACAGTGGCCTGCAGAGAAATCTGACCCTCTTTCAATAGCGATACTCGTGGCATGGAGTTCAGATTTATCTGCAGCCCACTGTATCTTTGACGTTCGCAAAACACCGGAATCAATGAACTATGATTTGCAATGCCTATTAAAACTTCTACAAAAAATAATGAGCTATACACGAACAAGATTGTTTATAGTAGAAGCTAATCTTAACAAGAATTCTTCGCCATTCAAATAAAGAGACAAGGCACGCAAGAAGAATATTAAGTTTGGCCGGAAGAAATTGCATTAGCGATAAGTCCGCCTTTTTAGAAGATTAAAAAAAAAAAATCTTCTTTTTTAATTTTTAATGTTTTAATTTTATGTACAATCTAATATTGTATTTATGTAATTGGTACAATAAAGTGTTTATTCATTCATTCATTCATTTACAGCAGTAGCAGTGGAGTGGCACCTTATCAGCAGTTTCCTTTGCGTAATGATCTAGGCACAGATTCATGAGTGATGCGATAGTGGAATCAACTTAATTGTAAAAATAAAAATGAACCCTCATTGTTATTTTTTGCGAGTTTAAGATCCCAAGGTTGTTTATGGTCGGCTACTTCGAAAAGTAATTTGGGTGATTTACTTCGGGGATCGTAATTTGCGTATTTTGGGTAAGTCCCTCTTTTGTAATGATATTTTAGTAAGTTCAGGCTGGGATACTTTGTTTTTTTTTTATTTCGGAGTTTATTCGATATATTTTTGCTTGTAATTTTTATACTTGACTGCACCGAGAATGATGCTCAAGTTTACCTTTTTTATATAGTACTAGCGACCCACCCCGGCTTCGCATGGGCGTAAAAACCTTCCTCTTGAATCACTCTATCAATTAAAAAATTACGCATTTAAATCCGTTGCATAGTTTAATATATTTAAGCATACAGGGATATAGGGACAGAGTAAGCAACTTCGTTTTATACTATGTAGTGAAGTGATAGTGATGTTAAAAAAAATCTGATTAAAAAACAGATATTTTTGAAGCAAATGTAGAGTCTCTGACCCACTCCCTCCACCTCCCATGGCTCTACCAACCTCTTGGTTATACAAGCCAAATCTCGGGAGAGTGCGCTGTACTTGCATTTTGTCTCTGACCCGTAGAAACTTAGCAAGCGCGATTTAGGCCTCAATTCATATAAGCGATATAGTGAATTTTGTCCTAAGCGCCATCACCATAATCACATATAATTACGTCACAACATAATAGCAGTCTACACGTTTCGTTTTAATTATGAGTTGGTGACACGTTGGGCGCCAAGTTTTTCTGACATAATTTTCTCAGTTGCATTCTTTACTGGTTGCGTTAGGCTACAAGACCAGAGAAAAATTATTTATTGTACCAGTAAAAAAAAAAAACAATGAGGTAATAACAAGCATAGATATAATATAAATGCGACATTAGCATTAGCGATTGCCTTATCGCTAATGCTATCTCTTACAGACAACCTAAACATTATATTCTAGCTGTTGCCCTGGGCTCCGCACCCGTAGGAATTCCCAGTTAAAATAAAGCATTTGTATTGTTTCAGGGTATAAGCAATCTCCATTCCAAATTTCAGTCAAATCGGTTCAGCCGTTTTCCTGTGAAAGAGTAACAAACATCCTTGCAAACTTTCTCGATTATAATATAAGTAGGATATACATGAACGTTTCCGGTCCAACTTTTTACTGTCTTTATGGATTAGCTTGTGGGGGCATCGGTACGTATGTCATGCGACATCAAATCAATTTTTTTTTATGTGTTTTATCCGCCAGCCTGCCACGAAATCTAGCTACGAAAAAAACGACTAAGGGGCCTGGACCCAGCGGAGTCTTCACAAAGACACTTGTTCTCATTCTCATCTTTATTAATATACCACTTAAGGTGACAAAAACACCTGAGGATATAAATAAAGCGGCCTAATAAAATTTGGGCGAGTCGCAGCGAATTTCAGCGCAAACCGAAGGCGACTGTAGCATGACGAGCATTGATGGGACCGGTGGGAGACATAATAAACCGGGCCAGTGGGAACGGGTGGGGTCTCACTTACAGCGATACAATACGTAACTCTTAATGGCATGAACACGATCGCGGACGTTTCGCAGAACACAAAAGAAGTTTTTCGAACAAAGATCTTTTTTATAAGACACTTTTTCAGACCTTCCTAGAAAGAGATAGAGAACAGGAACTTTTTACATGGAAATCTTTACTCTTTTCTCTCTAAAACGTTATCTGCGTGGTTTTGGAGACGAGAAAGTTCTAATTAAGATAACAATTACACTTCTTAGGGTGTCTCTCCGACAAATTTTTCGATTAGCCTGTTAAAATCCTTTTTGTTATAGGTCTTCGGAACAACTAGACTGCGCTTGCTATGCCTTACCCTACCCAGACATTGTTCTTTCCTTCTCTTTTCAGTAACTATATCCATCATCGTATGACCCATAACTTAAACTAAGACTTTCCACCGTCCTCTTCAGTCATTTGCTACTGAGCGTCGTGGTGTGCCCGACCTATATTTTTTACGATCTCTTTCCACATGGCGATTTTTTGCCCCGTGAATTGCGTTGGAGATCTGCACCCGTAGCCAAGTGACAATATCGAAATGCTAACGAATAACCACGTGATTTACCGCAGTTTATGTCAACCCCATATACTTTGTTCTTGCCGTTCCTCGTTAACGTTTTGCGATTGTGACTTTGGCTAGCTTTTTCGTCTTCACTTTCCGCCGTATACGTATGTAAATTATAAATATAAATGAAATTGCAAAACGCTGTAATTTGAACTCCAACGTTGCCCGAACATTATACCACAGCGCCGCCGCACAGACCCAGACGTGTTACTGGAAAACTTGGTATTACTGAAATTAACTCGGAAAACTTATTTTTCGGGAAACTTCTTTCTTTTATACAAGAGTTAGATACTTCGTTAAATAGACTTCATATTTTAACATACATACAATAAATTAAACTATTTTATACGGTTTTCTATCGCGTTTATTGCTTACTTATTTATACCTAACGTTTCAAGCACTTTACAGAGCTCATGGTCGCAGGCAGAAGAAATAAAAAACGATAGATAACCGTATAAAATAGTTTAATTTAATGTGTAACAATCGCGAAAACATAAGAAATCATACATACAGTATTTGAAAGTGCGCAAAATGAAACGATGAAACTCAAAATCTCTGCTTAAAAGCTTTGGTAAAAAGAAAAAGAAAAAGTAAAGAGTCATGAGCATTGGCATGTTCATATACATTCAATTTTAGACCTTATTCAATTGACTTAATATTATTGGTTTTAGATATTTTGTCATTGTAAGTGTATATAAAAATTTCGTTAAAAGAAAAATCAACATTTGACTTGGCAAATTTTTACTATCATGGCAATTTAAATACTCAAGGTAACATTTTGTGCTGAAAATAGCAAAGTCAAGCTTAATTCATTTGCGTTGAGATATAAAATAGTTGCACTTTTCAAATGAACAAATTGTAATGTAAAGAAATAACAGAATTTCTCCTAGAATATTGCCTTGATCCTTTAAAGGTATTTTTTTATATTATCTGCAGATAGCAATCACTCCATTTCGAATAACTAAAACTCTCGTAATACCTTGATTAAAGCATACCCTGAGCTCAGAAGCGTTATCTAAATAAATAGGAAATACGCTCTGATGACGATATCTGCAGAACTTGGCTTCTCTTTAGTTCTCGACTTGTATGCAAAATGACAAATACATTTTTTTTTATTACTGAACTTGGCTCCTCACATTATTGTTTTAAAGGTGTGTTTATCCATACTTCCATAGATTAATATTATAAATACGAAAGTCTGTCTGTGTTTGTCTGTCTATTACGTTTTCACGGCTAAGCCACTAAGCCGATTTTAATGAAATTACTGTGGTCAGGTTAGAATCCTTGTAATAATTCTGGCACGCGACCGCGATCCAGTAATCGTTCCTTTCTTAAATCATAGAAATGAGGAGATCTAAACTCTTAGCAATGTTCAAGTAGCCAATAACAGAATAAGAAAGTACTGGTCTCATCGTCGCAGTGAACGATATGCGTACTAATGGATGCCGAAAAACGGGCGAGGTGAAGGAGAAAGAGCAGGAAAGAGGACCCTGGGCTCTTAAGCAGACATCTGAGGAAGCAACCGGGTCATCGCTAATATAAGATAATAGAGAGACAAAAATATTTTAAGTTGAAATATTGGCCTAAAACTGTCACAGAACTAGATAATTTTCACGCAACATATCTCCCAATTCCCTTATCTACAATCCCCACTATAAACACCCCAAATGGTCAGACCACACATAACCGTTACTTAACCTGAGATATGGACATTGATAGGGACCGTGCGAAAGCTTCGATGTGCTTCAGGTGCGTGCGGGGTAGATAAAATATCCATAAATAAACTATCCCTTGTGATATAGAAAAATATAATACAACCAGCCATTAACATTATGTGTCCTTTTATCCCCTACCTTTCTCTGCATCCTTTGCGTTAAGTCTTATTACCGGAATGTATGTTCTATTCAATAGGTATATTTCCTTGAACGTTCACTTCCCTGAACGTTAACTTAGGTCCACTTTCCAGAAGGTCCACTTCACATACTTAAGGTCCACTTCCCAAAAGATATATTTCCCTAAAGGTCAACTTCGCTTAAAGTCAAATTCCCTTAAGGTCAGCTTCCCTAAAGGCCCACATCGTTAAAGTCCATTTCCCTAAAGGTCCATATCTCTATTGGTCCACTTTCCTGAAGGTACACTTCCCCAAAGGTCAATTTCCCTAAAGGTCAACTTCCCTTAAAGTCCGGTGTCTGGTCCAGTACAGAAGTTTCCGGTTCCGGTTTTGAAGGCTCTGCATCACTCATTTGGTTGAGAGGTAGAAAAAGCCTTAGGCTTTCAGTCCGCCATTTATAATTTAAAGTAAAATAAATAATTATGAAAGATGAGTAAGTAACGCGCATAGTTTTTTTCTGCTATTTTAAGCGACTTCTTTTGGACTTGAATAACTTACTGAAGACTTATGACTACCAACAGAACGGTTTAAGGTACCACAAAAAAGGCTAAGATTACCGCGCTTTATGACCAAGTTCAAAAAAATGGCGCAATGCGAGTCTATCCCTTGTTAGTGATGGTTTTCCCAAATGTCAATCACTAGATGCAAAGGAAAATAACCTAAAACCTCTTACACAACATCAAAAGACACGCACGTTCGCTTCCTTCAATATTCAGGGATCATAAGAGCATTAAACCACAGGAGTGGCTACTGGCAGACAACCCCCCCCCCCCCTCTCCCAAAAGTACATTATTACTGGTCTTTTACTTGTACGTGTGTATTTTTTGTTTGTATTGGATAATTTTGTCAAAGATATGTATAAATAGTTGATCGAATATTACTTGTTATAAGTATTTCTTCACCGCGCGCACAGAATGTAGCGGACTTTATTCATGTAGAATTCAGTGAGCGTGGCGTCTCCGGTTGGTTTTATGTTCTACATTTAGGGAACTTTACTCACCCACAATCGTCTCCGAATACAGAAGGCGCATGTGGCACATAAATAATTAAAAGCATAGATTTACGACATTACCGTGTTACGCTCGTAAAGACGAACACACATGTGTTATTAACATTTGTTCGGCAGTAAACGCTGGTTTTTAAGTGTAAATAAATTAGTTTCATTATATATATTTTGTCACGCATATTGTCAGAGGAACTTTAGTGAATTAGTAAAGTTTATTCTACTTCAAATATGTATAAAATTTGGGCCACGTTTAGGAGCTTGATAGCCTAGCGGGACGTACGTGTTTGTAACGATAGCGCGCGTCAAGCGACGGCCAGCGCGGCCTATCTTTGATCGGTCGCCGGAAGTAGCATTTCTACCTGAGCTCCTCCGTGCTTCGGAAGGCACTTAAACCGTTGGTTCTGGCTGTTATCAATAGATGGCAGTCGTTAGGCTTTGGAACATGATACGGGTGTGTTAGTGGCCAACACTGGCAGATTTTTCTAACTGCCAGCAACTGGCATCTAACACAGCCTAATGGCTGCCATCTAGCGATAGTAGACGACACCAAAGGATAACGTGCCTTCGAAAGTACGGAGGAACTTAAGATAGAAATGAAATAGCGGCGACCAATCAAAGTTAACCGCGCTGATCGTCGCTTGACAAGCACGATCGTTACGAACACGCATGTCTCGCTAGGCTATGAAGCTCAAAGTTAGGTTCTAAGCATTGTCTTACCTTTGGAAGAACTTGCCGATTCGCATTTAAACTAGAAAAAAGAATGGAAATTTTAAGAGATTGAAGTATAGTATTTTTCCACCATTTTTTCCTCCATTTCACACAGAATCAAAAATCGTTCGTTTTATATATTTTGCAACGGCTAATTAAGACGAGACCTCGGTGAACACTAGCGCCACCATCATTTAAAAATCATTACTCACTGAAAACACTAGTTATCAAAAATCCCTCTGCTGTAATTATGGTTCTGGATCTGAAGTTCATTTTAAACATATTAAATTATAGTTCCCTATACAAATTGCAAAACTGTTAAAAGTAGCAGTTTTAAGTAATATAACAATTTGTAACTATAGTTAACTATAATTTATTTTTTTAATATGATTAAAATTATATTCAGATCCAGAACCTTAATTACATAACACGGGTTTTTGATAACTTGTGTTTTCAGTGAATAATGATTTTTAGTTGATGGTGGCGCTAGTGTTCACCAAAGTATCATCTTAAAGCGCACAACCATTTGGAACCTCAGGAATAGCCAGAAGCATAGATAAAAAAAAAATGCGTCACTTAAGAAACCGAGCGCGATTCGAACTTCTTTGGCCAGAAGTCTATATGGAAGATCTTGGAAAGCATACTTTTTCGCTGCAAATACATCAACTTATTGCATCACAGAACATTTGTCAGCCATATTGTCCCATTCGTTGACACCATAAAACCCAGCTGCGACAAACGCATGTAATACAAAAAAAAAAGCTTTATTACGCTATATTCGTACACGAATACTAAGTAGATTTTATGCAGAGACTAAGCTCTTTTCAAATAATTGGCATGGCCCGTCTAGCTAAGAATCATTCGTCAGATTGAGTCAAATGCTTTTGAGCAGCACGAAAAACTAAGTGTTGGCCAAAATTACAGCCGGATCATGATGCTATTGGACTGATTTCCCTGTAAAAAGAGTTACAACTAAGGTCAAATTGCAGTCTGTGTATAAAAAAGCTATACTTATTATTACTTATTATTGAAGTTTTTTGTAAAAAAGTAAATACTGGCCACTTATAAAAATTCTTATACAAATCTTTGCAGTTCTTTAACAGTCTGTCCAATGTAATAACCATTTTATTTCTCTGAATAATAATTAAATTAAACCGAGTAAAACACTCTGATATATAAGATCTGTCGCCTATCGCCAAGATTATCTACATTCGTTAACGTTTTAAAATTGTGAATTTGGTTAGCCTCACCGTGCATGAAGGTAAAGCCAAATAAAAAATGGTGAAAATTGTGAACAAAAAACAATTGTGTCTTGTCGAAATGTGACGAGTGGAAGGAAAAAGGGAATGTGAGAAGCCAAAGTTGATGACTTCTTGTTTTTGTATCAGTGAATTTTTTTTAAATATGTTTAGCCCAGAGCGATTTGATAGTTAACTACTAATCACTATCACTTTCACATACATAGTACATAGTATAAAACAAAGTCGCTTTCCGCTGTTTATCCCTATGTATGCTTATATTTTTGAAACTACGCAAAGGATTTTGATGCGGTTTCTTTCAATATATAGAGTGATTCAAGAGAAAGGTTTATATGTATAATACATGTATTATATTGCATTGCACACGTGCGAAGTCGGAGCAAGTCGCTAGTCAAAAATGAAATTAAGTGGAGAGAGAAAATATTGAGTAGTATCCTGCACACATGCTCTTTTATTTCTTGGCTTAGTCTCTGTTTGTGTCTCCTCTGCATCTCGAATCAGTCCTCTGTCACATAACATTCGTGTGACTATTATTTTATAGATGTCGTTAAACTTTAGCCACGTGTATGTTTGATTGTATTAGTGATTTATGGTCGGTGAGATGTAGTACCTACAACCTCATTATAGATTTTGGGGTATCTTTTATAGGCACTTCCGGTTCTTTTAGTACTAGTAATGATCAATTCTACCCACATGGTTTACTATTTGGCATTGTTTATCGTCAGGCTCTTAAATTTTTAAGACATGTCATATAAGATTAGCAATAAATTATCTATAACAGCTATTAAACGAGCAATGTATTTTATTTGTACTCCCGAAAACGGCTCTAACGGTTTCTTTTTAATTTTAAACATATCTTCTTACATATTAAAAAAGACAATCTAACTGGGTTTCATGTCTGGGAAAATTCGTTTTACCTATATTTTCACGCAAAAATATTATCTGCATAAAATGAGCGAAGCTCGGTCGGTACTATATATTTTAAGACCCAGAAATAGCGGTTTTTAACCTAATAAATTAAAATGCCGGTTGATTTTATATCTGGTAAAGACTGATATATTTATCTAAACCTTTTCTCCATAGATTAAAAAAAAAAATGTGACCGCGCGCGAGACGATTCGAAATTCTTTGATTTTTACCCTCCACTACCCAAAGGTTGACTGAAAGAGATTGCTTAGAAATAAGTCTGCCTTTGCTCTATATGTTTGTAAAGTTTTTACTGTATTTAAAAAAAAATCTTTTCTGTATGTGGGCAATAAATATATTTTGTATTGTATTGTATTTTTGTAGAAATACCGGTTGAACGGAACCGTAATTCTATGGGTCGCTATAAAAATGTATGGTCAGAAAAATAATCTGGTGTATGTTATTAACCAGTTTCCCACCCTGATCTATAAAATCCTCGCAATGTACAGACCGCTTCCAACCGGTCGTTCTGGAAATCCTTGTGGGAGGCCTATGTCCAGCAGTGGACAGCCTGCGGCTGAAATGATGAATTACAAACATACAAACAACGATCGGTCGGACAGACATGTTTTCTTGGCCAAATGAACTCTATATTGACTTTGACGTATATCATTTAGCGGATATTTCATAGTGACCATGGAAGCACGAAATTTTTGTAAGTACAGTCGGTTTCAAAAGTACCGTCACTACATAACTTAGTTACCAGGGGATAAGTAGAAAGGATTTTTGGAAATTTCATTTCTAAGGGGGTGAAATTGGGTTTGCCAGTTTGTATGAAACTTCGTAGTTTTTAAAGTGAACTATATTAGATTATGAAAATTACTTATCCTATAGGGGTGAGATGGGAGGTAATATTACCGAGTCCCACGAGGGCAGAGCCACGATCAACACCTAGTCAATATAAATACAAAGATATTTTATTTATTCATGACAGTTTTTTAATGAATTTCCCTTGTTCAGCTCCAATTCCCATCTAGCGTAGGTATGTACGCGCGACTTCTGTCATTACTGACAGTAATTTTTATTTTTACGGGCGGCCATTTTGTGAAATATCTCAAAATGGCCGCCACCAGCCGATCGCAGTAAAAGTTAGTTTTATTACACCAACTTACTGAATAGCATCGCAGTCGTTTACTTCGGGTGTTAAATTTTAAATGCAACCAGTTCATTTCCTGTTATGCATTTTTGGTCGCATCTTGAATTTATTTTAGTGCAAATATAGACTGAGATTTTCGGGTAATGGCTTTTTCATTACTTAATGCTCGTAATATTCGCGTAGTAAACTCAAGAAGAGATGAAGAAATGCTGAATAAAATACTTTTTTTTTTAACTTGGACATTGTTAAAACTTCCGCGAATTTTGTTGGTTAGCAACAACGTATACTTAAAGAGAAAGTTACACTATTGCATTTTTACACATACTTACATAAGTACATATACTACCAAAAGACCATTAATCTCATAAATCTTGTTTGTATCGTGTTTGTTGTATTTGTTATAAATTTCATCTTTATGAGTTCCTGAGAAAAATATTCTTGGCAGACATACAAACAGAGGGACATCAAACTGATCCTATAAGGGTTCCGGTTTTGGCTAATTAGGTAGGTACGAAAGCTTAAAGAGACAAAAAACTTTATAAGATTCTTGTTAAACTTTTGTGTTCTGTAATAATTCATGTAGCTCCTTATAGAATCGCTTATATCCTTCTCAAGTAAACACCCTCGTTTTTTTTCAATAGAAACCTGCATACCTGGACCATCAAGCCACAAAAGCACTACGCCAGGTCCTTCAGCAGGCTCCTGAGACTGCCAAAAAAACAAACCTTCGTCTGGGAGCATTAATTAATCGGCTTGGGAGCTGCTGTTTACAGTGCTAGCCACGGAAGTATTAAGAAATGGATGTTCTAGCTCAAAACTACCAAAGCAGAGGATAAAGGTGTAAGCTTAAAATTATACTTTTTTAACCTTTGCTTGCGGCTTTCCCTTCCGTGCATTTCCTTCGGGAACAGTGCGTCTCCCGGGATGAAAGGTTATGTCCTATTCAATACTTCTAATTATGTGTATGCAAGATTTCAAGAATATCGGTTTAGTATAGATTGGGCGTAAAAGCGTAAGAAACAAACTCACTTTCGCATTTATAATATTACTAGCAACCCGCCCCGGCTTCCGGAGCCGGAGCGGGTTGAATCACTTCCTCCTTCCTCGAATCACTCTATCTATTAAAAAAAACCTCATCAAAATCCGTTGCGTAGTTTTAAAGATTTAAGCATACAAAGGGACATAGCGACAGAGAAATAAATAAATAAATATATAGGGACAAATCACACAGATTGAGCTAGCCCCAAAGTAAGTTCGAGACTTGTGTTATGGGATACTAACTCAACGATACTATATTTTATAACAAATACATATATAGATAAACATCCAAGACCCAGGTCAATCAGAAAAAGATCATTTTTCATCTTGACCTGACCGGGGATCGAACCCGGTCAAGAACCCGGGAAGAAAGCGAATTTGTTTTATACTATGTAGTGATAGTGATGTATTTATTGTTATAACTAGCTAAACATGGCCGCACACTCGCCGTTTCTTGACGCGCGCTGTCGTCACGAACACGCGCGCCCCGCTAGGCTATCGAGCTTCTCACTTCAAACGTTTCTGATAATTACCACATCTCCCAAAACATAATTCTCAGTCACTGCATACATTACGTATGCAAATCTATCGACGGACGGTCAACTCGAGTCTGCCTCGAAGGTGCTTATTTAGATCTGCTATATATATGTATATAATAAAGGTCGACACGCACTTACCCTGCGCTATGCGACACGAAGCGACTTCTGGGCCAACGTCACAATGTCAAAACGCTAACGAATGTCGACAAGAACAAAATGTATGGGAGCGCTATGCGACACGTAGCGACTTCTGTAAGCTTAGCCAACGTCACAATGTCAAAACGCTAACGAATGTCGACAAGAACAAAATGTATGGGAGCGCTATGCGACACGTAGCGACTTCTGTAAGCTTAGCCAACGTCACAATGTCAAAACGCTAACGAATGTCGACAAGAACAAAATGTATGGGAGCGCTATGCGACACGTAGCGACTTCTGTAAGCTTAGCCAACGTCACAATGTCAAAACTCTAACGAAAGTCGACAAGAACAAAATGTATGGGATTGACATAGGATTGGCCACGTGATTTACCGCAGCTTATGTCAATCCCATACATTTTGATCTTGTCGACATTCGTCAACGTTTTGAATTTGTTACTTTGGCTAAGCCCCCTGTACAGCGCTCCTGGCGAATACCAAGACAACTAAGAAATTCCATATAATATCCCAACACAGTCGCAAGCGTCTGCTTATTATTATTAAATCTCTTGGTAGGGGTAGGGGTGCGTATCGTGTCCACGTCAAGACTGTCGCTGCAGTTGTCATTCGCGTAGCGCAGCATAGGTGTGTGTCGACCTTAAAGTAAGTAGATGGTGGAAAACAGAAGCTTACTTCACCACAATAGTGCTGCAAGTTCTTGCAGTGTCTTGCACAGGTTTCTAATGCATTTAATTCGCTGAGTGAGCGAAGCTTCTCCGTTTTAATTGGCCACAGAATTGGTAATACTGCAATCAAAATTTGCACCCATCCAGTATATGTTATATTTTAAATTACTTAATTGAGACGGTTATCTAATATATATATAAAAGAAAGTCGTGTAGTTACTCCACTTATAACTCAAGAAGCTGAACCGATTTAGCTGAAAATTGTCAGGGAGGTAGTTTAGAGCCAGGAGAAGGACATAGGGTACCTTTCATCCCGGGAAGCCCACGCAGGCGAAGCCGCGGGCAAAGGCTAGTTAATTAATAAAAAATATAATTAGAATTGCTACTTTGATTATATACCTATTTGATCAAAAGGTCCGACATAAAGTTTTTAAGATATCCATGGAGAAACATACAAACTTCCTTTGTACATACTTAAAATAAATAAAAAGCGCTCTCTCTCGTTTTCGAGGCCAAGATCCACTTTGGTTTCTTGAAGCTAGCGTAGTAGGTCCATATATAAGGACTTCCTTCAGGATAGATACCTCTGGTGCTGCAGGCGTCAATAGGCTACGGTAAACACTTTCCATCAGGTGGGCCCTAGGCCTGATTGCCTACTCCTAATACTAAACCAACCACCAACTGCTTAAACATGCATTCCAAAGCACATAACCAATAGTAACAGTCCTTCAGAAGCGGGAACCAATCCCAATCACGGCCATGCTTTTAAGTTTACATAACGCAAATATACTAAATCCTTTTCAGTCCTCTACCCATCCGGGTATATCATAAAATACCAGGGTTTAACTGAACCAGGGACCATGCCCACTCACCCATGTCCTGGCATGATGGATGGCCGCTTAAAATTCAGTTTGTCTCAAAGCAAACGTATCAATTATGCGGTGACACCGGACTACCTGTGATACAGAATGAAGAAAATGTAGAAGTTACTCTTATATTGTTGTGATGCGGAAAATATTTGACAATCCTAACTAATATTCAATATAATAATATTCAATAACAAACTGTTCTCTGCTTGACCCAAAGGTTGACTGTTAGATAATGCTTTTAGCATTAAGTCCGCCTATTGTATTTTTGCAATAAATTTAAATAAAATAAAAATATTATAAATGCGAAATCGAGTTTGTATATTTGTTTGTTTTCACGTCCTATCTACTGAACCAATCTTCCTGAAATTTCGCATACATATAGCTAGGAGTATTGAGAAGGACATAAGGTACCCTTCATCCCGGAAAAAACAAAAGGAGGGCAAGCAAGGCGAAGCTAATAAACTGTATAAAATTATGATATTTTTGCTTTGAACGTGGTACAATAGGTGGAAAATATACATATTTGGTATCACACAATAGTAATTTAAGACATGCAGACAGTAAATTCAGTCTTTCCATTCTAACGAATTTAAAGTATCCTACATCAAAATTTAACTAAATTGTTTAATGAACAACCATCACTTTTGAGTAATCAGATTGGATAAAAAAATGTCGTCTATACCTCTTAGCATAATAAAGAGAATGCACTAAATTTATGACTTAGGGTGTAAGTAATTGTTTAATAAATTTGTTAGTTTGACCAATAAGAATGTTAAAATTTCTCGTGGTCAAATCAGTTTGATTACTAAGTTTAACCAGGAGGAAGGAACGTTTTCTATGTGGGAATCTTCGCTGCCAACTTGTGGCTTATTATTTTTCGCCAGTACCCAGTAATTTAACTGCCTCTCTTACTCTTATAACCAGGAAAAAAAAATGCAAGCATTGCTATTTAACAGTTTCAGGCGTTATTTTGCGGAAGTCAAAGTTACAAGTGCTTACCTTTATTCGAGCACGTTTTCTAGTTATTCAATGGGCACTTATATTTATTAACAGTAAAAAAATATAAAAATTAACCTAAATAAAAAATAAAATACCTCTTCGAACTCCCTTTTCTCCTGGTAAAAGTACTTTACGTGCTCCTGACACCAGTTAGTACATGCAAACTACTGCCGGCCGGTAGGTCGACCGCCTATCTCGATTCTCTCCCCTCGTCGCTACTTGTATCGCTTTTGCCACATTTCGCTCCGTCTAACGCACAAAATGCTTAAAAAAATTTTTCTTTGTTAACATTGACAAAAAAAAAATTTTTTTAAAGCTTTTTGTGCGTAAAACGGAGCGAAATTTGGCGAAAGCGATATAAGTAGCCATTACGAGAGAAGAGAATCGAGATAGGCGGTCGACCTACGGCACCTACAAGCAATACAAGCACTGCAGTGCTGTTTAACGGCAAAATATGAGAGTGAAGTAACCAAGCACGTTTGTATGAAGGTTGACGATGCCTCTTCTGTTTTCTCTTTATTTGGAGCGTGCGCATTGTGGACTCAATCGATACACGTATGCTGATTCTCCGCCATGGTTATGATTTTTATTTACAGGTTTATTTACAAAGACTACATTTTTGATAATAATCTGATCACAGATCAGAAAAATTATCCGAATAGAAATGTTTTGACGCGGATTCAGTTCCAGGATCAGTGTGGCAGCGTATTCTCTCTTCTTATCTTCAATTAATACGTGTAAACCCATGTAAACCACACCACACCTTATTAGTATTAGTATTACGTAGTTTACAACAAAGCCACCTGATATTATCGACCAATAACAGTGGCAATAATGACGCAATAAAATTCCCCGTCCATTTTTTCTGTGTGAAACGTTGGCTTGCAAGCCAAACTAGTGACACGTCTTGTTAATATTTCTAAATTCTGTGGTTTAAACCATAGAATTTGGAATCGCGCGCGCCAGGCAAATTATTTTTTTAATCTATGGTTTAAATAAATAAACAAGCAAACCCTTCAGCTTTAATATATCAATATACCTAGATTTAGAAATAGATAAGTTACAAGTACTAACTGCCTTTATGAACTATCTCACTGATGCCAGTCTTAACTTCGAGCCCCGAGGATCGGCCTTTCCTTCAAACGAGGTCCCTTGGGACCGGTTCGTACGTAGTATCTAACTACTAAAGCCAAACGTTCATCGCTGACAATTTTACTACTCATTAAAACTAATATTATAAATGGGAAAGTGAGTTTTTTTGTTGGTTTGTTTGTTAAACTATTACGCCCTATCTACTGAACCAATCTTCCGGAAATACTCCTTTTTTTTACACGAGCGAATCGCTGGCAAACGCTAGTTACATATAAATCAAGACTTAAGTCCAGCCATCTTGTATAGTAAACAAAACAAGGGACTCCAATCAATCAAGAACGATTTGGAGCCAAAAGCTGGGCAATTGAATACCCATTATTTCCCCATCGAGGATTGCTGCACGAATAAAATTATACAGCTCGTGAGACTATAGGCAAGAGGTGCGCACATCTCCATTGTTGTAAATAAAACACGTGTGGATTTTGTGGTTAAGCAACTCAAAGCGTGGCCGTGAATTGGATCGGTCGCCGCTACTAGTGGCGTGAGGTCGTCCATACTTCGGAAGGCACGTTAAGGTAATAACAGAGAACTGTTCCCCGCGGCTCCGCGTGGGACTCGGTTATATCGCGCCCAAAAGTAGCATATGTTTGACCTCAGGTCGTTAACTACATCCCTACCAAATTTCATCACAATCAGTCCAGCAGTTTAGCCGTGAAGAGCTGACAGACAGACAGACTTTCGCATTTATAATATTAGTATGGATAGTATGGAAGTATGGATTATTCCGATTAGATTCTAATAATCCATTCCAAATGCTTTTACAAGGAGGGGTGACGTCAGGCAGGCTTTTGGACAGTCAATTACCTAATCATTGATTCATTTCATTCATAAAGTCAGTTTACCCTGCGCACTTTGGTGTCAAAACCAGATCTCTTTTACAAATTCTTTAATAAGGAACAGATTTCAGCCAGGACCAACGGCTTAACTGGCTTTCCGAAAACATGGACAATTGTTTATTATCAAGACGATCAGGGGGTCTCAAAACGCCACTTTGAGCAATTCATCGAATCGATTCATATTGCGAATTTCTTAGCAATCCTGTAGCAACTACTCTATTTTTTGTAAAATGGCCAACTAAACTTAGCAATTCCTCTTTAAAAAAAATTAAATCAATAGAAATTGCTAAAGAATTGCTAAGGAATTCGTAATATGAATTCGACTCGATGAATTGCTAAAGTGGCGTTTTTAGACCCACAGATGACTGTACACGAAATCTTTCCCGCCGGACCATCTGTACCATTGGACAGTACCATTAATGGTACAAGCTTGTGGGAGGCCTATGTCCAGCAGTGGCCGGCGGCTGAAATGATGATGATAATGATAAATCAAAATTATTCAAACCCGCAATGTCCACACAAAATTGAAGACAACAAGTCATACTTCCCATGGGAGTCGAACCCATGACCTCTGGGTCTTCAGACTCTTCAGGCACTGTACTACAGAGACGGTTCAGTACAGTCGGGTAATTATATAAATGATACATAATGTATAGTATGTTTTACGTACGTTTGTCGTGTCCCAATGAAAACAGTGTCGCATAATGACGGGAATACAAACCGCGGAGCCGCTAAACTATCAATAAAATGCATTAAACTGCTAACTGCGCGCTACTAACTGCTCCTAATGAGTGCCCGTTATTGTTCAATATTTTCACTTTATATTCTGTTTATTTTACTATAGTTTTACCCAAGAGCGTTTCAGCTCAGCAGACTTAACCGAGTGTCAAACGCTCAGAAGCGATTCGCATTTAGTCTTCGCTAGAGCTTGAAAGCTTTCGTCACACATAGCGAGAGCTGCGAATGCCTTAATCGCGAGTATTCGCTTCAAGTGACAGGCTATTCAGGCATGTTTGGATTGGTCACCGTTAGTGGCATTTCTATCTTGAGCTCCTCCGTGCTTCAGAAGGCACGTTAAGCCGTTGGTCCCGGCTGTTCGCCATCGGTAGATGGCAGTCGTTAGGCTATGTCAGATGCCTTTAGGCAGCCTGAAAAATCTGACAGTGTTGGCCACTAACACACCCGGGTCATGTTCCTGTTGGTCTGGTTTCCCTGTAAAAAGGGTTACGGAGGTCAGACGGCAGTCGCTTCATTGTAATAACCAGTTCCGCCAAATCAGAACCATGATTAATAGCGAACTCTGGGCTCTGAAGCGAAAGCTGAGATGTAACCGGGAAACACGCTCGGACAAAGGAAGTTTAGCTACCCAATGGCAAATGTATAAAGGGCCGAATCCATTTTATAACCGTGTGCCCTGCGAATCGAAATATTTTTACACAGAGACATATTAAAAACAGACGCACCCAGAACTCCCTGCCATTTAAAGTCAGTCCAAAAGCGTGTTAATAGTAGACCAGAAGACCACACGCAAGGTGCATTCCTACAAACGCAAATCAGACAGTGGCTATGCGCCGATTGCATCAAAATATTTATGGATACGTAATGGCGAGAGGACAGAGATAAAGATATTTATTTATTTATTATTTATTATAAAGTACTTTGTTCATTTGGAATCAAAATTTTTGCTGTTTCTTATAATGCTATACGTATTTGTATTTATTTATTCATTGTCTTCGAACTTCGAATACACATTATAAAGAACTTAATACTACTTAAACTAATACTAACTAAATTCATCCAATGAGTAACAACCTTTTTCAACAAGAAGAGCTAACTTCGATTTATATTATACTAGCGACACGCCCCGGCTTCGCACGGATGCAATGCTAAATAATACATGTATTATACATAATAAACCATCCTCTTGAATCACTCTATCTATTAAAAAACCGCATCAAAATCCGTTGCGTAGTTTCAAAGATCTAAGCATACATATAAACAGACAGCGGGAAGCGACTTCGTTTTAAACTATGTAGTTATGGGCATTCTTCTTCTCTCCTTGCCTTACCCCTATACACTTTATAGGTACCATGCATATATCTATATATTATTGTTATATCATGGTCTCAAAAAAAAAATATTCTTTTTCTTTTGCTAATAGGTGGCGCTATAAGAACTGAACCATTTAAGGTTCATTATGGTCCCGCTTAATTTTGGCGAAATAAAAAGCCTCAATGCTTAGCAGAGAGTAAATATAGATCTTCCACCACCACGTCACTTCACATCAGAGGCCGAGAGGCGGTTCCGAAGAACTCTGACACCAGAGTGTGCATGCTCGGTTGACAGTGACACCTACACGAAATGATAATGAATATACCTGGGCGACCGAGTTTCGCCGGTTTTATGCAGAAAATCTTTTTGCATGAAAATATGGGTAAAATCAATTTTCCCAGACATGGAACCCAACTAGATTAGTTACACACTATATGTGTAGTATATGTATTGGTTTTTGGTATATATTAGGTATTTATATATATTATATGTGGTATTATATTTATGTAGTTATTTATTTTTAGATTTATATTTATATACTGTTGTTTGGTTCTCTCATTTGACTTACCCCAAAAAGATGTTCTCTGCACCACTGGTTGGTTGACCGGTAGAAAAAGCCTATGGCATTAAGTCCGCCATTTACATTTGTATGTAATAAAGTTAAATAAATAAATAAATAAATATTAGTTTAAAATTTTAAAGAAATCGTTAGAGCTGTTTAAGAAAACGAAAGTACTAATAAATTTATATATAGCTCGTTTAATAGTATTAAGATCTAGAGCTGTCATCATGGTCTTATGTATGCAGATGACCTCAAAGCTTTCTCTCTGTACTGTTTTGTGATAAGGCACTCTAATTACAATATTATTATTTCACACATGGTGCGGTCATTGACCCCTTCAGCTGTCGCGTTGGGTGACAGGAGTCCCACGACCACGCACATTTGCGACTCACACCCATATTCTTAAACGTTGCCTCATAGGTCTCCTCCACTCAACCTCATTCGAGGAGGCCTCAAGGAAGTCCTCCAACTTTCCTTGAAAACGGTATTCTTAATTGTTTCCTTGAGCAAACTCCGGTGAGGATGAGTCAAGGAATGACGTTTCGTTTCATTTCTGTATGTTGGTAAACCGCTTAACTTTATGACGTAAAGAGAGTTTTTGACAAAGTGTCTTTTTCAATTTTAGCTTACTGCCATAGATTTGTTATAAAACAATAAAATACTTAATACACAAAGAACTTATTACAGTAGGTTCAAGTTCTTTTAAATCTGGTCCTCAATAAATGCACCTAATTTTCGTTAAACGAAACGTACGAGGCTTCCTTAAGGTACCTCGCGACCTACCTTATATTTGACAGTTCGTTCTTCACCTCCATTGAGTAATTTCCTTAAGGTGAGGAAGCTAGTGTCAACTATGAATACCATTGAGGTCGAGAGAGGATGAGTGGAGTTTAAGGAAACGTTTGAGAATATGGGTGTTAGTCGTGGAGCCAGTCACCATATTTTTAATCAATGGATTTATAACTGCTTAATTTGTTCAGTAATTAAAGCTTTAGCCTGAAGAGCTGGAGGTCGTAAGTTCGATTCCCACGGAAATCTTTTATATACATAGATTTTTGGCGAATATATGATTGATTGATTGAAGGATACAAGTACTGTTCCCTAAGGAAATTCACGCGGGCAAAGACGTTGGCAAACGATAGTCACTTAATATTATGAAATAGGTTGCCTGGTAGTCAATTCAATAAAGGATTAAATCCACCATTTGTACCAACATACAATTTATACAGTAGATTAAACTATTTTATACGGTTTTAATGTGTAACAATCGCGAAAACATAAGAAATCATTATACAGTAGAGTTTAATAAATATAATATTCACTCTTTTGAAATGTCTAAAGTGTGCGTCCAAATTTTTTTTTTGGTTTCCTTCAAAATCTGTGATTAGCGGCGCATCAATTAATTCTTTAATTATGAACTTACTCGAATCAACATTATCACAATTATCGAGCACCTGAACGATGATTCTGTTTTTAATTGATATAATTGTGTTTGGACGCCGGATGGGCTTGCAATGTCGCCTGTAGTCCAGGAAACAGACATTTTATATATTGTTCCAATTACAATTACTATTTTTTAGGGTTCAGTACCTCAAACGGCAAAAAAGGAACCCTTATAGGATCACTTTGTTGTCTGTATGTCTGTCAAACTTTTTTTCTGTGGAACGTATCAAGTTGAAATTCATTACATATACTCAGGCCTACGGTCCCTTTCGGCTTTAAATAATCAAAATCATACACTAACGCGATCAAAGGAATGATCGTAATGTTGAAAATTTTCGTAAATTGTGCGATTTCAGATGGGAAATAAAGCAATATCATACTTCACTTATCACTTAATAGTATAAAACAAAGTCGCTTTCTCTGTCCCTATATCCCTATGAATGCTTAAATCTTTAAAACTACGCAACGGATTTTGACGCGGTTTTTTTAATAGATAGAGTGATTAAAGAGGAAGGTTTTTTACTTTCTTAAAACTGTATTTTTTTTAATAAATTCTTCTCAGTCTTTGTACCTTGTACCTTGGAGCCCTGGGTCCGCATTCCTACTTTTTCTACTCCACTTCGCCCGGTTTTCAGCAACCCTGGTGGTAAGTACATTTGCTCATATGAAAACTCAAACACATATTAAGTAAAAACGCCAACAACTACTACTAGTTTCATAAAACTTAACCAAAACAATAAATTCTGTACAATTTTTAAGTTACATAGCATTTAATCAACTTAAATTAAAATAAGTGCTACTTAGCTACCATAACTTACCGTGAAAAAGCCACTATTTTCATAAACAGGTCACCACAACTACGGTAGCCAGATGTTAGGCAGAAAATGCGGATATAAGATATGTTTAAGATTAGCCTGTTGTACCAGGCGTGTTTACATTATTTAAAATAAAAATAAAAACTTATACTTAGTATTAATTTCTTAAATGGGTCCATACTAAGAAGAACCAAACAAAAATTTTTTTTCTACCAAAAACCAAATTGTCCAGTTTTTTATTCAACGTACCATAAGGAAGTTTTAAGGACCATTGCACTAAAAAAATACAAAAAAGATTTAAATGCCCAGTTTAGGTTATTAAGTGAGTAATATAATTTTTTGTTATCACTCAGTACAAACAAAAAATTAATTGACAGGACTTAGTAAAAAAAAAATTGGTTGCCTGTAAAGTCGGTATACGGGCGAAAGTTTTACGTGACAACGACTTTGAGTCTGTCTCTCTCGCTCTTAGGGGACGCGTGCCTCTCACTCGCTCTCATTGTGAGCGCATCGTAACGTTACCGAGCGTTACACTTTTTCATAAGTGACTCCCAGCCGCAACCTAATTTAAGATGTTGTCACGTCAAAAAATGAAACCTATCGTTATATTTGGCAACCCTATCCACAACTAGCAGTGCTCTAAATAATAATAACTGTATGCACGTAACGCAGTCGCAACTTGTACAGCTCAATTTAAGTTGCACAATTTATACAATTGCATCGCAGCGTAAAGTTAGCGTAGCTTTCAAACTCTGCTATAGAGCGCGCGTAGTTAAAACTGTTCGGACGAGTATAAAAAAAAATTAAAAAAATATTATTTGATTATGATACGATGATTTTCAAAAATTGCATCGCAGTGTGAAACATCTGTGTATGTGGTAGAGCGCGTGCAACTAAATTTAGGACTGTTCAGGTGACTAAACAAGCAAAAATGTTGATTGCTGTTAACTTGTAAAGTTTTTTTTAAATACCATTAGAATATTTTTTATTGATTGTGCGTCATTCAGACACTTAATCTGAATGTGAATAAATGACAAAAATAAATAAATGCTTAATGTGTCAGAGTTTTGATACGCAGTCGCTAGTCGTACTTCGAATTTTGTAAGGAAATCCTTTGATGAAAAATATAAATTGGCAATGTAGAGGCACAGCAGTCTTCTTATTTGTGGTTTGGATGGAAAAAGTAAAATAATCAGTGAAAATTTCAAATTCATAATTGAAAATTGGCTTACGTACGATTTATTAATTACAGTTCTCTAATATACAGATAAATATATAAATAAATAAAAAAAGCAATAGCATGGTCACAATTTATAATATACGGAAACCAACGTTTGTACATGGTTATATATTATTTCTTTCAATACGATATGCGATGTGCATAGAAAAATAGTATATAATTCATTCTATATTCACTATGAAAATATATATAATAAAATAGTATATGTAGATTTTTATTAATAAAATTATTAGTCCGGATAGCATTATGAATAGAAAAACTAACTTCATACGTGAGCTCTATAATTTATCGTTACTCCAATAACAGAACGCCGCTTCGTCTCTAGTGAAGATGAGTTAGCAAAAATAAGATTACGTGTCTGCTGAAACTGTTACACATAATCTGAAGTTTCGCATAAGTACTATACATCAAATGAAAACTCCTAACTAGAAGGAAATATCTAGAATATTCTAGAATAATCTCTATAGAACTCGATAGCCTAGTGACCGTGTAGCGACGGTGAGAGCGTAATTTTTTTTTTTAAATTAGTCTCGTGACATTTGTATATTGAGCTCCTTCGTGCTTCGAAACGCACGTTAAACCCATTGTTAAATCGTTGGTCTCGGCTGTTATCGCTACACAGTAGTGTTTAGACTAAGTATGTCAGATGCCTTGAGGCATCCTTAGCAATAGCCTAACGATCATGTTCCTATTGGTCTGGTTTTCCTGTCAAAATAGTTACGAAGCGTGAAGGTCACTTTTAGTTCTTGAGGTTTTGGTTTCGCCCTATTTTTTACTAATATCTATTCTGTGCTATGGCCAATTTAATTTGCAACTGCACGTTATCTATTAAAAAAAAAACGAACAAGAACAAATTACGTGTGTATTTGAGATGTACAAATGAGTTATTGATTACAGTAACGTTGACGCTTAGCGTTCACCCTCCACCTCCCATGGCTCTACTAACCTCTCGGTTATACGAGCCGAATCTCGGGAGAGTGCGCTGTACTAGCATTTCGCATCTCTTCCCAGTTCTCTTCGCACCTGCTCGATCTACCTACAAGTTCTCTATAGTGTCGCCTATCTATGCAATCACTTAGCTTAGCGTTGACCATAGAAATTGCCTTGAGCCGCGCGCGATTCCTAGTTCTATGGCGATGACGGTGTCGCGAGTTCATTGGTTTTTTCTTTAGTTTCGCGCCTAAAAAGTTTTCATTTAAAAAAGGGTACATGTCCCGAAGGCTATGTGAATGTGATTGAAAACCCCGGCAGGGCAGTGGCATTCATCAGGGTCCAATGTGTTCGGCGAGCCCGTTGTTTTTTACTAATTTTGCACCGTCCACGCCAAATTCAATTCCTGGCTTCCATTTTAGAGCTATCTATTGGAAAGCATGTTTTTGGAACGTGGGTATTATTGTCGTGTCAGCTATATTCAGTTTGCGTTTACTTTTGTGACATTTTAAAGGTATTACTCGCGCACCACAATACCTATACCCAGTAATTTCAGGTAGTATTTTCTTTGATTCAACAAAATATTGTAACTCTGCCTTCATCGACATTTGAATGTCTCCGTGGTCCGATGGTTAAGGCTTGTGCCTGTAGACCCGGGGGTCGCGGGTTCAATTCCCACGATGCTTTCTTTCCTATTAGTTTTTTTCAGTTTGGTTAGGACATTGCAGGCTTGAATCACCTGATTGCCTGATAATAAGATGATTTCGTGCTCCGGAAATCACGTTAAGCCGTTGGTCCCGGCTGCCATCTGGTAGTTGATAAAGGAACCACTTTAAAGGCTGAAAGGTGGTTTTAAGGAATTCTGACACCAGGGTGTGCATGATCGATTGACATTGACATCTACACGAATTGATGATGATAAGCATTCAAATCGGAACACAGATAACCGCTGCTGCCTGGTAAATAAGAATTAGACAATAATGAGCTACCTTCCTCTTCTTTGTCTACCTCTTATGCCAGTACTTCCGCATTTATATATCCGCAGTATATCCGCCTTTATACTAATTTTCGATCCTGTACAATCCAATGAATTATGTATTTGGTGCAATTAAGTGTTCATTCATTCATTCATCTGTGATCCACTCTCATTAATACAAACTACTAAATGACTGAGTGCAATTACCCATAACACCTTAAGAGGCTTTTTAGACCTCTTAAAGGCATTAATACACCTGAAAGCGCACTGAATACGGTCACCAAATCAACATAATAACGCTCTTCGAATGTTTCACTTAAAATTTTGACAAAACTTAAGAAATTCACCTAAATGTGTAACAGACTTTATTTACATCAATTTAAAGTTAAAAATGGATTTTTAGGAATGCAAAGTAAATTGGTTTAAATGTGAATGGAGTACAATAGGACAAAAGCTGTTGCCAATTGAACTGCAGTTCTGTCTGTCCATACCTTTGTTGTAGATGCATCGATTTTTATTTTTTAAATAATCGTGTGCTGTTCTAAAATTCCGAACACAGATTTGAAATATTCTTGGTCTACATCTGAAGACCGCGTTGGCAGACAAGACAAGACAAGCCTGCGAAAGATGGTAGCTCCTTTACCGAAGCCTATTTACGCTAATGGCACCTTTTTTTTTGTAAAGACCTAGAAGCCGACTAAAAAACCGAATAGCCATAGGCGGCGCGAATATGGAGAAGTGGAAGACAGCGCATGTTTGAAAGAAACAGTACTTACTCAAATTTCCATCTTCCCTCCACCTCCCATGGATCTACCAACCTCTCGGTTATACGAGCTGAATCTCGGGAGAGTGCGCTGTACTAGCATTTCGCATCTCTTTCCAGTCGCACCTGCTTGATCTCCCTACAAGTTCTCTATAGTGTCGCCTATCTATGCAATCTGACTTACTCAAATTTCCAGTAAAAACAAACCTGTTTTACAATCTGATGTCTCTCGGCCGGGGGCGTCGCGGACATTAGAATTTTGAAAGTCGGGTGCCTGACGGCCGGGATCGTCACAGATTGGGAGCCTAACGGCCGGACCCGATGTCGAAGCCAAGATCCACTTTGAATGATTGAACTACATAGAACTAGGAACGCGTGACGCAATTTTTTTTTTTTAATCTATGTTGAACTATCTCAGAAGTAGGTAAAGGCATAAATTCGTACTTAATAAAAGACCAGCGCTGTCAGCTACTATCTGTTAAGATATACTTCGAGCAACACGGCGCTTTCCAGTACGGAAGCGCCGTGTTGCTCGAAGGATAAATAGCGTGATAAACTCTTCTATTTAACTACTTACCACAGACGGATAAATAAATAAATAAATATGGGTAAATCACACAGATTGAGCTAGCCCCAAAGTAAGTTCGAGACTTGTGTTATGGGTTACTAACTCAATGATAGTAATTTTATAACAAACACGTATATAGATAAACTTCCAAGATCCAGGCTAATCAGAATAGTATCATTTTTTTTTCTTGACCTGACTGGGGATCCAACCCGGCACCTGCCGAGTAGCGGACTGGCATGTTAACCATTACGCCACGGAGGTCGTCAAATTATCAGATAGATGTACTACCAAAGAATTTGGAATCGAGCGCGGCTCTAAGGCAATTTTTTTAATAATCTATTTTCACTAACGTATACTTCTTACAATGTAAACACAGCAATGTCTATCTACCCAAAACATTATGACAGTCCCTCTCTATCCGGAACCAATCAGGCTGAAGATACCGGCACTAGCGCTTATTAAAAACATCTCAGTGATGTATTGCTGGCAATTCCCGTCTGTTGGTCCGTCCCAGCCTATTCCTGACTCGCCACGTTCCTAACTAACCATCATTATTTAAGTGTGATTACCGGTTGCATCCCGAGCCAAATCCCAAGTTCTATGTTGAGCTAGGACAAGATATTTCTAAAACGAATAGCTGTTCCCCGCAAGGCTATCATATGCAGAAATCATTTTTCAAATCTAACTGGTAGTTCTAAAGTTATAAGGGTTCAGCAAACCCCTCGAAAAGTGAAGGAGTAGTATTAGGCCGGAGGCACACGGCATATAGGGTTACCATCCGTCCGAGTTTCCTCGGATTTATCCTAGTTAAGAAGAGGGCTTTTGATTTGTCGAATATTTTTCTTACAGTCACTTGATAATTGTTTAAAAACCCCTTAACAAAGACATGTTGATGTCCTGGTTTTGGGCTCTAAAATCCGGGGATTTCACGCGTATTGTCTTAGTTGTCCATTTTTAGAGATGGCAACCTTACTTAACTATTTATTTAAGTAACACCGAACAAAAGAGCTCCTAAAGGGTAATTTGTCTACATATAGCCTACAATAAACAGAATGTATATGTACGAAGTCCATTGATCACATTACACGAATAATATGATTCATTCATTCATTTCGTGTAGGTGTCATAGTTAAGCGACCATGCACACCCTGGTGTCAGAGTTCTTCGGAACCGCCTCTCGGCCTCTGACATGGTTCCTTTAACGACTACCAGATGGCAGCCGGGACCAACGGCTTAACATGCCTTCCGAAGCACGGAATCATTTTTTTTGTCAGACAATCAGGTGATTCAAGCCTGCAATGTCCTAACCAAACTGGAAACAACTAAACAAAGTATGATTCCCGTGGGAATTGAACCCTCGACCCCCGGGTCTACAGGCAAACGCCTTAACCACTGGACCACGGAGGCAGTTAAATAACGAATAATATGATTTAAAAAACCGTTCGTGGTGCGGTTCGTTGTTGAAACAGGAACGCGGCGAATCGGGAAAGGTTTTGTTGTTCTGATTTATCGTTTTCTTAATAAATACGTCGGTGCGGTTTTATTATTAATTGCCGGTATTATTAATTGTCGAGTTTACGAGACGGTCAGCGTTTATTGTTTCGGTTTCTGCAGATTTACTCGTTTTGCCTCTCTGGTGTAGTTGTTATGTCCGTAATAGTCGCGGGTTCAAATCATAAACGTTTTATTACAACTTAAATATATAAATAAATCAGTTTATTGCACAAAATCGGAAAAATAATGATTATAAAGGCGGATTTATTTTTTTCTTCCATTCAGTCTTTAGATAAAAAAAAAACGAGAAAAAATAACACGTCGATTAGAGGTATTAAACAAATTTTGATAAAAACATACATAATACTGACCTGAATAATTTAAAACTTTGGTATGAATCAAAAACTAAACAAAATAATTCAAAAATAGACAATGTACATTCGTCATTACTAGAATGTTTTATTGGAAGTTCGCCATGCTACGCAATCTATGGTAAACTACGTATAATAACCGAAAAAAATCAGCTCCATTCAGCTCATTGTGTTTTTAATCGACTTTTGTTAGCAACTGTACTATTATAAGGATTTATCGTATACGTACTCTTCTAATCTTTGACCCGGTAACAAGCATACTCAGTACTGAACGGATAATAAGAAATTTTCCAAGAAAAAATACAGTTTTTTACAACGTTTTCCTTATTATTAGATGTGTTGCCATGGGATCAAAGTTTCCAAGTCTATTTTTAAAACATACTAAGCGCGAATTAATTCACATAGATGGGTCTGTATCAGACTAGACTTTTAAAAGTAAATATCAATTTATATGCACAGAATTAATAATATAGTACTAAAATAGTACAATAAACATTACTTATTATAAGAAATTAACTTTTGAGCGAGGCTTCGCCCGCGTTATCTTTCCTCGGCAACGGTGTTTTTTTCTGGGATGAAAGGTTATGTCCTTGACAATCTTTTACCTTTGTGTATGCAAAATTTCAGAAAGATTGGTTATACGATCTTGAGTTATAAGTGTAGTAACTAACACGACTTTCTTTTATATGTATACTAGCGACCCGCTCCAGCTTCGCATGGGCATAAAAACTCTCGAATCACTCTTGAATCACTCTATCTATTAAAAAAAAACGCATGAAAACCGTTGCGTAGTTTTAAAAATTTAAGCATACAAAAGGACATAGGGACAGAAAAAGCGACTTTGTTTTATACTATGTAGTGATATAGATAGATATAGATATATAGAAGAAAGATACATAGATAATATTTGACATTATATTGTCTTTTTCATGAAGATCAGAAATAACTAATGTGACGAGACGTAGTCCAATAGATATTAACCCAAAGAAAAAATATTATATTTGCATCTTTGTATGTAGGTACTACACTTTAAGCAATAGTTACATTACTTACATATTTTTTCATTAATTCAATAATTAATTCATTTATTCATTCAGAACTTGGGCTCTCTGAGTACGGAACCCTAAAAAGTCACCCCATCATATTATTAGAATTTAAGATCCCCTATACGTACAGAATACGATTACTACAGTAACTCGTATCGAATTTCAGTTCTAGAAAAAATGTGAAGAGCGCACTTCATTTGTAAAACTTCATACGATTTTTTGATAATACCTTTAATTATTCAAGACTAACTTTCGCCCGCGGCTTCGCCCGGGAGAATTTCCCTGGGGAACAGTGCTTTTTCCCAGGATGTAGGGAACCCTATGTCCTTCTCAATACTCCTAGCTATGTGTATGCGAAATTTCAGGAAGAATGGTTTAGTAGATAGAGCGTGAAAACGTAACAAAGAAACTCACTTTCGCATTTATAATATTAGTATGAATATGAATTAGTATGATATTATGAAGTATGATAAATACAAATATACTTACTTTAACTATATGCTAAAGCAAAGATAATATTTTATACGTTTCTTGAAAACAGAGATAGATTGTTTATTCTCAATAAAGGATATTCTTATCACTTATTGACGTCAATCATTACTTATACCATAGATAAAATAATATTTCTAACTATGGTGCCTTGGAGGTTGGGGCGACCGCTAGTTTGGGACGCTACATGCGTGGATAATCTGGCGCCTTCCCACCTCCAAGACACTAAGTCGAAGGCCGGCACAGCTGCAGCTGAAGCAGAGAACCTCAAAAGGCGTTAATTTGTAGGTATTGGAAATAACTACATATTTGAGCCTTTTGGGTAGCAACTCCGGGTCTATCCATCAGCTCACGAGCTTTTTAAGCTTATAGCAAAATGATTGGTCGAGGTATCCCGTGACCAAAGTGCTGGAAATTTTCTTCCACAGAGGATCAGCATTGCACGTTGAATAGCAATCTGTTCAACGTGGCAATGCTGCCAGCCTTTTGGGCACATTACCACGATGTAACAACTTGCAGGGACTATACAACTTATGAATTTTATTTTCAGTTACTTTTTTATTTTTAGTTATTTATAAGTAGGTAAGGTGTTCTTTGATAGTGTTATTTATATTATACTAGCGACCCGCCCCTGCTTCGAATGGGCATAAGAGCCTTCCTCTTGAATCACTCTATCTATTTATCGCATCAAAATCCGTTGCGTAATTTTGAAGATTTAAGCATACATAGGGATATAGGGACAGAGAAAGCGACTTTGTTTTATAATATGTAGTGATAGTGATAAATAAACTATACTTCTATGATTTATATTAAGTTAACCTTCACTTCCAAAGCGCAAGTGAAGAGGATTATTCCCTACATATTCACTAATCTAACACCAATTCTCTATTTACTATACGAATCCCTATTTTTCCCGATGACTTATAGACTTTGGCTACAAAAAGTCATAATAATATCCTCAAATATTATCGTGGTCTATTTTCACGGCCTCATCATTCAGACCGCGGGGGGTTAGATTTACCGACCTCTGGGGTCGCCGGTTCGGTCCCAGGGGACCATTTTCTGGGATATGTAATTTATGACGTCACGCTCAGCGCGTGCTTCGGCAGAGGTCACGGGTATCAACGTGTGATATGTGGGTAGAAATATTAATATTTTTGATAGTATTTTGTTGGCGAGGCCGTGGCTAACGTAAACTATTGAATATGTTATTAAAAATATATATAACCGCCATTTTATTTATTGTTTCGAGTGGTTTATGTATTTGTGATTCTTAAGGGGGTATTGTAAGCCAACTAGCGCCACCAATCACTTTTACTCTAAAATCAGGTCAAGTTGGAAAAAATCTAAGAAGGCAGGTCACAAGGAAATAACGTTTAGTATTTCTGGTATTACTTTTTATTATTTTCTTTTGGTTGATTCAGAAAACAACTCATAACGTTATTTACTAGTGACTTGCTTACTTAGATTTTTTCCAATTTGACCCGATTTTAGAGGAAACGAACTAAAATGATTGGTGACGCTAGTTGACTTATGATAGCCCCTTAAAATACAATAAAAAAAATATAACAAACAATCAACCAAACTCTGTGGTACAAGCAACAGATTATTTTCAAATAATAAAAACATCATTGTGCATTATATGAGTCTATTAACAGTTTGTGCAAACGCAGCCGCTCTACCACGTTAGATTTTTGTATATACATTTTTTAATTCCTTTTTATTCTATGGTATGGTATATACCTATATGGTTTTCAGATTTTACATTTCAAATAGCTGCCACAGTCAATAGATGGCGACTGAGCTTAAAATAAATAATGATAGAGTCTAATCCATCTCCTCTCTCCCTCCCTAATGTCCTGATACCTATAGCAAAGGCGACCTATGGGGGATATTATCACAGAGAAATTACATTATAGAACAAGTGCAATCCAAGTGGCAGCTTACTAAGCACTCAATATAGCGTCGTCAGCACTAAGAATAAAAAGAATAATAGGGGCCCAGACCCATTAAATGCAGAAAGCATTTAGGTTATTCTTGGTTAGGGTAAAAGTAATATCTTCCATGCTGGTCTGGGAGAAAAAGATAGACATAGAATGTACCAGGTGCTTCTCTTTCCACGCAAGCCTTAAAAGTCGACTTTGAAAATCGGCGAATTGGGGAATCATGACATAGGCGATGCGGCTAGCAACCTATCACTATTGATTTCCTGTTTCAACTACCATCATGCTAAACATGACCATGATATACACATTATATATGACCATATAACATGACTTAAGGTCCTATGGCCCTAGGCTCTGTCTACCCTATATAGGATAAAGACGTGATTATAATGTACGTTTGTATGCATCAAGAACATCTAAGCGGTTTCATTATCATCTAAAATAAGAACCTCTTTTTCTGTTTTAGGTTGAAAAGAAGGAAAAATCAGCCGAGCTATACCAGGCGACCATAAATAGCGGACAGGTTGTCTGCACGGACAATTTGCCTCAAATGACCCGCGACTCATTTGCCGCGGCCGCCTCACGGAGTAAATTTAGTTCACTAAACATATAATTTAGTTTTTGTATAAAATAGTTTGGTAAACTCGGTTTGGTTGACTCAGATTACGTTACTCCCTATTACTACATAGTATAAAACAAAGTCGCATTCTCTGTCCCTATGTCCCTTTGTATGCTAAAATCTTTAAAACTACGCAACGGATTGATATGCGGTTTTTTTTAATAGATAGAGCCGGGGTGGGTCGCTTGTAAGTTATATAAGGGCGACACAAATAAACTGGAAATATTTTAAGGGTAGATTCAAACCGCTATTCAGAACAACTTTACCAAATGAACATATAACTAAAATATTAAATAGATGTTGATAATAATGATCCCTCCTTTCCTTAACCGTTTTTCTTCGAAAGGACATACTTTCAATTTGGTCTCCTTGAATTTTATCAAAACTGGTGCAGTAGGGGTTTTCAAATCAAAATAACTGGAATATTTAAATTGGCTGTATAATAAATTGTGATAATAATTTTTCGTATTTAACAAGTTGCTTGATGTTGGGAGTAATTTGCAAGGTCAAACGACCCCGTATTTCTTTTTTTCAACCCCCTCACGGCCGCTGTATAAGTGTATAGGCAGTGGTAGTTAGACGTTCGATTTCCTATTCATTCCGTACGTCAATTAATGTAATTTTTCTGTAATTAGAGTACCTACTAGTTTAATTGGCCTAGCACACCTAAGTGTCTGATGCCCGAATACTCAAACGCTACTTAATTTTGAGAGCTGCTCAACTATCATGCTGTCACTGTCATATCGCTAACGTCCAGCGCGACACTGTGATACTTGAGCAGCTCTCAAAATTGAGTAGCGTTTGAGTATTCGGGCGTGAGATTTTCTATTCCTACGAAGTTCAAGTTGGCCGCAATAAATTTTGTTTAAAAATAAATTTTTGTATAGTTTCATTCATTCATTCATTCAACTAGAAGCAAAAACTATATCCCTAAATTCACGACTTTAAAGTACCAGTCAAACATACTCCCCGTTAAGTATTTATACCACAGCTTGAGTGCCCATTACGCCGCGGGGCGTGAAACGGGAAGCGGGGGGGATGCCCGTCACGCCGCAAGGCGTGATCGCCTCATACAGCGTTCTATGAATCATTGCGCCACGGGCATCTGTCCGTAAGCGTCGTGGCGTACGGGCGTAACGCACAAAACCCTTACGCATACGTACGAAGTGTTGGTTCCTAGTTTATTGTTTTTTTTGACGTAAATAATGGAGAGTGAAGCTGGTCCTTCTAAGCCTAAAAGGCCACGTAGGAACCCTAATTATAGTCATCTTAATGATGCGGAAATAGAAGACTTTTTGTATGAAGATGATGACACTGATGACGACTTCGTGTTTGATGATGAAGAGGAGTCTTCATCAGATGATGATGACCACTGTCAGTCGCCGATTCTTCAGCCACCAATTCATTTTCGAGGTACATCAATTGGTGAAATCGAGTCAACTTTGTTACGTCAAGAGTTAGAAGTAAGTACTAATCGACCATCAACTTCCGGTTCAACCTCAACATGGACTCCTACTGGTGAGTTGGAAACCTTGGATTTTACTGAAGTTAATACTTTCAATGGGCCACATAATGGAGATCCAGTGGATTACTTCGATTACTTTTTTGATGAAGATTTTTTGAAGTATATTTGTGACCAGTCCAACGAACAAGCTGTAAGATTGCTATTGTCAGAAAAAACAACAGAGGAGTCACGAATAACTCGCTGGAAAGACTTGACCGTGGGAGAACTCAAAATATTTCTAGGTCTTTTATTTCATATGGGCACTATTCAATTGACTCGAGTTCAAGATTACTGGAAGAGGGACCGATTATTCGCCATTCCGATTTTCAGCGAGCAAATGAGTAGAAATAGGTTTCTCCTAATAATGAGATGCCTTCATTTTACTTCGGAGACTAGCAGTGAAGATCCGTTGTACAAAATTCGGTTTGTGATAGATTATTTTAATAAAAAGATGGCCGATTGCTATTATCCAGCAAGACAATTATCACTGGACGAAAGTATGATACTTTGGCGGGGACGTCTACTCTTTAGGCAGTACATTCAAAACAAAAGGCACAAATACGGCGTAAAATTGTATATGTTGACCGAGCCAGATGGCCTCATACTGAAATTTAGAGTATACGCCGGGAGTAAAGACGTCGAGGTTACTGGCAAAGGGCATGCCGAAAAAATCGTACTCCATCTGTTAGAAGACTTTTTAGGGAAAGGCCATGAGGTATATATGGATAATTACTACAATAGCGTTGAATTAGCCAAAAATCTTTTAGAAAAAAAAACTTATTGTACTGGTACTTTGCGATCCAATTTGAAGAGCAATCCCAAAGAGGTGATGCAAAAAAAACTGAAACGAGGAGAAAATATATCACGTTTCAATGAAGGCATTCATGTTGGGAAATGGAAAGATAAACGTGATGTCTCTTACATTACTACACAATACCCAAATCGCCTAGCTCCGGTCACGAACAAACGTGGCCAAGTAAAAGAAAAACCCCTTGCTATAGCCAGTTATAATGAATTTATGTCTGGTGTCGATAGGCAAGACCAGCTACTTTCGTTTTACCCTTGTGAACGAAAGACTGTGAGATGGTATCTCAAAATAGCAATTCATACTTTTCAACTGCTTTTCATAAATTCTTTCAAAATGTACAATAAGTACTCAGGAAGACAAAAAATGAGATTATACGACTATCGATTATCAGTAATAGATAAACTTTTACCAGAAAAACCTTCAGATGCCTTACCTGCGCCACGTAGAGCAAATCCATTGCATACTATAACTAGAATTACTGAAAAGGCGTCAAATGGCAGGATCAAAAGAAAGCATTGCCGCCAATGCTACAAACAGAAGAAACGCTCTGACACTACTTGGCACTGTGTAGTTTGTGACGATAAGCCAGGACTCTGCGTAGAGTGCTTTGATTTGTTTCACGCTCAATTGTAATGTCATTTTTTTATTATATATGTTCCTAAAGTTGTGATTTTGCATGTCAGAAGTTCCTGTTTGTACCAAATGGTTAAGTTTTTGTCAATTTCTATAATAATAGATAATAATAATTACGTTATCACCCATAATTTGGCTAACGCCTTCGGGCGTGATGGGCACCCGTGATGAAAATTTCTTCCTCGGTGCCCGTCACGCCTCTAGGCGTTAATTTTTTTTACCTTATTTTACCCCCATTTAAAGTTTGTAATAAAGTATATATATATATTTTTTACTTAAATCTATATATTATAATCTAAAAAACACGAAATTGAAAATGGGCCTCTCGCTGATGTTTCATAATTTTATGGGCAGTCAAGCTGTTAAACAGCAATGAAACAAACTTTGAACATTTCCCCATAACACTGACCACATTAGAACTCGTGTGGAACTCAAACGGAATAAAACAAACAAACAAACACACCAACTCCCGAATTGCCGACAGCAGAGTTCCAACATGATTTTTCATAGCAAAGTGTACCTGGAAGAACGAGTTGAAATTAATTAAGCTGGCTGTGTCGAACGCGGGCACGTTACTGACCCCTCGAAATTAGGAAGTTTGGATGCGGTATTATATATTACTAAACCTTTAAATTAGAAAATAGATTGCGGCAGAATGGTTCTCAAAAAACCGTGTTTTAATAATTCACATTCATTTTTCGCCAAAAATAAGCGGGATCACAAATGAATGAATGAATTTTTTCAATGCTTGTAGCGCCAACTATTGGCAAGAAAAAGAACTAAATGTGTTTCTTAAGCATTGAGAATACATGTTTTAACTAATGCTGCAACATAAGAAATTCTATAGTATGCTCAACTCAGTGACCAACAGCAGATAGCATGTTTGAGCTCGGAAGGGTCTCAATATAGGTGTTAAAAAAGATTATGAATTATCGCCACAGTTAGTTATGTATGACTATCTGCTACAATAAAGCGATTGGCGCTGTGCAGTCGATGCACAATGGAGGACTTGAACGAGGCAATCGACCGGGCGGTGGAGGTGGCCAAGTACTGGGTAAAGTCAATGTAGAGCCCATATAGCCATTATGACTCGAAAAGAAAAAGAAGAATATAGCGGCTGCCGTCTGATCCGTTACCATTTTTACAGGGAAACCAGACCAATAGGACCGTAATCAAAACAAAAAACAACACTGTCAGATTTTTTAGGCAATAAGCCAATTACTGCAAGTGATAACAGTACAGCCTAATACATAACATGCCATTGGAATCACGGAGGAGCTCAAAATAGAAATGCAACTTTCGACTATTATTTAAGAGAAACCGCATCCAAAATTCCCTGTTCCCGTTCACTTGCGCAATCAACTAACAAAGTGAAGTAATTTGATTGCCCCCGGAAGAACGGAATTATTTATACAAATCACTAAACCATTTTGACCCGCGTCAGAAAAGTCAGTATGAAGTTTGATAGCCTTTGTGGCGCAGTGGGTACAGAACAAGAAGTCACGGGTTCAAGTCCTAGTTTTCAGGGTTGAAAACTGGACCCTTTTACTTATTTGTGCCTAGACACAGAATATATAATAGTACTAACGTAACTGAAAACACGGTCACACCTCTAGGTAGAGGTGTGACCGTGTTTTCAGTTGTCGAGAGGCGGTTTCGAAAATCTTTGACACTAGGGTCTCCAAGGTTAGTTGTCTTTGGCCCACACGATATGTTGGTATGTAGAATTTAAAAGGATTGTTTTTTTTTTACAGTTTCGAAAGACTTCGAGACTTTCCAGAGAAAAATGTCTTTACAAACAGACAGATTGAAAACGCCGTAATCATTAGGACTTTTTCTTTTACTTGTGTACTTATTTACTTATTAATTAATTTATTTTATCACTAAAAGGTTAAATATATATATATAGCCTTAAATATATTAAAAAATTAAACTAATTAATATACTATTATATTACTTATTAACCTCGTAATAGTAAAAATTCTTAACTTGGACCAAACGCGAGATCCCAGTCACCAAAACAGTGATCCAATATTGAAATACCGTTATCCATGATAGACAATAGACAGTCTAGGAATTTGTCTAAAGAAGTCCAAATCACATGATTCCGCGAAATATGGGGCCCTTGACCGGAGGACCTGTGGCGTAACAGTAGTGGTAGAGGACCAAGAGCCCCGAATAAGGGGGCACAACCATGAGTCTTTACTATTTGAACTACGAAAATGGAAAAAATAATTATTTTCTCACTACTAGTTACCAAAAGAGCGAAAGAAACATCTTATTTGGTTACTGATTAGGTAAGTTTATATAGGACCAAAGCTAACAAAGAGGACTGTTAGTAAACTAGGACCACACCATTTAAAACGAGTCGTAAGCGTAAGCTATGGGTGAAACTAGAAAACACGCTTGAAACAAGAAATCAATTTAGTTCCAACTCTGATTTTCTCAATTAAAAAATATAGGTTAATCATATTACCAAGAATTGAATTATTGTTGACTCATATCCCATCACAATATTTTTTTTCTGCTTTATAAAATACTTAACCTATTTAAAACTTAAAATCAAATTGATCAAAATGCAATTTTTAGCTCATGATAAGGATTCTTTGAGGCTACTAGTCCTTGTTGGGATATTTGTTAGAGGGCTCTATTTGATAATTTAGCCACGGACATCAGACGATATAGTTACGCCACTGCGCATGACCCTGTTACAAACACATTAAATCCTACATCCTATTGTTCTGAAACCAATTAAGAAGTTATTTGGTTTTTGGTAGGAGTGGACCACTTATTTATCATTTGTCGTTGATGATCCAATAAGTCTAATTTGAAGAAGTCGATAGCTTAGCGGGGCATATGTGTTCGTAACCGTCGTGCGTGTTAAGCAACGGTGAGCGTGGTCTGATTTGGATTGGTGGCCGAATGATTAACAATTATAATTATAAATTATTATAAAGGTCGATTAATCATGTCACCGACACGAAATTTCGTGTTAATCGACCTTGCACACCATGATGTCAGAGTTCTTCGGAGCCGCCTTTCTATATCTCAATTTTTTTATACTTAGTTTCAGGCGTTACAGTGCGGAAGTCAAAGTTACAAGTACTTACTTACTAATTTTTTTTATGCAAACTACTGCCAGCCGACGCTTCATACTCACTACTAGTCCTAGCATGCCCGCCATCATTAGTTTGCACACACTTTGCATGGCATCCCCAAGCACAAAGACAGTAAGTTGTTAATGTCCTACGCACAAGCGTAATTTTAGCCAGTTGAGCTTGAATTCAACGACCTTAGATAAAATAAAGATATTACAAACAAACCTTAATACCACCAGCTTATTCAGCAAATATAGCATTCACTAATTAGCCTAAACAAGCTCCATTCACGCTTGAATTGACTGGGATAACCGCACTATTACCTACAGAATAATATAGTACAGTCTGAGAAATAGCCGAGAGAGCAGCGTAAATTAACTTGTATAAATTTATTGAAGTTTACTTGCTATAGGTAAACTTCAATAAATTATTTTATTTAATAATTCTTATTACGCTAGGATGGTAGATACCTCATATTGGGACATGTCATAAATCTTAAAATAAAGTATGTAATTGTATACGAAAGCTTTGTTTATTTGCATAATCATCTTAGGCTGAATGTAATAGTTTAGTAGTTGAAAATGAAAATTAATGTATTTGCTGCACAATATATGCTATTAATTATAATATAGATATATGTATATATATATATATCATACTTTTAATGTGTCCCACTGCTGGGCAAAGGCCTCCCCCCTCCTCCTCCACTCATCCCTTTCCATGGAAACCTCTGGCCACTTAGATTAATGTAGATTGGTATATATTATATTTAATAGGTATATATAGGTATTTATTTACTTCTTTTCACATCTTGAGATGTGGCAGAAGGTTCTAGAATGGCGACCACGCATTGGCAAGCGCAGCATCGGACACCCACCGTCCAGAAGGTCGGATGACCTGAAGATGGTCGCAGGCAGGCGCTGGATGCAGACCGTTTCTAACCGGTCATTTTAAAAAAATCTTGGAAAATACCTACACTTCTAGCAGTGGACAGCCTGTGTCTGAAATGATGATGAGGATGACATCTTGAGAAAAAAAATATAAATTAATGAAGCTCTACCCGATTCGTGCAATAAAAATATGTTAAACTAAATAGGTACACTAATATAATCCTTCATCCGCTCTTGCAGAGATGAAACATGAAGTTTAATATGTTTAAGTAATTTTAAAACATGTCAGAAGCATGTACTGCAATGAAACATTGCTTTTCCCGTCCAAACAATAAGCAGCCATGACGTGCCAGCAACATTTTGCTAATGCAATTTTTACAGGCGCTCTGGAAAACAACCAAAAAATCTTAATTCTACGATATACCTACTTGTATAATTAGATTGTATAGTTAACTTATTAAATGTACATATTCCTAAGCGCTTTTTGTCCCAGGCTTGAAACTAAAATCCAGAGATATAAGAACAATATTTTAATTCGTTCATACCTTCAGTATTAAGCGAGAAAGCAGCCTGAAGGCAAACAGACGAGACAAAGTACATACTGAGAGCTTTAGTATTTGCTCACAGAGCCGGCGTGTAATTGCTAATTAAGCTAATTAGCGACTACGAGCTGTTACCAGACAGACATGCTTATTTTCTAATCTATTGTCAAATATTAGATAACTAGCGACCTGCCCCGGCTTAACGTGGGCATAAAAACCATCCTCTTGAATCAATCTATTTAAAAAAAAAAAACCGGTCAAGTGCGAGTTGAACTCGCGTGGAGAGGGTTCCGTACACTACTATCGCTATCTAGTGGTGTTTTAGTGAATTATTTTCCGTAAGTGAACGTTTTATATTGAATTTAACACTAAATTGTCGATTGATAATTTTCCTGTAATATACAGACAATAAACTATATTTTGTTTTTTTTTCAAAATTTTAGGCACGGTAGTTTCAGAGATCAGGGGGGGTGGTAAATTTTCGTCTTCTTTCACGAATAAAATCAAAACTATTTATGTTACAATAATAACAAAAATATATTTGAGATCCTCATAACGAGCCCTTTCATTTGATATATAACACGGTAACGTTTGCAAAACTTTTTTTTTTAACTCCTAAGTTGTCCCCCGAAAATGACCCTTGTAACACGACGTTTACTATGAATACGAGTTCACTATGAATAAGTCACCGGCGCGCTCCCACCAGCCCCGCGTCACACGGCGCGCATATAAAAGGCGCGCCGCTGTTCAAGCAGTTTTCCAGGTACCAAAATGTACCAAAATGTACCAAAATGTACCAGGGCGCTTCTCGCCACCAGTAGGCTCTTCTTAGGCCCTTAAGGCACCCTAGTGTCGGCCCTTAAGGCAATGAGCGTTTGCATCGCTCGCGAGTTTGCATCGCTCGCCATTGATCAAAGGCAAAGCCCATGGCCGAGGTTCGTCCCAACTGGGAGCCCCTTGCGCTTTTGCCGAAAAGGCTGAGTGGCGTCAAGCCCTCGCCTCAAACCGTCCCGCTGTAAATATTTAAATATTAAAGCTCTTAGAAGCTAATTTTGTAGGTCCAGTCAAAAAAAAAAAAAAAAAAAAAAAAAAAAAAAAAAAAAAAAAAAAAAAAAAAAAATCCTAATAGGATCCTAAATAGGTTACCGCAATAAACACTACTTTCGTACATCGTGGGTATCATTTCATACGCCAACCCTATACCCTTATTTAAAAAAATAATTATTTAATCTGTGTTTGGGTCACAGGATTATGCCATCCTACTATATTTCATCTGTTTTAGTCCAATAGGTTCGGAGAACAATTTTCTCCGAACCTCCTCTCCTGTGACGGACGAACGGACAGACAGACGCACGAGTGATCCTATACGAGGGTTCCGTTTTTACATTTTTGTACGGAAGCCTAAAAACCACTCCAAAATCCGTTGCATAGTTTTAAAGATTTAAGCATACATAGGGATATAGGGACAGAGATAGCGACTTTGTTTTATACTATGTAGTGATAATGCGTAGGAGGTGACTACAGGATTATCACAATTATCTCAACTTACTTGTGGTACAATTGCCTCTGTGGTTCAGTGGTTAAGGCGTTTGCCTGAAGATCCCGAGGTCGTAGGTTTGATTTCCACGGGAAGCATACTCTGACTACAGATTCTTAAGTTCTCTGATTGTCTGATTATAAATCTTAGATTCCGTGCTTCGGCAGGCACATTAAGCCATTGGTCCTAGCTAACATTAAGTAGTCGTGAAAGAAACCACATCGGAGGCCAAAGGGCGGTTTCGAAAAACTATGACACCAGGCTACGCAGAAGCGAGATGAGCCGGTCAGAAAAGTAATGCTGAATCTTATAAATGATGTATTCAGTAGTAATTTAAACATTATTTACATACTTACTTATTATATTATCATTATTTTTATTTTTATTTCGATATTAATTAAATTGTAATGTATAGATTTTGGTACCAATTCAAAGACTTCGCAACACCCAGCCTGGGTTTATATACATTCTTACCAAATTATGTAATTCCACCTTCTTCGTATTATGTACATGTAAGCGAGAAATAAATAAATAAATAATTACCTCGTGAAATGGGAAAACTGAGACATCAGATTTTTTTATTACTCTGATATTTAAGGTTTAGAATTCAACCGGAAAAACGCTTAGAATAAATGATTAAGCAGTGGATTCTTGTGACTGAATTGACGTTGGTATTATTATATAACGGTACTAATTTAATCAGTAGCAATAACCCGGCAAATTCTAGGTAATCTAGAATTAATTAATGTCCTAATTAGCTCCAAATCGTGTTGCTAATTGCATGTCAATTTGTAGATAAATTACTTATACTGCATAAGATATTATTATGGAATTTCTGAGTAAATACTATTTATTGATAAGTTTGAAAATACTAGCTGTTACTTGCGACTCCGCCTGCGTAGGACTCGGTTATATCGCGCCCAAAAGTAGCCGTCGTTCTACATCCATACCAAATCAAAATTGGTTCAGCGGTTTAGCCGTAAAAGCGGCCGTAAAAATATTAATATGGATATACTTAAATCTTTATCTTGTCTAGTCTTACCTTGTATCGTATTTATGATCTGAGATAAATCGGCTTCTTCTTCTTCATCGCTCCCTCATTGCTGAGGATCGTGGCGTGTTTCCAGAGTGCGCGATCGGCAATACTACGGACCGTATTATATAAGGTATTATAATATATATATAAGGTGAATTTAAATCAACTGCAAATATTTTAAGGGCAGATTCAAACCACTAATTAAACTACTTTCCCAAATAAACTTATGTCGAAATAGGAAAATTTTTTTTTACCTCCTATATAAATTGAGAATCAGCTGATCTAGTTTAGTATGGAGAGTAAAAAATAAAATTTCATATTTCGATATAAGTTTATTTGGAAAAGTTGTTCAGTATAGTGGTCTGTATCTTCCCTTAAAATATTAGCAGTTGATTTGTGTCCACCTTATATATTCTGACTTCATGGAGCAGCTCTCCTCACGCTGTCTACCCAAAATCGGCTAGTATGTTCATGTTCTCCCCACTTGTAAGGCAAATACCGCGTCACAGATAAAATACATAGATTAAACAAAACAACATCGCGTCAGTAAGCCCACGCGGATTCGCCTAAAAATCCGGAAATCGCCGTAAATCCGGCGAGAATGTCCGTAATCCGCGCCACAGAGTAGTATTTACCATAAGCCGGTGTTATCGGCGCCGGCACACGGCGCCGTTACGACGAAACTGGATTTTTGATTAGAATAATGAGTAGAGACAAAGCTTTTTGCAAGGCGATGATCATACGCTGAGACGAATCAATCTATTTTTTTTGCATTGAAAAAAGGCATTGCTGTTATCAAAATATATAAAGGTTTTGCCCGTGAGACTCTGTTATATCGCGCCTAAAAGTAGCCTTTGTTTGGCTCCTGGTCCTTAACTATATCCATACCAAATTTTATCAGAATCGGTCCAGCGGTTTAGCCGTCAAAGTGTAACAGATTAACAGACTTTCTTTATTATTAAGCATTATTATCTATACTAATATAATAAACCGGAAGAGTTTGTTTGTTTGTTTGTGTTTTTGTACGCTTATAACATGAAAACTGCTGGTCGGATTTGCAAAATTCTTTTTGTTTATGAAAGCCTGGTTCTTGGGGAAAGTTAAAGGCTATAGTACATACACACAAATGGCAAGTGAAACCGCGGGGAACAGCTAGTGGATCATACATAAAAACCGCATCAAAATGCGTTGCGTAGTTTCAAAGGTAATATATAGAGACAGACAGACAGCGCGAAGCGACTTTGTTTTATACCAAGTAATAATAATTATTTATTTGTTTCAGGCACAAAATACAAACATTAAAAACTGAAACTTAGAAATAAATGGGGAATCATAACAAGCGCATAGGCATATGCGCTTGTTATGATTCCCCATGTGACTAGCAACCCATCACTATTAATTTCCTGTTTCAACTATCATCATGCTAAACGTGGCCTGAGGTCTTACGGGCCTAGGCTCTGTCATTTGGGATATATGTAGTTTTAGACATATAACTTAGAAATTTTATGTTTTTTCCTAAATCTGGTTCATAGAGGCACTCAGCGTGTGCTCTGTATATTTATCTACTCCATGACCGGTTATCACCCGGCATGCGTCCGGATAATGTGTTCAGGTGAAAATATGATTTTTGTGCACCATTATGCATGACGAAGGACTTATGTCTTAATTAAATAAGGGTTTGTAGGTCCCTCTCTCGTGTTAGCGTTTTTCCAGTAACATCCCTAACGCAGTTCTTTTAAATTAATCATTTAAATCTTATTCTAGACAGCAAATCTTTGTTTGTTTGTAATAACTTTGTTGTACCAAGATATAGAAAGTATATACAAAAGGATACAATTAAAAACAGAAGTACAATGGCGGACTTATCCCAGAAAGGGGTCTCTTACAGTCAACCAGCGAGTGAGAGAGAAGATGCTTGTAAGGAAGATAGAAGTACAAATTACAATACTATACTATTGGTGGGGAGAGTTATTAAAATGCAATGATTGCATAGATAGGCGACACTATAGAGAACTTGTAGGGAGATCAAGCAGGTGCGACTGGAAAGAGATGCGAAATGCTAGTACAGCGCACTCTCCCGAGATTCGGCTCGTATAACCGAGAGGTTGGTAGAGCCATGGGAGGTGGAGGGAATACTATACTATTATAGAAGATATACGTCCTATACGGATCTACTTAAAATCCTTATTTATTGACTGGCTGTTTCCAGCGATTTCACCCGTTATGTACATACTATAGCCTAAAACCCTTTCTAGGAAATAGGCTTTGTTTTTAAATTAATGAATGAATTTTATTGGAGGCAGCAGTCGGCTTTATTAATTGACTAGCAGTTTCCCCCTGTTATTTGTGTACTATAGTCTAAAACCCTTTCCGGGAAATAGGCTCTGAGATTTATTTTTATATTTTATTTATTTTAATAAAGAAACAAAAAGTAGAAAATAAATAATCAAAGGAAAAAGGCTACCATAATCTAATCTTTATGAGCTGTGCTCTTATCGGTGGAGTCTCTTCCAGGTGTCTCTATCTTCCGCTAGCCTTTTCACCTCCTGATATACGACTTCCACTGTTTCCTTTATTTGTTCTACAAAACTCCTTCTTGGTCTATCTCTTCCCCATCTTCTCTCTATCTTGCCTTCCATAATGTTCTTCATAAAGTCGTCGTGCTGTATTAAATGTCACCACATTTTCTCTCTTCTGTTCTCAATATCCTTTATTAAATTTCTTTCAAGAAATGTTTTGAAGTGGATTCATTTGGCAGTGTGCAACTGTACCTTTGCCTAACTTCTAACCTTCAATTCATTAAATTTAATTCTATTAAATCCGTCAATATTTCTTAATTCTGTGGTAACGAGCCTATCATGCATGTTTGTTGCGATAGTGCATGTCAAGCAACAGCGCACATGTCCTAATTTCGATTAGTCAATCGGAGCGCATCGTGGTATATAACGCGATACCCAACAGCAAAGATTAATACTTACATACTCGTAATTATTTTTTAAAAAGACGACACTAAAACCTTGTCAAGCCAGTGAACCGTAAACCCCTCTATACATTGACATAAACGAAAAACTCCAATAAATATGAAATCCCTCACAATCCCACCTCGCAACGCACAAACATCCCCCTCTATTTACTGGCGGTATTACCTTAAAACCATTCACTAAAGGGCGAGATTAACTCGGATAGTTTCACTCATTCATTCGTTCGGTTGCTATTCATGCACTGGTTTAATAAGAGCTGGACATTGACATACAGACAAATAGATCACAATAGTACATTTATGTCGAGGCCAGAAATGAAGCCATTTACGGCCTAGTTTTATTGCAAGGCCGAAGTGCAGCTGAGGCCTTGCCAAGTGCTTTTAAAAGGACGAGGCGAAGCCGAGGCCTTTAAAAAACACGAGGACGTAAATTGCAATTTCGGCCGAGGCTTTTAAAGTACTTTACTTTCTCTGAAATCCTCCTGAGACGAAACAACATCGTATCAAATTTTAAAATGGCGTCAACAACAAGCCAGCATTCGCCGTGTTCTTCTTTTGAAACTTTTTGAAATGTTCATACATATATTTAAACGATAAAAGAATTAATGCTTAGTACCAACCTAACATAAGTGTCCAGCTAGGTTTTTTTTGGAAGGGTGGCCAGAGTGAAACTAAAAAACCGAATGTATGAAAACGTGTACATTAAAAAACCTCCATTAGCGGCCAGCAATGAATTTTTTTTTTAATTACATTGTAGTTTTAATCCAGCAATGAGTATATTGACGTATTGTTTTTTTTAAATAATGAAGCTATATCTTAGCAAGAGGAAGTAAAGTGCATTAAGCCCTGCTAAATGCAGTAGAAGTGACCTTATGAGAGCGGCCTAAGTGGCAGTATACTGGGTTTACAAAATTTAAGAGTCATCGATGCGATACAAATAATAAAAGTCCATTTTAACAGGCAATCAAGAAAACAAAATGAAAATTTACAAAAACCCCTGAAAAATCCGGGGCCATTATGACTCGCACTGTCAAAAAGTTATCAAATATTAAATAGAGCCAAACTTCAAATTCTACAAGGGTTTACTGATACAGTATACATAAATTGCAAAATTTTATTTGCGTATGCAAATATGTAATAATATTATTGCTTTCTACCTCTGACGGGTTTCCTTTAACGACTACCAGATGGCAACCGGGACCAACGGCTTAACGTGTCTTCCGAAGGACGAAATCATCTTATAACAGACAATCCGGTGATTCAAGCCTGCAATGTCCTAACCAGACTGTAAACAACTTAACAAAGTAATCTTCTCGTGGGAATTAAACCAATGACGGGGGTCATTGGTTATATGGGTAGGTTACATAGGTCTACAGGCAGACGCCTTAACCACTGGACCACGGAGGCAGTTTGTTTAGATGATTTTATTTATTTATTTATTCACCTTACAACTATCATCACAGGAAGATCCCAATACAATAGCTGCGATACAAAAATATAAATACTGTGGCGACACTAGCGCCACAACAATATCTACAAAGACGCACCACAGATGGCGTTAAAAGCAACAACCTCAGAATTGCATACAAGATGGCAAATTACTATGAAAGTCTAAATCGCGCTATCAAAGTTTCTACGGATTGGAGCATATATACAACCTCCGACAAGACATCGTCGGAGCCGCGGTTCCCCAGGCATAACACCCTAGCCTGGCGGGATGATCTTCCCTTTGTGGCGGTCGAGCATAACACTATCGCTCCCGTCACTCTCTCCAAACTGGTGACCCCGACGTGATTGGAAGCAGCCTTCTCCATCAACATTCTCCGATCCATCATCTCGCTACCTCTCAAGCCTCTAATAGATTGTCCGGTTTTTGGCCGAGAAAGAGCAGACATAGAATTAGAAATCGGAACTAAAATTGTAAAAAGTAAACTACCGGAATTGATCCAAATTGATAGATTTCTTAGATTGTGTATAAATATAACTAAAATTGTAAATAAAAGAAACGGAAAGAAAAACATGCTGCCATAATATAATAAGTATATTGTAGGTCAGTATGTAGTAACAAAATTGTATGAAAATAATTAGATGTAAAATATAGAATAAGGAAAATATGTAAAACAGTATACAGCTGTAAAACAACCTGAAGTTAGAAAACAAATCAAATGTAATAGTATAGAATATAAGAAATATAAATATCAATAGTATAGTATAGATTTATAAATAAAAATTTTTGTATAACAAAAGAACACTAATATATAATAAGATACATATGTAAGATAGACACGTAAGTTTGTAAAATTGGAAAAATAAAGAAAAATGTGTTATTATGTCCCTAAAACCCAATAAAAACTGAAATAAAACAAGAAGAAGAAGTAGAATAGCTAGATTAGAAAAAGTAGACGGGCATCCCACCTGTAAAAAATACAAAAGATATGAAGCATGAAAGGCAAGGATGAAGCGTGAAAGTGCGAGAGGAATAGATGATAGAACTGGAATGAAAGAGACTGGTTACAATAGGCACCAACACATCTTGTACGTTGGTGGTACAGATAAAAAAAAAAAAAAAAAAAAAAAAAAAAAAAAACTCTCAAGCCTCAGCAGCCAGCAGTCTCACAGCAAGCCAACAACAATGGGCTATCTCCAGGTCCAACGCAGCCGACTCACGAGCTTCCTGGTCCTGAAACCACCCTCACTTCAAGACTTCAGCGACCGGCCACCCACCGCAGCCCACGTCTGGTATTCATCGGCCGGCCAACCGCACCAGTGTGGCAGTTCTGCAGGACATCTACCGGCGCCAACAGGTCTACATCGCTCACTAGTCTCGACTCACCGCAGACTACGAGCAAGCAGCAACAACGTACCCGACTCACTGGGACGTCAAGTCAAGCAACTGGCACTTGCAAGCTAACATCATAAGCACAGACTGCACATGAAGATTTATCAGACCTTCGGTCTTGGAAGGGAGTCCTGTGGCGACACTAGCGCCACAACAATATCTACAAAGACGCACCACAGATGGCGTTAAAAGCAACAATCTCAGAATTGCATACAAGATGGCAAATTACTATGAAAGTCTAAATCGCGCTATCAAAGTTTCTACGGATTGGAGCATATATACAACCTTCGACAAGACATCGTCGGAGCCGCGGTTCCCCAGGCATAACACCCTAGCCTGGCGGGAAGATCTTCCCTTTGTGGCGGTCGAGCATAACACTATCGCTCCCGTCACTCTCTCCAAAATACAATAAAACAAATAAAGAATTACATTACTGTCTATAGCAAATAATGTATAATGCTACCTTTGTGAATTCACTCAGAGAACAGAAGAACAAGTCTACATCGTTCGCCATGAGGTTAAGGGTTCGTATAGCTCGCGTCATCGGCGCCTGGTTTACCAGATTGGTTCTCCCGAGAGGCACGGCCAACAGCCGCGGCTGTCGACGCCGCCATACATACCTATCCGGAACAAATATAAATATTTTTTCCATTATACTCGCATTATAAATCCTCCCTCGTAAGATCTTAAAGATATATGATATAATGGCGACCTCCCTTCTTACTTTTAGCTCATTGTATCCAATGATGATGATGATGACCGATTTCAAGTTCCCACTACTAATATTTACCTTATAACAATTACTATTTTTAAAAAGTTTTATTTTGTTACTTTTATTTGTTTTAGTACTTACCAAAATTTCTCAAAAAATACTTATTTTCATGTATTAGTTTTGTTTATTTATTTTCAATTTAATGTGTTATCTATTAACATAGCTGGTCTGTGAACTCGGCTGTAAGCGGCTTAGTTTAGGACCCGGAAATTTAGTTGGCAGCTGAATAGACCGAATTCGGCCCAATACCTCTGGGAGCTGGTAATGCCGAGAAATGTTTTTCTGTTCACCTGGGCCCTCGATCGATAATTAATTCTTGTAAGAAAATGTTCACCAATTGTTTTGAACAAATAAGTGACAGTTACAGTACATCCCGGCTTCGTCCGTAGTACATACATAGCATGACACTCGGGGATAGTGTAGATTTCCAAGGGTGAAATAATTTTTCAAATCGTTCCAGTATAGTTTCGAAGCCTATTCGTTACAAACAAACTAACAATAAAAATTTTCCTCTTTATAATCCATACTAATATTATAAATGCGAAAGTCTGTCTGTCTGTCTGTTTGTCACCTCTTCACGGCTAAACTGCTGGACCGATTGTAATGAAACGGTACGGATATAGTTATGCACTAGGAGTCAAACATAGGCTACTTTTGGGCGCGATATAACCGAGAAGCAAGCGGGCGGAGCCGCGGACAACAGCTCGTATTAGTATAGACAAAGAATACATAACGCAAAATTAAACTCCAATAATATAAGTCAACATTTATCATAAAGATGGGTTACACATCAGATAAAGTATATAACTCGTTGACGATGTGACCATAGATATAATACGCAATATTTATAGGGTGGCATTAGCTAGATAGGGGGAGAGTTATGCGGGTTGTCGACATTTTTGCCCATGTTCGCACCTGAATGGGGTTTGGCCTAAGTCACCAGCGATCGAGCAAAATTTACTTATATATTTTAGTGCTTATAGCATATAACAGAATAAAGCTATAACTATTATAACATCGATAAAATATTACTTAATATTTTATCGATGCTACTTAACTAGTATTACATTATCTTGGTCATCAGATCTTTATATATGTGCAAATCAGTTTACTAGGGAGTACCGCTGGACATACGTCTTGGAAATGTTATATTTTTATAGACCAATCACACAGATTGAGTTAGCCCCGGAGTAAGTTCGATACTTGTGTTATTGGATACTGACTTAACGTTACTATATGTTATAACACTCCAGGTAATCAGTAAAATATTTTTTTTTATCTTAACCGGGGATCGAACCCGGGACCTCATGTGTAGTATGTTAACCATTACGCCAAGGAGGTCGTCAAAAAGAAGCTGTAAGAAGATATTTTGAATACCTTTTCCATCAATCTATAATGACAGTAAATAAGCATCCACGTTACGAAGCCGGGGCGGGTCGCTAGTATTATATATTATCATAGGAAGAGGAATAAAGGAGCTCCATAGTGTGACGTGCGTAGCAACTACGAATAACACCATAAGCACCTCAGTGTATCGTAACATCAGCTGGCAGTCGCCATTTTGCTTTTTCCGCAAGTTTGGCAGGGGGGCGGGACGAAAAATTTTAAATTTGACCCTGGCACCTTTAAACATTAAAATACGTATGTTCTTACATTCCAACTACTACGTATTTTATTGTTTTGTGATGACTATAAATCAAACTAAATTAATGATTTATTATAATAAAATCAGTCAATATTTTACAATTCGAAGTTAAAATTAGGTTATATTTTACCGATTTTGACATTAATAACCATATATTTTACCAACAAAAACAATATTTAGGCGAAGGTTTGTGTTTTTTATAATTCTTCGATAAACAAATTTGAAGTTTAAAACTTAACACTCGTGAATGGTGATGTATGGGATTGACATAAGCTGCAGTAAATCACGTGGTCAATCTTATGTCAAGCCCATACATTTTGTTCTTGTCGTACCTCGTTAACGTTTTGCGTTTGTGACTTTGGCTAAGCTCCCAGTTCAGACCTATTTTTGAATTCTTCGCCCAAATTCGGTGATTCGAATGATTTTCATTCGACAAAACTGTGGAATCGCATGATTTGTTGACTGAAAGAGATCCTATAAAGGATAAGTCCAGTCCACCTTTTGTGTTCAATGTTCTTTCTACGAGTATATACTAATTTATTTACACACATACATACATACTTACACACTATAGGCAGGAATAGGCGAAGCCTTATCAAAGTCTGAAAGGAGGCTTTTGTTTTGCAGTCGAACCTAACGACATTGCTCTTACAGCACATCAAAACACAGTACTTCAAATACAATCGTCCTTACACGTGTTAATTAAACTTATTAGAAAACAGAACTGCCAAGTCATTCACCATAGTTTTGCAAGGGTTGCCATAACACAAAATGTTACAACCAAAGTTTCAAAGATCCTAAAGTTCTCTCAGTTTTGGAGAGTCCTTTGAACTTTAATTGAATGGTCTTTGCAACAACAAGAAATTGTTTTCATCTGATTCCATAGTTTATTCATAACTAGTTACAAGAGCACAAATAATACAATAGTTGCTATAGTAACCAACGCCACGTTGTTTATTCATACTATCAAAGAATTTGGATATTACGCGCTGTCTCTACCAGACCATTTTTTTTTTATACCTACCGTCTACTGGACATTTTGACAAAGAAATAATAATAATCAGAATTGTATACTTACGTCAACCCTTCATACCATAGTTAGTTTTAAATTAACTGGTTATCATAATATTGACCTTACTATAAGGGTTCCGTAGTACACATGAACTTTTTTTGTTCATTTGGTTTTTCTTAAAAACCCACGGAGCTAAAAAAATAGCGCTTTAATTTGGCAAAATCGGGTAAACATACATTAAACACGCCATTAAAAGGCAAAACTTAGATTGTAGATAATACCATGTAAGTAACTTCACTGGGGAATAGTTTCCCTCGTCTGTATAATAGATATTGATAAAATATTCATAGTGTATAAACGCCCCTATTCTCATAGAAATTGATAGAAATTGATGAATAGATTTAAAAAATGCCGGTAAAAAGAGACCACGCGCGATCTCGTAATTCTATGCTGTTTCTACTCAGGTATTTTTTTATCTTTGTTTTTGGGATATAATATTTATCTTTGACGTAGGCTACTCTAGTAGTCGTAAGTATACCAAAGTGTTGTCATGGACTTTTTGGAGTCAAATAAAAACAAAACAATTAATAATAAATTAAAAATTGTATTAAATTTGCTAATTAATACTAAAAATCTCATCTTTCTTTTCGCCTGTACTTGGAGTAGAGATCCCGCCAAAATTGTATAGTGTCTCCAGCCCACATTGGCCTAATGGACAGAGTAGAGTTGATGACCAGAGACTGTGGATTCGTCAGGTCCACGCGTGGCCATCGCACTGGGGCATTTGACTTCAGTGGAGTTGGGTCCCTGAAAAAAGAAAAACACATTTTAAGTTTTGTTATTGATGGGTTTCAAGTTTTCAACCAAAGAATTTCGAATCGCACGCGGTCTTTGACGAGGGGCAATTTTTTTTATCTATGGTAACAACACTAGATTGCTTGCCATAGACTATATGTATATGGCCCATAGTGTTATTTGTTTAAAACTATGAACTTTTTGTAAAATTGATTTTTTTGATAAAATGGGGGATTTCCTTTTTCTACCAAGTAAAATATGAACTAAACTGAAAAAGTTGGCTTTCATAACATCCTGTCATTGTATTTTATTACTTGGTGCAATAAAGAGTTGTTTGTTGTTGTTGATGGAGCTGAGAATGAAGAGCAATACGCTTTGCACAGCTATTACGTTTCTCTTCTTCTTATTAGATATGAAAAGGGGAAGAAAAATTTCTGAAAACAGAATTTCGAAAGGGATATTTATTATTCATTTTATTTACAGATGATAAAAGATTAGCACAGTCATCATTTCAAAATCATTCATCAGATGAAGGTTAACTTACTTATGTCTAAGCATACTTAGTTGGATCAGCAACACAAATTGGATCTTGGCCTACGACACGAGATGACACCATTTCTTGCGATCTTGGCCCAGTTTTCGCCAATCGTCTAAATTCTTATCTCAAATGCAATTATACTTACCCATACTTAGCGAAGTTAGTCCATAATGTGGTCATTGTATCAATCATCTCGTTCTCCATTAATGATCCTATCCAATGTGTTGAAAAGAGATAGAACAGATCGTCAGCGTGCGATGCACCGCCCACTCCAGGAAATTTCTTACTGGTCATCTTAGCCAAATTCCTCCATCCATCATATGCAAACAAGAAGCTATATACAGGCTTGTCACTTGTTTTAGCTCTAAGAGTAGTCTCCTCTAAAACAGGATAAATAAAATATGCTTCTCCAGAAAACTTAATTACTCCATTTAATGTTTCATCCGATTTCTCACGATTATCCATATAAATACGTTTTGCTTCTTCTCCAACTCTTTTCCGTTCTTTTTCTGTAGGTATTAATACGTCCTTAGGAATAGATTGGCTTAAATCTATATTTGGTATTGTAGTATCATTTTCCAAATTAGCAAACATAATACCTTCTGCGTCATTTGTACCCATCATAATGGGCACTTTATTAAATTTTCCTTGGGTCAATGCTACGTATGGTATTTCCGTCAAAAATGGTTCCTCACCTTCTATAACATCTTCAACACAGGGTGTGTACAATATCTCTGATATGATTAAATTACCCTTCTTTCTAGGCACTCTTGTAATTATAAGTTCACTGTTAGACTTTTCCATAAAGAAATTGTACAACTTATGAGGATCTTGGGTGTCATAACCCATAGTCTTGGCTATCAAACTCGCCATATACACAGGCTTAAACTGGTACGCCCAAGGGGATAGAGCTGAACCACTTTGCTGAATTGCTTTGTGAAAAAGACCCTTAGCCATTGGTGAAAGAACTAGAAAAGACACTGAGGCTGCGCCAGCACTTTCTCCAAATATTGTGACATTATCCGGATCACCGCCAAATGCTTTGATATTACGCTGCACCCATTTTAAAGCTGCTACTTGATCTTTCATTCCAGCATTACCTGGCGCTTCTTTAATTCTTAAACATAAGAAGCCTTGTATATTGAGTCTATAACTTATCGACACTAAGATAACGCCTTTCTTCATAAAATAATCAGGGCCATATATAACTGGAGAGGGTGATCCTTGGAAGAAACCACCTCCATGTATAAATACCATGACTGGTAAAGGGTTTGAGTAGTCCACGTTCTCAAGTGGTCTGTATACATTGAGTATTAGGCAGTTATCTGTTCCAATTGTTGAACCGTAAAATCCTTGGCGACACAGCTTGTTTTCGTCCACAGCTTCGAAAGTATCTTCCCATATTGGTTCAGGTCCAGGAGCCTAAAAAGATAAACTATTTTATAGAAGAATTTTGAATTAGATAACTCTTCATCTTGATCTTCAACCTCCACTTTTCAGAGGCAAATAGATCTAGCCTATTCATTTTTAACAGAAATGTGTCATATTTTCATTCTCTTATGCCACCGAAAAGAATGATATCAAAAATATTAATATGTTTGGATTGGATTAGCCTTTAGCTGAGAACTTTTATCAACTGTTTCTAAAACCTAGTTATTCTTTGTGATGCTAAATAAAGAAGTATATACTGGTCTAAAAAACAAAAATAACCTGGCATACCTGAAATCTCTCCCTCACAGTCCCGTACGGAATGCTGAGAAATGATTCATAGGAGCCATCATTGGCGATGGAGCCTCGAAGCCAGCCTGAGCTGACCAGCAGCGGCGTCGTCGGCTGTCGCACCAGCCGCGCCGCCCAAAGCGACCACAGCACCAACCACTTATAGCCCATGGATTAGTCTCACTGGAAATAAGTAAAGAGAAAATGGTATAGGAATGCTGCAGTGGAGTTTATGGCGACGCTTCTTCTCCACTTGGGCTTTAGTAGTGGTGGTTAAAGCGCTTTATAAGTAATGATTGACATTAATAAGTTATAAGAATATCCTATAATTAGAATAAACAATTTGAATTTGAATTCCCTGTTATTGCTAGAGGGATGAAATATGTAGCTGGAGATGAGTAGTAAGAGGTGACGCATTATAGAAAGGAGAAGAGCCAGGATTCATTCTGGACCGTTGAGCCATCGCAGTAAGTATACACGATGGCAGCCGGGACCAACGGCTTAACGTGCCTTCCGAAGCACGGAATCAGGTGACGGTTTACTATCAGACAATCAGGTGATTCAAGCCTAAAATGTCCTAATCAAACTGGAAACAACTAAACAAAGTACATAATAAAAATCTTACTAGTTTAATACTAAAATTGAGATATTTATTTCCAGAAAGATGGTTAAAATCTCTTCACCATTTTATACCAATAGCTGCTCGCGCCTGCGGCAAGATCTATGTACCTATGCGTATGATACGGTGTTGGTGACTGTAAGTTTTCGTGGACGAGAATTTTTAAATTAATTTACTATAAAAATAATGTTATTAATTTATACTTAAATTGAAGTATATTCATGAAACTGAATCTAGTATCAAGGATAACGGTGTTTACCCTGCCACCCTTTATTTTTACTTTATGCAATATCAGGAATAATAGGTGCATGTAAAGTGATTAGATTTAATGTGTTGTAATTTAGATAATAACAAACTAATCTTCTAACATAAACAATACAAAGGTCATAGGCCTTGTTTACTGTCTTATGTCCTGGTCGTGGGGTTTATGGCTTACTCATGATATACGAATGACTTTTGATATTTAAATCAATTGTAAATGCTTTCACCTAATTACAATGCAAATGATTATTTTCAACCCATATTATCCCACTGCTGGGCAAAGGCTCCCCCAGCTCCTACCAAACCTTTGTGAAAAAAAATTAAGGGCAAGAAAAAATCTTCAAGAGTAAGCAATGCTCACGTGGCACTCCTAGTGTTGCAGGCGTCTATAGGCTAAGGTGACCACTTACCATCAAGTGGGCTGTATGTCTGTTTACCCAATAAATTTTATGAAAAATGACACCCTCTTTTATTTCTGAGGATGTCGGTAAAGACGACTAAGATTTCACCAATAACGGCATTTCCAAGATAGGTTGACGTTAGGCTGTTGTCTGTTTCCAATCCTTTACAGCTTCAGATTTGAACGAGAAAACTCTTTATGAATAGAAAAAAAATACAAAAGTATCTATTAATTTTGTTTATTAGATTTATCTATACTTCAATATCAAAATTGTTTGTATGTTCGTTAATTTGAAGCAACTTGAGAACTAGTGGTCGGATTTGAAAAATGCATTTTACTTATGAAAGCCTGATTCTTGGGGAAGGTTATAGGCATAGTACATACACACCAAGGCGAGTAAAACCGCAGGGAACAGCTACCTAACATATATCTATTAACATCAATACATACCGAAACAAATTACATCCACATTCGCAATCAATTGTTAGTAAATCTTGAAATCAATTCGGATAATCTCAAATCACTTCAGAAAAGAGATGGCAAACAAAACACTATAGAAACAGAAAGAGATCACTACACATCACACTGTATGCAAACCAAATCTCCAGGTCGTAAATCCAGACCAACTATCGCAAATAAGTGTAAATTTTAGTAAGGAATTCCACGCCATAACACTAACTACATATACGATAACTAGTTGTCTATTAAGATATTAATTATCAGCTGTTTTATCGAGTTTTATCGCGTTTATACGGTTTATCAGTCCGAATACTTCGGCCGTTGTAGGCCATATGAACTTGTTTAGTTCTTAATATGTATGTAGCACGGAATCTTGGTAGTAGCGAAACCGGTCAAATGTTCGATAATAAAAACGGTAAGCGCGTCTGTTACGTTGTTTATGAACTATATTTGTAAGTATATTATATACTACATCTGGTAACTTTGTAAACAATATTGAGTTGAGTTATATTGAGTTTTTTTGTCGATAAAAGCACAACAATAACGGTGTAGCCATGTGCATAATAATTTGATTCATACATTCCGGTGAAGTTATAGAAGTTGTTATTTTTTTTTTTGAGGCGCTGACCAAGACCCAGTGAAGATCACTGCGTCCGATAATTTTTCATTGTTCACTGTTTTTGATTCTGCGGACTGGCAGACTGGCTCTCCTTGCCAACTGGCACTTTGAAGACATAAGGGGCCTCCATACAGCACCCCTAAGCAGCATCCCTCCAGCAGAATCTCCTGCCTAGAACAAACAATAAACCTAAAATTGTTTACGACCTCCGTGGCGTAATGGTTAACATGCCTGACCGCTACTCAGGAGGTCCCGGGTTCGATCCCTGGTCAGGTCAAGATGAAAAATGATCTTTTTCTGATTGACCTGGGTCTTGGATGTTTATCTATATATGTATTTGTTATAAAATATAGTATCGTTGAGTTAGTATCCCATAACACAAGTCTCGAACTTACTTTGGGGCTAGCTCAATCTGTGTGATTTGTCCCTATATATTTATTTATATTTAGTTACCCAACAATATCAAACAAACTTAGGGAAACAGAGTTCTAATTCTTCCGATCTTCAACTGTTTTTATTTTGTTTCCAGTTGTTTATTTTGACAAACAAACAAATTATTTAAAAAAAGAAATTAACTTTTATTATACAAACTTAACTACTATCTATCTTTGTATACGCTAAATATTTTTGTACAATTTTCAAAACGCCTTTTAAATGTAAAAAAACGACGATCTACCTACCTATCAGTCAGTTGCTAACTCAAATGCCAAAGTAAGGTGTCACCATCATCATCATTTGAGCCACAGGCTGTCCACTGCTGGACTTTGGTCATGGGCCTCCTTAAAAGTTAGGTGTATTCTTTGATAATCATAGGGTGTGTTCTCATCATGTCGTGTAGGTGATGACCGTGTCACCTATGATAGAATATAGACACCCTGTGCCCCTAGTATGAGTTTTTCTTCGTTAGCGATTTAGTATGGCAAACCTGTACAGCGCCTCTGGCGGATAGTAAGGCAACTAAGAAATTCCATACAAAATCCTAACGCAGTCGCTAGCGTCTGCGTTAAGAAAAACTCATACTAGGGGCACTGGTGTCTTAGTTCTAACGCCCTTTATACAGGGAAACCATATCTATTATGATCACCTCATGATCATGATGTATTGACGAACGCTGTCGGATTTTTACACACCATCAAGGCATTTTAGCGTACAGTCGCCTGCAGAGAAACCTGACCCCCCTGCCTGTTAAAAATCAATCAAAGGGGGGTCAGGTTTCTCTGCAGGGACTGTACCACCGTTCAGTTTCCTTACTCGTCATTTTCACTAATTCACCAGTGAACTCATTAGAAAATTTCTCAATTCGCCAATTTCGTTATTTGCCAGTTTCACTTAGTTGTCAATTTCCCTATTAGGTTGGTTTCTTGGTTCGCAAGTTTAGCATTTGATAGTTTTTAATTACAAACATTTAACTAATATTTTACATGGAAGTTAACACGGCATTGAGCCAAATGAAATGCGAAGGAAACGCCCTAACTGGTCAGCACGTAATATCCTGGGTTTGCGAAACTATCACCATTTGCCAACTTCACCCCCATTGACCGGGTGCATTTCCATAATTAGGGGTCTCAAGGGCCCAAGTTTGCCGAAAGGCCCTTAGATAGTTCGCTCTTTGGGTTATTATTCCACTATTCCGTCGAATTCGGGATTCGGAAGGGAAATAATAAGCATTTCTGAGTCAATGATGTGTGAATAAAAAATGACTTCCCAACACATAACTAAGAAGTTGGTTTATATTTTGACATTAATATTACAAAATGTTTTCTTCTTTTTGGCTTCTCTTATGTATAAATAACAATTGCTGTTCGTTAGTCTCGCTAAAACTCGAGAATGGCTGGACCGATTTGGTTAATGTCATATTTTATAGCGCTGTTTCTGCCCACTGCTGGGAATGAGGTCTTTATTAGTGTATTGGTGTATGTGGCAATTAAAATAAACGGTTTCAAATAAAGAGTATTTTTATTATGATTTCGTTAAATTATAGTTAATTCCCCGTTGTAATATGCCACTACGCGGTGCGTCACTTCCTCCACAATATTTTTATTTTTTTTTTCATTTCAGTCATTTCACGAATTGGGCCAAATGCGAATCAACTTTAGACCTCATAAAAATATATTTTCTGTGTGAGTAATTTTGAAAAACGTCACTAATACATACCTAGATACCTAATGTGGCGCTGCCACTACCTACTCCTGCAGCCCGGACCAGCCGCCCCTCACCGAGGGATCCGCAGTGCCCTATAAAAGAATTCGACTGGTGGTTGATTGCTCTCTTTCGCTCGATATCTGCCAGTTGAGTACTTTACTGCTTTCTTCAGTCCCCAACTTTGTGCTTGAACTATCCACGACCCTAACTTTAATTGTATCACACTCGAATTAAATTCCAGTGTTATATTTCTAATTGGCATCTTTTATTTATCACGTTTTACTGTATAACACTAACGTTATACTAGGTATAAATTACCTGTATCAAGAATATTGCCCTGACTGTTGATAGCTGTAGGCTCATCACCACAATATAATTTCAGGTGGCATACTACCATCTCTTAAAACCATGCAAGATCCAGTGAATAAGCGAGACAGCGCAATAGATGATGTAAGGCGACATCTCGCTTACTCACTATATCGAGACGGTAGTTTTTTTGCTTATCACGCATGCGTTTCTACTTAACCATTGCAAGTAATCATCGTAGTGCGTAGCGTGTTGTTACTACGTTCACGTATTGTACTCCGTATAATCTGACATTCTGCTGACAAGTAGTGATGTGCCTAAATTAATTAGCTGCTAAATTAACACTGCTATTTTATTTTTTGCTGTCAACACCTGTTAAATAACTTATTTGATAGTTGTTAAATATAATAGTCAGAAAGAAGTCAATTCACAACAAATAAACACTCGTTGCAAAATTATCTGGTTACATTATTTCGCAACCAGTTTCGTTTGTGAGTTGTGAATTGAATTGTGACTTTTATATTTAACAATTATCAAAGAAACAGGTGTGTTGACAGTAAACAATATAGAAGCTATTAGAACAATCACATTTTAAGAAAAGTAATATTTTGTGTGTTATGTAGATACAAAAAAAAAATGGAAAATTTAAAAAAATATAAATAAGAAAAGAATAGACATAAAAAAGAAATCGTTGTAAATAAATTAATTCTCATTATAGATACGCTAACAGAAAAAGTTGACAGTCAAAAACTTGAAAAGTATGAAAGAAATGAGAACTAATTATGTTTACAATATGTTTGCGATAAAATTGAAAAATTTAGCAGTTGCTAAAAATAACTGCTAATTTTAGGTGTTAATTATTGTTCGCCTTAGCATTTAGATAGGGACTTTAGCGGTATCCGAATAAAGTATTTTGAACACTGTTTTCTATTTCTGTTTTAAAAGTAAAACAGAGAGAAACTGTAACACTTACAATATGTTTTCAAAAATACCGGTTCATAAGTGTTTATAACTGTTACATTACAGCCAATAAGGTTTACATTAGCATAATTATGTGACAGCTCACGCACCATTGCCGTTTCGTTATAAGATCTAAACGACAACAGGGCACGCCGGAGGCTCATCAGCTAGAAATAAAAGTATCAAATATTAAAGGTAAGTTTATTCAGCCACCGTAGAATCTAAATTACTCTTTCAATGCATTGTATAAAGCGGCGCGCGCTCCACGCGTTTGATTTACGTACTTGAACGGACAACTGTTAATATTTTTTAACGTTTAAGCCCATCACTACCGACAAGACACAAAGTCCAGTTAATCAGTAGATAGTCAAGGAAAACCGGGCTCACACGCGCACTGCCGCATATCAACATCGCTACGTGTGCATTTTTTGACAAACTTGACTGGAATCTTTATTGCTGATAATAATCGACAAGGAGTGTGCTACAGCTGGCAATTGCACGTTTTACTTACACCTATTTGGATGACTTGTCAGGTATGTTTGTCTGTTTGAAATATATTTTACGTAAAAATTTATTGTAGTACAACTATCGTTTAAATTATTGTAGTTTATGTATTTAATAATATATCTTTAGAAGTAGCTGTCCCGGCTTCACACACCCGTACATACATATACTATAGTTTTTTATTCATGTTTGTTGCTAATAATGTAGCATTATAATGATGAAAAAATTATTAAACTCGGTCCAGTAGTTTTTGAGTTTATTCATTACAAAAAGTACAAACATACAATTTTTCTCTCTTCATATTATAACTAGCGATCCACTCCGGCTTTGCATGAGTGCAATATTTTGGGTTCTGTGTAAAACGTTCCTCTTGAATTTCTATATATTAAAAAAAACGGGATTAAAATCCATTATATCCATATAGTTTCAAAAATGTAAGCATATAGATAGCGAAGGGAAGTGACTTTGTTTTATACTTTGTAATGATAGTGTGATTATACTGCGATTATAGTACAAAGTAAAGGAATATTATAAATAAAACTCCTTACAACATTTGAGGATCGGTGATATCTTTATCACACAGATAAGTGATTTTATGTAGGTACATGTCTTAAAATGTTTTACTTTAAATAAATTTTAAAACCAGGAAAAAGGATTTCGATAGTTGCGCACGCGCATTGCTTGTTTGTAACCATTTTTTCCTTATATAGTAGCCCAACAAATTACGATAAATCGGCACAGTAGTTTTTGAGTTTATTCATACTAATATACTAATATTATAAATGCGTGAAGTCTGTCTGTCTGTCTGTCTATCTGTCTGTCATGACTTGAATTTAGTAGGCAATAGTATTATTTAATTTCCTCTAACACTTAGCATGTATTTGGAAACTTTAACTGTAAATTCCTTTCATCCATATCCATAGTTCCATACTAAAATTATAAATGCGAAAGTCTGTCTGTCTGTCACCTCTTCACGGCTAAACTGCTGGACCGATTGTGATGAAATTTGGTAGGGATGTAGTTAACGACCTGAGATCAAACGTAGGCTACTTTTGGGCGCGATATAACCGAGTCCCACGCGGGGCGAAGCCGCGGGGAACAGCTAGTTCATAATAAACATACACACAAAAATACAAATCTTTTCTCTTTATAGTGCTATAGATTAAGTGGATTATTTAGATCACAGTCGAACAATACCCCAAAATGTCACAGAGGTCAAGTCAAAGAATTTCGTCAGTTGAGAATGACAGAACAACATGTCACATGGAAATAACTAAATTATTTTACATACATTACATATCGACAGCGTTTCGTTCTCAACATAGCGTTTTGCCGGTTGCCACTGCCTGACATCAATATTCATAATGCTCTCCCCCAGGAAATTCCATTCTGGATATTTTTGCGATGCTCAATTTCTGAAAGTGGACAGCCTTCGGCTGAAATGATTATTATGATAAATTTAAACCCAAGTCAGGAGAATTTGACAAGAACTATTCCAAATTGCTCTGACTGGGTGTAGAACCCAGAACAGATTAACGAATAACTTACAAACAAATTTCACCATGGAGGTCGCCTAGAAGCCTTCAATCAATGATACTCGTAACTGTGTAAAAATTTTTTTTTACGTCTGATATTTTTCAGTTAAATCCATACTTTCATACTAATCTTCTTATCTTCTAATATTTTAAATGCGAAAGTCTGTCTCTCTGTTACGATTTAATAGATATGCCGCTGGACCGATTCTAATGAAATTTGAGTTATGGATGAATAGTCAATCACAAGCCCGCTGGAGCCGCGGGCGATGGCTAGTTCTATTCCATTATAAGTTGGTGGTATCGTGGTCGCTATAGGCGCTCTTTTTAAATCCATAGTCTTACCATTATTTCTGTTCTTTCCAGTAAGATTCCATGGGGTATAAGTGGTTGATACTGTGGTCGCTATGGGCAGCCCGGCTTGTGAGACAGCCGACGACGCCGTTGCTGGTCGATTCAGGCTGGCTTCGCGGCTCCATCGCCAATGATGGTTCCCATGAAGTCTACTACGGCATACCTTACGCTACTGTACGAAACAGATTTCAGGTACAACAATTTAGAGCCTTATTTTAATTTCAGCATTTTCAGCCTTCGACTAACACGGCCATCCGTTTTCTTGAACGGTTTTGTCGCATTTGGCCCAATTCGCAAATAGCGTCAGAGTCGCAAATGGGCCAATTCTGGTAATTGCAAATTCTCAGTAAGGCTAATTCTTATAAGGGCCAATTCCTCATATAGCCAGCTAAATAAGCAAGCATTTGAAATTTACACAAGTTATTCAAAAAAATTCAAAATTCAGTTAAGTCAAGTCTCTTTCTATACCCATCCGCTGGGACCCAGGTTGTTTGTAAACCAGATGCATGCGGCGCACGCGACCCGCCCAATTCCACTTTAGCCTAGATGCAAAAGAGGGTCAGATGACTTAAGGGTCTTCGAAAATGATTGGAAAGAAGCGGCATAGGACAGGGACGCATGGAAAAAAAGACCGGAGGCTTTTGCCCAGCAGTGACACATATAACTAGGGAAAAAAAAACGAAACAGACTACTTAAAATATCATTCACAGAAAACAACTCCACATCAATAGCAATACAAATATATCGCCCATGCATAATACCGCCAATTTGCTGTAATTGTGCTCTCAAAGTGGTCACTAATGTACTAATAATTGCGTGGCCAGTTTTCTAACCGCAAACCGCTGTTGTCATCACGACTAGCTACCGAGAGCTCAAATGAGATTGAAAGTGTTAGTTATTGAATCTAACATTACTACACGTAGTTACAACTTTTACATCATCCTGCCCTGATCCCAAATGCCCATCTCGACTATTTTTCCTTCTTCTTTGTTGTGGCAACCCACCATTTAGTCAAGTCGTGGAATTTGAAAATCGCGCGTGGTCTCTACAGGCATTTTTTTTAAATCTGTAAATCGAGTCAACTCAAAAACTTAAAGTAGTGTTAGAGGGCCTAAATAAAGCGTTGGAAGAATTCACTTGGCATTTCTTGGAGATTTTGTTGATAAGGATTGAGACTGTACCACTTTTCAACACTCATGCCTGTCCACGAATACTTAAGGAATAATCCACCATTATTATGCACAAATACTCGAAAAAATACAAATTTTGGAAAATTAATACAGCGTCAAATTTGACTATTTAACTTCCCGCCAAATACAACTTTTATTATAAATACAGAAATGTTTGTATATTTGTTTGCTACCTCTTCACGCTTTAGCAAATGAACCAATTTTCTTGAAATTTCAAATACACATTGTTAGAAGTACGTAGAAGGAGATAGGGTCATCTTTCATATCGGAAAATCTGAAAGATAACCCTATGTAAAATATCCATAACCCATAATGAAGTTTTATTGTTAAATTATTTACTTCGCATTGTTGTTCATTTCAGGGCCCAGAACCTGCTCCAAAATGGGAAGATGATGAGACCTTTGAAGCTGTCAACGAACATATTCGATGCACCCAAAGATTCTCAAAAGACACTGTCCTAGGTCAAGAGAACTGCCTCTCCATGAACGTGTACACTCCTCTCCAAAAGACAGAGAAACTCTATCCCGTCATGGTATTCATACACGGTGGTGGGTTCAGAGATGGATCAGGGTCTCCTTTCATTTATGGAGCAGAATATTTCGTTGAAAAGGGAGTTGTTTTAGTAAGCTTTAATTACAGACTTGAAGTCTTAGGTTTTCTCTGTTTAGGAATTAAAGAAGCACCTGGAAATGTTGGAATAAAAGATCAAGTTGAAGCTTTAAAATGGGTTAAGAGAAATATCAAAGCATTTGGTGGTGATCCAGATAATATCACTATATTCGGAGAGAGTGCAGGAGCAGCGTCAGTCATGTACCACATGATATCTCCACTGTCTAAAGGATTATTCAATAAAGCAATTATGCAAAGTGGCTCTGCTATTTCACCTTGGAGTCTGCAAATGGACCCTTTAAAGATAGCAAGTCTGCTAGCAAAACAAATGGGATACAATACAATTGATCCGAATGAATTATATAATATATTCAAAGATGTACCAGCAGATAAATTGCTTTCGACACGAGTACCCAGAAAAAAGGGAAATATATTATTATCGGAAACTATTTTCGCACCGTGTGTTGAGAAGAAGTTAAATAATATTCAGCGGTTCCTACCAGATAATCCTTATAATTTAGTTGTAAATGGTCAATATCATAAAGTTCCAGTGATTATAGGTCATAATAACGCAGAAGGGTATATGTTTGGTGGAAGAGAAAATGATACGATGATAGAGAATATGAATTTTTATGACGCCTTGCCAAAAGATTTAGAATTTCCGAATGAAGAAGAAAAAGTGAAGACTGCTAATAGACTTAAAGATTATTATTTAGGTGATGATGAAATAACTAAAGAGACAATGCCAAAGTTTTCTTTCTATGAAGGAGATTCGGGAATAAGTTACCCAGTAATACTCGCTACTGATTTGTTACTGAAAAATTCTGGGAATCCAGTGTATTCGTACAAATTTTGTTATGATGGATGGATGAATGTGGTCAAGATGTTGTATGGCTTTCGTTCTGCTCCTGGTGCAACTCATGCTGACGAGCTGTTCTACATGTTTAAAGTGAAACTTCCACTTGTGACCGCTTTCATGGAGAAGTCTTTAATCAATCAGATGACCACAATGTGGACAAACTTTGCGAAATACAGGTGAGCAACTTAGAATTAAATTTGATTGGATTACGTTTAGTAATGCCACCACTATATAAGTCTTGTTTTCAATTTTAATCCCTTTCAGTATCATCATTCTTTTTAGTATTCCAATACACTGTTTAGTAGTGTTTAGTAGAAACCAACCAATTGTATCCTGGATTTTATGTGTCCATCTGTTTCCAGTTTTATATTTTGCTTTCGTTTTTAGGGTACCGTAGCCAAATTGCAAAAAAGGAACACTTATAGATTCATTATATCCGTCTATCCGTTTGTTCGTATGTCATTTTATTTTATTACATAAACTTTTTTCATAGTTTATTTTATTTAGTTATACCCAGCATTATATTTTTTAAATATGCTGCGACCTAGGATTTCGTTTTATGTCAAAATAAATAAAAATAAACAAGAGGTACACAGTTAGCTTAATATTATCTTAAAAAAATAGATTTTCCTTTACAGCAACCCCACTCCGGAAGTGACGTCATTGCTGCCAGTGAAATGGGAGCCCACAAACAAGGAAGACCCTAAACTATTGGTCATAGACAGAAAGTTCTCCAAAGAACCTCTATGGAACTCGGAAATCATGCTATTTTGGAATGAAACGTACTCAAAATATAGAAGAATAGTGTAGTATTTTAATTTGTTTGTAAATATTGTCGATGTAAAAAATCTTGTCAATTTTAAGACTGATATTTTCTATTAATATTTCAATAATTAACACTATTGTATATATTGTTAATAAAACATTTTATTCATAAGTTGAATAAATATGTTTTCTTTTTTACCCGACTACGGCGAAGCCAAAAGGAAGGGTAATGATTTTGGCAGTCTATGTATGAATGTATGTATGTATGTATGTTCCACCGTAGCGCTTAAACGACTGGACCGATTTAAATGAATGAGGTATCAAAAGATTCGTAAAAATAGCGCGGGTAACATAGGCTATATAAATTGTATCAAAATTTTAACTGACGGAATTTAAACCTCAGTTTCTAACCTCAAAAAAATTAAACTGAGATTAGCATCACGTGTTTGATATCAATGGAAAGGTCTTGACGAGCACATTACAAATATATATATATAATTTTTATTGCTTTAGTTAAATTATAGGTAGAAATGTTTAAAATTCTTTGGTGAAGTGGTATATTTTACGCGGTCCAGGTAAGTCATTTCCGTTCCGGAAACGGAAATGAATGAAATCCTTTTTAGACACCACGTAGTCGGGTTATAGTTTTTAAATTTTTATTACAAAACGATGTGATTTTATTTACGGAAAATTTATAGTGATTTTAGTTTTATTTATGTTTAAGTTATAATAAGTGTTACGCCAGATCATTTGCAGTACTCGCTGCAACTTTATGGAACAAACTCCCATTGGAGGTCAAGACGTCGTCCTCACTACATTCCTTCAAATTTAGGGTTAGGGAATACTTTGAGCGTTCGGACTTGAGTTGATTTATAGTATAGGATAAGTAACTTTTGTGTTGTAATTAGTTTATAATTTCATATGTTATCTTTGCGATGTACCCTCTTTAATGCCCATGTACTCTTTTTCCTTTATTATACAGGTTGACTGGAAGAGATCCCTGTTAGGGATAAGTCCCCCTTTTGTTGTGTTCTATGTTGTATCATTAATGTTCTTTCTGTACAATAAAGTTTTTACATACATACAAGTAAAGTAAAGTTATAATTATTGATTTGAGATCAAAGTTTAAATTTAGTTATATTTTTATAAGATATATGTTGTAGTATTCCGTGTCATAGGAATACTATTGAAAATCCTGGAATTATTTAATTATCGGCTCTCAGTCACACGTGCCCACTTCACCTACCGCTTACAGCTGATTGGGCTGTTTTACGGCCGCACATGCGCTAGAGACGACATGATACTTCTCTCTCTTTCTGTTGCATACACTACATCCCTTTCTTATTTTAATTTATTTTTAAACTAATGAAACGATTTTTCATATGAATATTATAAATTTTATTCTACCACTACTTACTAATGGGTACATCATTTTAAAATCAACTTTAACTCTACTTTGCATTACGAACTATCCTATTCGTCTTCCATCTCATTTTCTGAATTATCATCTTCTGCCATTTTGTAGTCTTGTTCGTTTATATCTTTGTTCAGAGATTTCCATTCGCCCTCCACTCTTTTTAAATGCAATATATTTCGTCTCAATTGTTGCCCTGTTTCATCATTCTGTATTTCTACATCTCCTCCGTGTTTGGATTTGACAGTATGCATGGCTGTATCAAAATTAGGACTCAGCTTATTTGTTTTATTAAAATTCTTCACATAAACTTTATCTCCGATCTGTAAATCAACTTCGCGTGCTCCACGTTTATTATCCGTATACTCTCTCCCTTTTTCTTTTTGTTCCCTGTCCTTATCTCTTGCGTCCATATCTGCGAAACATTGTTCCGCAGTCTCAATCATAGGAATCTTATCCCTAAATTTTCTTTGAAAGAATAGCTCTGCCGGGGTTTTTCCGGTCACACTATGTGGGGTACTATTATACATTGTTAAATATTCAGTCAGTGCTTCTTTCCAACTTTTTCTTTCTACTTGGCATATTTTGAGTCGTTTGACTATGTCTCTATTTTGACGTTCCACCTCTCCATTCTGTTGTGGCCAATATGGTATTGAATTGAATAGTTTGATATCATTTTCAAAGCAATAAGTCTTGAATTCTGTACTGACAAATTGTTTCCCATTATCGGAAGTCATGGAAACAGGATGTCCCAAACGGCTAAAAATTTCTTTAAGAAGTCGAATTATTTCCTTAGAGCTTATGTCTCGGCATATTTTGATTTCTTTATATCTTGAATAATAATCGATAACGACAAAAAGGTAATCCCCACTTGGTAAAGGCCCCAAAAGATCTATAGCGATATCAACCCAAGACTGGGTAGGTAATTCTCTCCTCTTTAGCGGATGTGGGGGATTCGGCGCTGATACTAGTGTACATCCTTTGCATGACTTTACTATGTTTTCTACATCTTTATCGTATTTAGGCCACCAAACTTTTGCTCTAAGTCTTAACTTCATTGCAACCATTCCAGGATGACCCTCATGAGCGGCATCTAAAACTTGTCTTCTTAATTGAGTCGGGATAACAATTTTTGTACCTCTCAGTAGTATATCACCCCAGAAACATAATTCATTCTCAAATATTTTGTAACCCTTTATTGAATCATGCCATTTTTTATTATATATACCATTCTTTACTTTTTGTATGTTATCATCAGTCCTTGAGTATTCTTCAATATCTTTGAGTGATACAGCTATTGGTCTTGCATGATCAACTATATCCTGGATGTAGTCTTTAGCTTCTGTTTTCTCTTGGTTTAATGAGCATAATCTAGATAAAGGATCAGCAATGTTATTTTTCCCAGGACGATATATGACATTATATTTGTATGATTGGAGTCTAAGTATCCATCGCTCAATCCGTGCACAGGGTTTAGACTTTGGACCGAAAATTACTTCAAGAGGTTTATGATCAGTAATCAGATCAAATTCCTTGCCATACAAAAACATATGAAAATGTTCCACTGCCCATACAAGTGCCAAAGCCTCCTTTTCAGTTTGGCAATACCGACGTTCGCAATCGCTAAGAGTTTTATTTCCAAACCCAATAATCCGTGGACCGTTTTCATTTATTTGGACTAGAATTGCACCAAGCCCAACTGGACTTGCATCTGCAAACACCAATGTTTTGTCATTTACATTGTAGTATCCCAAATTAGGTATGTCACTCAATACAGCCTTTAAAGTACAAAATGCTATTTCTTGACTCTTTCCCCATGAATCTCTAATATCAGCATTCCTAGCTGACTTCTGGCGAAGCAGTTGTTTTAATGGTTCTGTTGTAGTAGCCATGTTAGGAATCCATTTTCCAATATAGTTGATAAGCCCTAAAAAACTTTGTAGTTCCGAAATATTAACAGGTGTCCTAAAATCCTTTATAGCTAACAGATATTTGTCCAGTGGTCGTATACCTTGATCAGACAGCTCATGACCTAAGAACTGAACTTTAGTTGTTCTATAAATACATTTATCTTGCTTTAACAGAATGCCATTTATGTTTAATGTATTTAATACTTTGTCAAGCCGTTTATCGTGTTCTTCCTGGTCCTTTCCGTAAACTAGGATATCATCAATGAAATTAATAACTCCTTCGCATTCTATAAGCACCCTTTCAAGTGTTTTTTGAAACATCTCTGGCGCACATGTAATTCCAAACATTAACCTCTTAAAACGGTACAATCCTTTACCTGAAATAAAAGTCGTAATATGCCTTGAAGCCGGGTCAAGTTCTAATTGATGAAATGCGTCTTTTATGTCTAATTTACTAAATATCTTAGCATTCTGAACCTTTGGTAGTAATTGTTCCATCGTCGGTAGGGGGTGATTTTCCCGTTTTATCGCCATATTTGCACGCCTCATATCGATGCAAAGACGTACATCTCCATCTGCTTTTAAAATAGGCACCACCGGGGATATCCAATCGGACGGTCCGTCCACTTTTTCTATTATATCTTTTTGAAGTAGTTCTTCTATTTTCGAATTGATTTTTTCTTCTAGTGGAATGGGAATTCGTCTATAAGGTTGGGTGACCGGTTTAACATTGTTGTTGATTGGTATCTGTATTTGAATATTTTTGAACTTAGGAAAAGGAGTCATTTCTACTTGGTTAACGCCTAACCCAAGTTTTAGCACGCCTAATGCTATTGCTGTTATTTTACCTAACAAATTGCGTGTTCCCTTGTTTATTACATAAAAAGTGGCGTTTTCTGTTTTTGGCCCAATACCGATATTTGCATTAAAAGAAGTTAATAACTCAAGAGGGACTTCACTTCCATAAGCAACAAACGTTTTTCCTGGATCCTTCACTTCAACTCCTGTCTTCGAAATTTTATCCTTAATTTCTGTCCATGTCTTATCAGTTATCAAATTATGTTGACATCCTGAATCAATAAGCATCTCCACTTGAGTTCCGCCTAGTAAACAAGTAACAGTATCATCGTAGTGCACATTAAAAACGTAATGTTTTATATCCTCAATCGCATTTGCTTGTTTTATATTGTCAACTCCTGGTCCAGATTTCTTAAATCTTTTTGTGTCTACATATCTATCTACATTGCTATCATCATTGCTTCTTTTAGAAGTTGTTCCTCTGCAATAGGCTTGAAAGTGCCCCACTTTCTTACATTTATGGCATATTTTTCCCTTAGCTGGGCACTTTACGTCATAAGCCAAATGTTTTCGACTGCCACATCGGAAACACATCTTACTAGTATTACTCTTAAAAGTCCTTTCTTTCATTTGCGTATCAATTTTGTTTATGTCATCTTTACCCTCTTTGCCTTTCTGGGTGAAATCGCCTAATTGGCGTTCTACTACCTCTAGAGTATTAGCTTCAGTTATTACATCCGTTAGAGTAATTTTTTCTCCTGCACGTAGCACTTTCTTTCTCAGTTCTTCCGATGAACATTTTTCAATTATCTGATCAATTAGGCTATCATCCACATCAGCAAACTGACATTTTAAAGCTTGCTGTCGAAGTCGTACCAAATATTTTTCAAACTTCTCGTTTTGTTCTTGTTTTATCTGTCTGAATAAGTGTCTTTCAAATCTTTTATTTTGCTTAGGAGCAAAATATTCGTCCAACTTTTTTATTGCTACTTCAAATACATCTATATCCTTATCAGATTCTGTAACTGTAACGAAGCCACCCGGTATATTATACAGTATCTCTTGGAGTTCTTGCCCTCCCCAATGTAACAGACTGGCACGTTTTTTTAAACTAGTTGTAACATCAGCAGCTTCCAAGTAAATATATAAACTTCTCTTCCAACGCTCCCATCTAGCTCCAACAGAACCAACTTCTCCATCACACTCAAACTTTTCTAAGGTGAGACTTGACATTATTTATTCTGTGGACAAAGAAACAAATAAAGAATGTCTCTTTACGGTTATCAAATGGGCATTATCCTTTTAACAACCTGACACATTCATCATTTATTCCTCACAAAATCCTAATATCAAAGTCTGGGCTAAATCATTACATAGTTAGTAGTGATTAAATAGTAATATCAAATAACCACATCATTCAACGGGCGTCATCCTTAAAAAATGTAGTGTATCGCAACCTGTCATTAAAAATAAAAATCTTTATTACAGGCATCACCTGTAAATATTTAATAAAGAAATCCATACAGGCTTCACCTGTTTTGGACTACCAAGCATTTTCTGGTAACATCATAGTGTAACTAAAGGCATCACCTGTAAATAATTTATAACGAAGTCCATACAGGCGTCACCTGTTTTGGACTACCAGGCATTAACTGGTAACATCATAACGTAACTACAGGCATCACCTGTAAGTAATTTATAACGAAGTCCATACAGGCGTCACCTGTTTTGGACTACCAGGCATTAACTGGTAACATCATAACGTAACTACAGGCATCACCTGTAAGTAATTAATAACGAAGTCCATACAGGCGTCACCTGTTTTGGACTACCAGGCATTAACTGGTAACATCATAACGTAACTACAGGCATCACCTGTAAGTAATTTATAACGAAGTCCATACAGGCGTCACCTGTTTTGGACTACCAGGCATTAACTGGTAACATCATAACGTAACTACAGGCATCACCTGTAAGTAATTAATAACGAAGTCCATACAGGCGTCACCTGTTTTGGACTACCAGATATTATCTGGTAACATCATAACGTAACTACAGGCATCACCTGTAAGTAATTAATAACGAAGTCCATACAGGCGTCACCTGTTTTGGACTACCAGATATTATCTGGTAACATCATAGCGTAACCACAGGCATCACCTGTAAATAAGTGATAACGTAGTCCATACAGGCGTCACCTATTTTGGACTACCAGGTATCAACTGTGATAACAATATGTCATAACTTATAAGGTAGCACAGAAATAAGTAAACGTTTTTTTTTTTTTTTTTTTTTATTTATTTTCCAAAATGACCTATGTACTAAAATAAAGAAATACATATTATATTTATTCATAAAGATCTTCAGTTATAATAAAGAAGCATATTGAAAACAAACTGAAATAGAAAAAATAAGGGATAGCTTCAAAAGTAGTATTTTTTATTTTAAATAATACCAAAATATGTTTTTTTTTTTTTTTTTTGACATCAGACTCATACCTACTGAGTCCATACGTCCTTCCACTTTTCCCAATATTTCTTATCTATATACCTCGTATCCAGGGCCGCAAAAACATATATAAAAAAAATTTGATTCCTGCGTTAGTCTTTCAATAAAAAAAATAAAGTACCTCTATAATGTCATTGGGTCCAAACATTTAAAAACAAAAAAAAATGTAATGGTATGTAATCCCGCCAAAATAATGACATTTCGTTTCACTACATATACCTACTATATTTTGTTATTATATGCAAACGAAATGAAAATCCATTAGTTAGATTCCTTTAATCTAGATATGATCCAATATTACTTACTCAGCTGGCTCAGCGTCCCGAAGTGGATCCCGGCCTCCAAAACAAGAGCGCCACAATACCATTTTTTATGATCAACCATACAACTTGTATACATAAAAATAAAACCTATTTTCTTCCAATAGCACATTACATAACATACCTACAAAGCCATCATGATTCCATGTCGCATTACCACCCCTAAGTAGGTGCCAACCCCAAGACCTCAACGAAATTTAATGTTAATTAAATACCCTATGTATCATCGTCATTATTTTTTCCGAACACCAAATTTATTATTATAAGTACTCACAGTTAATTGAATTTACTCCGTCGTCGCCAAAATGTAGTATTCCGTGTCATAGGAATACTATTGAAAATCCTGGAATTATTTAATTATCGGCTCTCAGTCACACGTGCCCACTTCACCTACCGCTTACAGCTGATTGGGCTGTTTTACGGCCGCACATGCGCTAGAGACGACATGATACTTCTCTCTCTTTCTGTTGCATACACTACATATGTAAAACGTAATGAAATAAAAAATATGATTAAAAAAATTATTGTGGAGCAACTAATTATAAAATTTTCTGTTTCACCCACAAGAAGTAATTTTGTATTTCAATTGATGATATATTACTAAAACATAGAAATTTTGTACGATAACATTAACTTACAATACTGTTGAAGAACTTAGAGATGGTTGGGCCCACGGAGGATATAATATATAGAGTATATGTAAGGCTATGTAATTTCACTGTGTTTGGGCCACAAACTTTTACTGTAAATTTCTTTCAAAAGTAATCTTGCATCCCTTTCTGAAGTATTCTGAAATTAAACACACTATATAGCAAATTCGGCTATCATTTAGACTGAAATATGCTTGACAATGCTTATTGCTGATAAATTTATTTTAGTTATTTGAACGAAGCAAGATGCGGTTTAATTCTTGTTCATTTGTATAATATTTCTTGTTCATATATATGTTATATATTTTTAATATTTATTTTTAGTAATATGTGTCAATGACTTATTTATTTTATGAATAACACCTGACCTCTGCCTAATCAAAACCAATTTCACAATAGGTACTATCACAAAGGATATTATCAAATTAATTATACACTTCTCAAGGCAAGACCCAAGGCTTCGAATACATAATTTTTGCAAATTAAATCCAAAGGTGCGCTGGGCTGGGCCTTTGTATAATTCGGATAAATTAAATATTCGACATCAATAGCCAAGATCATTGAATGAGATGTGCTTCGGAATTTGTTAGGGTTATTACGTTAGCACATCGGTCAAGAATACAGACCTTGCATATTTCGTAACCTGCTATTCTGCTATGTGATGTGATTCAAAGGCTCCAGTAAGCAATGATATTGCGCGCGCAGCGGTATTTTTAACCTTTGAAAAATATACGCGGGAATCGTAAATTAAATTAATGACAATATTTTTTTTAAAGAACATAGTTTCTCTTATGCCATTGTTTTTTTTTTAGTGTTAGTGGCCAGTACTTTTTGTCATAATTTTAAACGAATTTCGGATTCGTAATAAAAACTATTTTTGTTTTCTTGTTTTTGTTTTATCGTATTCAGCCAGTGACAAATAGTAATTTTGATCAAAATGCCTTTACGAACCGAGTGAAATGTAATATTGTTTATTCAAAATTTTGTTTCAATGTGTTTATACTTTGGCTCACTCATACATTAAAGTGGCAAGTGTTTAATATCAAGGAATCATAGTAAGTAATCATGTTTAAGTTTAAAAAAACCTACTTCAAAACTTGGGAATGAAACCTCCCGAACGTTATTGGCCTTTTTAATAAACCCCTACCCGTCATATAAATAATTTCTTAAGGGCCTTATCAGGTGGCAACCTGAGTCTCTTCTTCCGTCCCCGTGAAAATTTCGGGATAAATAAGTGTTCTTAGCTGACATTTGTAGCTGACATACTCTACATAACTGAAATCTGTCAAATTTCAGCTTCTTAGCTTAGTTTTTGAGATTTCGTCTTGTCTACATTAATGAGTCAGTGACCTTTTTCTTTTATGTACACAAAGAGGTAAGTATCTATAAATAATAACTTGATAAACGAAACTACTTCTAATTGAACTAGGTCGATAAACAATGTGGCCTTAATTACTTAGTTATTGCTTTTAAAAAGGCTTAATTCGCGTTAAAGTTAAAGTTAAAAATAAAATTAACAAACTTGCTTTAACAAAACAAACTGAGAAGTAGATACTTAGTAAGTACCTAAATAATTTTTATTACAGGAATAGAAAATTCCGATTATCATTACTAGAGGTAAATTAATCTATAGTCTCTATAGTAAGAAAATAAAGCTGTAATTTGTTCGTTTGAACGGTCTTCAGCCAAACACTATTGGTCTACTGAGTAAGTAATTGTATCGGAAGGAAGCCCTTCTAATGCACTAGTTTCAGACCAGGAAGTTGTACCAATTCAACGGCATGCGACTGATAGTTAGAGCATTAAACTAACTGGAGTGGCTACCGACAAGCGACCTCTGTCAAATGTATTTGCCCGCGGTCTTACTGCTTGTACTTGTGTGCATTTTTTGCTTGCGTTGGATATTTTTGTCAAGTGTGTTACGACGTGTTCAAGTAATACATTAGTGGTAACACTTATTCTTAAAGAATCAAACTAAACAGGAGACCGCACGTGATCCTTCTCAAAAAGTCTGCCACGTTTTGCGCGCGGGGTGAGGTAAAAGACAATATAGTATTAACACTAATTTATTTATTTGTTTATTTATAGGAAGACCAACAGCTACAGTAATATTACAATAGTAAATCAACTGATATAAAACAAATGAGCGACTACAGGTCCTCACAAGTAAATACATGATAATGTAAAAAGAAAGTTGAACATTAATACTAATACACGCTAATTTAATGCATTATTCGATCACGTGAATACTCTAAAATCTGATATGAACGGATGGGCTTCCTTCATTCAATTCTCATCCTGGGATATTCACTATTGCAATAAATACTGTAAGTAAGGACAAATGACACAGATTCAAATTCCAATTCAAATTGTCTATTCTCAATATAGGACATTCTTATCACTTATTGACGTCAATCATTTACTTAAATTAAGGTGATACCTCGATGAACACTAGCGCCACTGTCATTTAAAGATCATTACTCACTGAAAACACAAGTTATCAAAAATCCCTCTGCTGTAATTAAGGTTCTGGATCTGAAGTTCATTTTAAACATATTAAATTATTAAATTATAATTCCCTATAGTTACAAATTGCATTATTGCTTAAAACGGCCACTTTTAGCAGTTTTGCAATTAGTAACTATATGGAACTATAATTTAATAATTGAATATGATTAAAATTAACTTCAGATCCAGAACCATAATTACAGCAGAGGGTTTTTTGATAACATGTGTTTTCTGTGAGTAATGATTTTTAAATGACGGTGGCGCTAGTGTTCACCGAGGTCTTAACTTCGTGGTCTTAACATGCCTGTCCGCTACTCAAGAGGTCCCAGGTTCGATTACCGGTCAGGTCAAGATAAAAATAGTATTTTTCTGATTGGCCTGGGTCTTGGATGTTTATCTATACATGTATTTGTTATTAATATAGTATCGTTGAGTTAGTATCCCATAACACAAGTCAAGAACTTACTTTAGGGCTAACTCAATCTGTGTGATTTTGTCCCTATATATTTATTTATTAAACATTTGCGACACAGCATCACATGCCCGGTTTCTCCCGACTTGAGACTCGGAGATTCAGATCTAAATGGCAGTCGTAAGTACGTGATAACTACTACATGACATAAACAATATTACATTTGTTACAAAAACGTGTATTTTCTTGGAATATTAATAAGGTCCAAGCTCCAATTGTAAATTACCTACTAGAAGTTTGAATGGTGCCGCTGTTCAGTTATATTCGCAATTTCGTGCGTCGCACTACCGTGATTCGAACTTTGGTGGTGTCGCAACTAGTAAGATTTATCCTTTTTCTAAGTCCTCCTATTCTCTGTAGTCCTTTTTAGGGTCCTCAAATGGCAAAAAAAGGAACCTCATATAGGATTACTTTGTACTGTTACTTATATATTCTGTGACTTTGTTTTCCGTTTGTCTGTCAAGATTTTTTTTCTCTAAACCGCGTGCAGGTATTTAATTTAAAGTAACAACACAAGGTTGAAAAATAATTAAATTTATTTGTCGACGCGAACGTTCAATCCCTGAAAACTGGAAACAATAGTAGGTACGTAATCATTACATATCTATACCAATATTATAAAGAGGAAAGATTTTATTGTTTGATTATTTGTTTGTTTGTTTGTTTGTTTGCATCGAATAGGCTCGAAACTACTGCCTAAAATCTTTCACCGTTAGAAAGCCACACTTTCCCTGAATGAGATAGACTATGTGTGTACCACAGGCGAAGCCGGGGTGGAATGCTAGTATAAAATAAATTCCCTTCCCACTGTCTCAGCTGTGTGTCCCTATATATGCTTAGATCTTTGACACTATGCAACGGATTTTGATACTACCCCGGCTTCGCACGTATGCAATGAAATATTATGGGTTATAGTTACATAAAAATATCTCTATCTAGTAACACTTTCGCTGACAGTAAACGAGATAACAATAACAGTTAATTGTTATCTACGTCGAGAGGCGTTACTGTCAGCGAAAGTGTTACTAGATAGTGATATTTTTAGGTAACTATAACCCATAATATTGCATTGCATACGTGCGAAGCCGGGGCGGGTCACTAGTAATATATATATATAATCAGACTAAAAGTCAACTTGAATAATAAAAGGCAACATACTTAGCATACTTGGGAATGACATTTAACAAGGTTAAATAAAATAAAACTGTTGTTTTTGCAAAACGAAAGCTGACACTACAACTGCTACAAGGCCACTACCTCAGTGGTCCAGTGGTTAAGGCGTTTGCCTATAGACCCGGGGGCCGTGGGTTCGATTCCCAAGGAAAGCATACTTTGTTTAGTTGTTTCTAGTTTGGTTAGGACATTGCACGCTTGAATCACTTGATTGTCTGATAATAAAGATGATTCCGTGCTTCGGAAGGCACGTTAAGCTGTTGGTCCCGGCTGCCATTTGGGAGTCGTTAAAGGAACCACGTCAGAGACCTAGAGGGGGTTCCGAACCTACACGTTCCCTCGCCTCCTTCTTCCAGTTCCTAGATTTGCCCATCCCGGGAAAAAGTACTGTTCCCGAGGGAAATTCATGCGGGCGAAGCCGCGGGCGAAATCTAGTTTCATATAATAATAATATATGCAATGGTGACTATTTCAGTCTTTGCTGTGTTCGGGACAAACAAACACTTGTACACGTTGAGGATTTTTTTTATTCAATAGTTATACAAATTTTCACAAAGAAACTCGTGTATTTTAAATTATTTCATTCATTTGACAACCTGCCTACATCGTACTAGTTTTGGTAAGTATTTATTTTATGAAACATCTTTTAATTTATATGAACAAAAAAAAAGAACTTTTTCGATATCCCACATATAGTGAGTTTGTTTGTTACGCACGCCCTATAGCTAACAATACTAAGCCAATTTTCCTGAAATTTCGCTTATACATAGTTAGAAGTTTAGAGATGAACATAGGGTACTTTTCATTCCAGAGAAATGCACTATTCCCGAGGGAAATTAACGCTACCTAAGCTGCAGTCAAACGCTAGTACTTATAAACTCGATATAAAAAAATCACAAGTTTTTATTAGGACTTGGCAAACATACTTACGGCCCAACACTATGACAAATGGATGTCCTGAACACCGTGAATGTCATTATTATGACCACTTTGCATATTGACAACTTTTAAATTTATTTTTTACATTGTACTTAATAAAATGCCATATTTAAAACATTTTGCCTGCGTGGTCCAGTGGTTGAGGCTTTTGTCTATAGACCCGAGGGTCGTATGTTCGATTCCTATCCGCATACTTTGTTTAGATTGTTTCCAGTTTATTTAATAGCCCGTAAGACAATTGTCCGCGAGTTTAACAGCACCTCATGCACGTTAATACCTAAATTGTATATATTTTTCTATTACAGATCATGGTAGCTCTTCATACGCCTAGTTGAACCAAGTGCCATGAAGTGGGTGGCTCTTCTATCGCTCATCGCAGCCAACGTAGTCCACCAGCCGTCTCCCGTGGTGAGGATCCAAAGTGGGCTGGTCCGCGGCAGCGTCAGCGACGACGGCCGCTTCTACCAGTACTTCGGGATCCCTTACGGGAAGGTCGACCATCGTAACCGGTTCCAGGTCAGCATTTATTGATGACTTTCTCATCTTTACTTTTTACTCAGCTGGTGCTACCTAGTAGACTTAGTAGTAGACTAGACGAATACTTAGATCGGCTCGTATAACCGAGAGGTTGGTAGAGCCATGGGAGGTGGAGGGAGTGGTGCTACCTAGTCTAGTGATCTATTTTTAAACCACAAAGGAGGCAATTAAGCCTAAAACCCACTTGATGGAAAGTGGTTACCGTAGCCTATGGACGTTTACAACACCAGAAGTGTCACGTCACGAGCCGTTGCCAACCCTAAAAGTATCTTTTCCACCCTTCTTGAAACTTTTATGTTGTAGTCATTCGTGAAACCAAAGTAGGGAGTTTATTTCATATCACACACAGCGTATGAGATCTAAATCTTACAATAATAGACTTCTTGACTCATATCAATTTTGAGGTTAATTTATTTATTATTTATTTATTTTATTTATTTATTTATTATTTATTTATTTATTTTTTATTTATTTATCAATTTTGAGGTTAATTTTTTTACAGTATTTTGACCCACGAAATCGAAAGTTCAAAGTCATTAATACGAATGATTTTTATTCGACAAAACTGTGGAATCGCATTATTTTCATGCGACTCTGTGTTTCTTGGCGAGAATCAGGTTTCAAAAATAGCACCTTACACAATAATTACGTCACAAAACTCTGCAAAAATGGCCGACGGTGTTTTTTTGATGGGATTCTAAAAGTGAACTTTTGAAATAAAATTTTGCTGCCTTAGAGGGCTCGGAAAAATATGGAAAAAATGGTTTCAATCCAAACAAATAGAGAATAATTATTTTAAACGAAAACAAAATACAAATCAACTAGCCTGTCTTTGAACAATTGAAGTGTCAAGACTCCATTTTAAATTTCCATCGTGTTAAGTGGCAAATTATGTCAATTTTCAGCTACAAATTGATGTAAATATGGTTATTATATACACGACACACCAAGTTCAAGGTTTCCTTTTACTTCCAACCAATGAACATGAAGGTACATTTTCCTTTCTACGTCTTTTAACCTTGTCGCAAAAATGATGTTGAAAATTCGACCTAACTATGATATCATTAATTATAATCAAACTGCCGACAGTACAGCATCGCAAATCTAGTTTCCTAAGATTCCAAAAACCCCACCTGGCAAGAATCTCCTCATTGTGGCACAACCCAAAGCCATCACTCCATCCCGCCTCTCCTTTTCTTGGAATTTATTTCAATTAGGTACCATCCATCTAACCCTTCTACGCCATATTGTAAGAAGCACTAAGTGGCATACTTTAAGAAATTACCAAATCCCCGCCGAACCACGAACAGGGTTGATTTGTCCCAAAGTTAGTTCGTCACACAAGCCAAATATTTTTCCTTACTCCGTAATCTACCAACGTACCTTAGTCAAAGAATTATATACTACCTTAGTCGTTCATATAGTACGTCACCACCTGGCCAGCAATGCCATGGTCACTACGACATCTTGACACACAAACGACGACCGTGACCCAGAAACATAATGCATAATCTTAATTGGTATAACGTGTAATAAAACTACTAGTTTATGAATAGAAAATTTATCAATGGTTTTCCGGATATTGATGAAACTGAAATATCTGGTGGAATAAAGAACATACATACTGCAAAAACTCGAAACCCCACTGCTTAATAAAACTCTACAATTAAGACGAACTTTAACTTCAAATTTTCCACCCAATTAATTAAGCTACAGAAGGTGACAAAAAACAAATACATAAATAAACTCGATTGTACCTAGATTGTTTTTTACCGCGGTAAAACTGAGAATCATGCTTTATAAATATCTGTTGTTTATTAGTTTTTTATTCACATTTATAAGTTACGAAATAAAGGATATAACCTTTTTGACCATATTATTTTCTGATTGAAGGTTATTATCAGAAAAAAATTGTTTGTTCTTGTACTTTTGTTTTAATTTTTATTTCGTTCTATTCCAGGCTCCCTTGCCTCCACCAACATGGGAAGGCATCTTCGAAGCCTCGGACGTGAACACCTGGTGCCCGCAGACCTACCGCTCCGTCGTGATCGGCCACACAGACTGCCTCAAACTCAACGTCTACACGCCTATCGACGCCAAACCCGAAAAACTCCTTCCTGTCATGGTCTTCGTTCATGGTGGATGTTTCTTCGAAGGCAGCGGCTCTAACTTCTACTACGGTGGTGATTTTCTCGTTCAACATGGCGTGGTGTTCGTTGGAATCAACTACAGACTTAGCGTTGAAGGTTTCCTTTGTCTCGGAATAAAAGAAGCACCAGGGAATGCCGGTTTGAAAGACCAAATAGCTGCTCTAAAATGGATTAAAGAAAATATCAGAGCTTTTGGCGGGAATCCTGATAGTGTGACTTTGTTTGGAGAAAGTGCTGGAGCTGTATCTATTTCGTTCTTGTTATTATCACCGGCATCTAGAGGACTTTTTCACAAAGCTATACTGCAAAGTGGATCTTCGTTTGCACCCTGGGGACTGCAGCATGATCCACTTGATACAGCAAGTAAACTAGTCAAAGAATTCGGCCACAATACCAAAGACCCTAATGAAATACATAGTATTCTATCTAATAAGACTGCCAGTGAAATAGTTTCAGCTATAAAGTATTCTGACAACAAAAATTGGATAACTGCTGATATTTTATACGTGCCGTGTGTTGAAAAAGATATTTCCGGAATTGAACCTATTATAACTGAGCATCCAAGACGAATAATAAAATCAGGGAATTACACAAAAGTGCCAATGATCATAGGATATAATGATAATGAAGGAATATTCTTCGTGAGTAAAGATTACGGAACAAGTTTAAAGGACTTTGATGTTTTGTCACCTCTTCAGCCTGACTTGGTGTTTCCTGATGAAATCGAAAAGAACGAGACAGCGAAGAAGATAATCAATCATTACTTTTCTTCTGATGAAGATGATAAGATAATGAACATGGTAGATTTATATTCAGACGTACATTTTAAGTATCCTTCTGTTGTTGAGTCTCAATTGTTCTCGAAAACGAGTGAGGAGAAGATATATTATTACCTGTTTAAATATAATGGGTATATGAACATGCCAAAGCTAATATCGATGTTTGGGGGGAAAGGAGGTGCGTCTCATGCTGACGAGCTGTTCTATATGTTCCGCCCTCGAGGATTCCCGCTGCCTCATCGGTATTTGGAAAACAAGATGATCAGGAGAATGGTAACCATGTGGACGAACTTTGCGAAATACAGGTGTGTATTTAAGATTTAAGATCATTATACCAACCGAAATGGCCACTGACAGACGAGCCCCTCTGCCAAATGTATATTCATTCATTCATTTCGAGTTGGCATTACGGTCAATCGACCATGCACATACTGGTGTCAGAGTTCTTTGGAACCGCCTGGTTATTTTAACGACTGTCAGATGGCAGTAGGGACCAACGGCTTAACGTGTCTTCCGTAGCACGGAATCATCTTTATTATCAGACAATCAGGTAATTCAAGCCTGCAATGTCCTAAACCACCTGGAAACAACTAAACAAAGTATGCTTCCCGTGGGAATCGAACCCACGACCCCCGGGTCTACAGTCAAACGCCTTAACCTCTGGACCACGGAGGCAGTTAAAGGTATATGATCGCAGGTCATTGTATTTTTGTGCGTGTATTTTTTGCTTTTGTTCAAATAGGCGATGCATAGACTGAGACCATTTATAAAATTTTGCATGCTAAGTAATTTTGACTAGGACTTAAAACTAACCCACAAATATTATAAGAACATTATAAACCCTATTCACTGCGAATAAAAATGATTTGATTTGATTTTGGTAATTTTGTCAAGTGTGTGCATAGCGACGTGATCAAATAATTAAAATTATTGTGTGTGTTTCATCTCCCCGCATGTGACTGCCTTTTTAACCCCCGACGCAAAAAGAGGGGTGTTGTAAGTTTGACGTGTCTGTCTGTCGGTCTGTCTGTCTGTCTGTCTGTCTCTGGCATCATAGCTCCCGAACGGATAAAGCGATTTGAATTTTTTTTTTTTCGAATTAAAGGTAACATACGGGCCAGTGTTCTTAGACACGTTTGATGAAAATCGGTTGAGTCATTTAGAAGTTGTGGGGATAAAAGTGGAGAAGAACAACCGAACGTCTGCAAATATACTTGAGTGGGGTCTCAAATGAAAGCGCATCACGTGCACATTACAAACTAATGTTTAATGAAAATCGGTTGAGCTGTTAATAAGCTCTGGGGGTGTAAGTGGAGACAATACCTAATGTCTGCAAATAATATGTGGGAGGTAAATCAGTTGACTATCACCACTTAAAAGAAAATGTGTCCTGGGTTTTTTTTTTAAGTTAATGTTATTAACGTAGAAATAAGTGCGCGTGCCGCCTGTTGGTTTGATACTTTAATTAATGTTTTTTTTTTTTTTGTTAATGGTTTACTTGATTCCAGCGATCCTACCCCCACCACATCCCAGCTGCTGCCGTTCCGCTGGCAGCCGAGCCGGGAACCGAATCCCATTGCGCTGGTCATCGACCGCCAGCTCTCCACCGCGCCGCTGTGGGACCCTGCTCCCGTGGCTTTCTGGAACGATACTTACAAGAAGTATCGGAGGAAACAATACGGATTTAAACATTAGACAAACATTGATGTAACTAGCTTTCGCCCGCGGCTTCGCCCGCGTGGATTTCCCTCGGGTACAATGCTTTTTCCGGGATGAAAGGTACCCTATGTCCTTCTCAATACTTCTAACTGCGAAATTTCAGGAAGATTGGTTCAGTAGATAGAGCGTGCAGGCATAACAAACAAACAAACAAACTCACTTTCCCATTTATAATATTATAAGTAAGTATGATAGTATGAAGTATGATTACCGACCCTTCTACCATCGCACCTCTCGCCATCGATAGGGAGGATTCATTCTCATTTATTGGAATACAAAGGGTCGCGTACAGTGCGTTTTCAGAGGAATTTTCTCCCACGTATGCTGAGATGTGGAATGAGCCATGCCATGATTTTCCCTAGAGACTACAACATGGGGTCTTTTAAAAAGGGTGTGAAAAGATTCCTCAAGGGTCGGCAATGCGCACGTGACACTTCTAGTGTTGCAGGCGTCCATGGGCTACGGTGACCGCTTACTATCAGGTGGGTATCACTATCGTATGCCTGTTTGCCTACTAAATTGTATAAAAAAAAAAAAACAGAAATTTATGTATATTTCTCTACTAGCTGTTCCCCGAGGCTCCGCCCCGCGTGGGACTCGGTTATATCGCGCCCAAAAGTAGCCTGTGTTTGACCTCAGGTCGTTAACTACATCCCTACCAAATTTCATCACAATCGATTCAGCAGTTTAGCCGTGAAGAGGTGACAGACAGACAGACTTTCGCATTTATAATATTAGTATGGATATGGATGAAAGGAATTTACAGTTAAAGTTTCCAAATAAATACATGCTAAGTGTTAGAGGAAATTACATAATACTATTTGCTTACTAAATTCAAGTCATTCAAAAGTAGGTCCCTATGGAAGACCAGCGCTGGATGTTATGTACCTCCAGCATATGCTGAGTCGAGACAGAAAATGTCGGTAATTTTTGAGTTTTTTTTTTGTAAGTTCATACATACACATTCACATAATTTAGTATGTCTGATTGAACTCAAACCAGTCTCCATTTATTCACCCAGAACTACCCTAACTACCATTTTATCTCAAAAGCTGCTATTGTTTTGCTACTCTAAAAAGTACAAGGGTGATCAGATTAGAAAAGCCTCAGGATTTAAGCTCAAAATTAAGTCCACCTTTTACAACTGTATAATATTAATAAAATAAATAAAAAAGTGATCATTTTTGTAGAATAATATCATGTGATATTTAATTATAGTAATATAAATTATATTCGTTGTTATCTAAAATAAATTCTAAAACCCATTTTGTTTTTATTTTTATTACAATACCTACCTAATTATAATAAAAAAATATTTGATTAAAAAAATCTTAGCATGGGTAGAAACTGCGATTTTGAAATTCTATGACAAATTTAAAATACATAGTAAGTAGAATATTATTAAAACCAGAAGACAATAGCGGACTTATCCCAGAAAGGGATCTCAGGAATTATTATTTCTTTACAAATAGAAGAATGTTAAAATTCAGGCTATATGGATACTGTATTGACTTTACCCAGTATTTGGCGACCTCCACCGCCCGGTCGATTGCCTCGTTCAAGTTCCCAATTGTCCAGGAGACTAAATCGCAATCTTCAAATCGTCGACTTAAGAATAACACTCGTATGTATTCGTTAACTCAAACTCGACTCAACCTTCACTCAGATTAATTAGTAAATACTAGCGTCCTCAACTTAAGTTGATACCTCGATGAACACTAGCGCCACCGTCATTTAAAAATCATTACTCACTGAAAACACAAGTTATCAAAAATCCCTCTGCTGTAATTAAGGTTCTGGATCTGAAATTAATTTTAAACATATTAAATTATTATATATTGCTTAAAACGGCCACTTTAAGGGCATAAACTGCGTTACGCGTGTGCACGCACGTGAGCACGTCGCGGGCCACGCTTCTGGTGCACGCACGTGAGCACGTCGCGGGCCACGCTTCTGGTGCACGCACGTGAGCACGTTCGCGTGCTTATGCGCGGGCATCGGCGCGTCAGTTTTCTCAGTACAATTTTGACGTTGGAGGTGTACAGTCGAGTAATTATGGATAAATTAATGTTGTATTATTTATCAAGACGACGGCGACGACGAATTGCCAAAAAAAGACGCCAGCCAGTAAGCCCGTACGTTGAATCTAGGTTACTGTGCGGGGAATTCGTGGTGAAGTTTGGTATATTAAGAGAAAATGAAAGGTTTTTTTTCAAATATTTTAAAGTTTCATTACAAGTCTATGATGAATTATATTCAAAACTGGAGCCCTATTTGAAGACTAACAATCTACGATTGAAATCTACGTCAATCGTATCACCAATGGAACGATTTGCAATGACATTGCGGTAAGTAAAGACATTTCGATATTAATAATCATCTTTATTCATGTAAAAAAAACAGTCATTATTTAACAAAAGTTTAGAACACTCATATTTTTTTGCCAATTTATGTAAGTCACACTACTGTTTAGCCACATCAAGCCAGAAAGAAGAAGTTCTTATTGTTTCGGCAGTGACACCTGAATATGGCTTAAAATGTTTTTCTTGATGTGGTGCACTCTGTTCTTAGGGACGAAACACATAACCGCACACTTATTAATCATCATATTAATCACAGTTTCTTACATTTATTAATTATATTTTGTTATTTCTAAATTACACAGTTTTATCGTTTTCGTTTTTTTTATCTATACCTACTTATTTACTTATTTTTTTATATAATCACAACAGTCATCACAGTGTCTTGCATAAACGTTACGTTACAATTAGTTTTTGATTATTCATTTGAAATACACTAATAAAATCACAGGTTCAAGTTTAAAATAAAAAAACACAATAACAGTTAAAACAGTACAATAAGTCTAAATGTCTTAATTATAATAATATACCTACCTTACAAAGTATTAATTATAATGACGCATATTGATTGCAAGTTTTCACATACGAATATTTCCCTTATTAATTATTCCCTTCTATTACTAGATCGGGTACTAATATTATTTTAAATTCTTATTTATCATCACAATCATAATCACAGTTTACTACATAAAAGATTAAATTTAAGAAGAGGATATATGAAGGAGCAATGTTATGAGTAGGTTCAAAAAAAAGGTCCATTAAGTAAAAAAAGGGGTCTATACACTTTTTTATTTGACCCTAAATAGGGTTTAAGATAAAAGTGTCCGAATCGACCCCGTTTCTTTCCTTATGAACATTACACTCAAGGCTTGTAAACTTTTGGCGAATGCCCTTGTATATCATAATAATTGCACATGAGACCAGAAAAATATAAATATAAAATTGCGCTTTTTACTAACTTAAATAGTTCTTCATGTTCTTCTCTTTCTTTTGTTCTTAATAATTAAACAGTCTTAATCAAATCTTCAGTCTTTCTTGTTACCTATTTATTCATTGTTCGTGTCTGATCTTATATTTAAGGATTCTAAATCATTCGTTACCGTATTTTGCGTTAATGAAAGGTCATCAATGGTAATAATAATTTCTTTTTCTATATCAATTAAAGCTTCTAATACTTTTGTACGAAATAATAATTTTTTAAAGCAACTCAATTTTTTCACAGTTGGTAATAATGACTTAAAAAAATTCAAGTCTTCGTCCATATTATCTGCAGTGTTATTCTTCACGCAATTTAACAACTCTAATTCGAAATCAGTTGGCGATTCGCACTTACGTTTCTTGGAAGATCGTGTTTCTTTGGTAACGCTGGAGCTGGTGCTAGGTACATTAATCAAATCTTCTTCAATAATCGTATTATTTTGTGAAGTTCTCGGTGACGCGTTTTGCTCTACTGACTGATTAAAATCGTCTGCCGATTCTTCTCCTTGAGTATTCGAGTTTGAATCTAAAAATGACAGCATGTCATAGTAAATGTATGTTTTATTTGCCCTGGAACCGGAACCTGATTTAAGTTTTTTTTTAGTAGACCTCACTCTTATATAAGTGTCTCTTGCAGTTTTCCATCTTTGCTGCAGCTTTTTCACTGAAACAATAACACAGGTATTTTATTTTATTACAGATATTTAGTTAGTGGACATACCTTCGTCGATATTCATCTGGCGTATCAGACAGGACTAACCACGGTCAGAAAAATAGTAACAGAAGTTTGTCAAATTATAATTGAAAGGTTAAAGGAAGAATGTATACCAAAATTTTCCCGTGCGCTATGGGTAGAGACTGAAAAAGGTTTTTTTAACGCAAGCCCAGTTTCCTAACTGCATAGGTGCAATAGACGGAAAACATATACGCATTATAAGACCTCCACATAGTGGTTCCCTCTATTACAACTATAAGCATTACTATTCTATTGTACTGCTTGCAATGTGTAACGCCAACTATGAGTTTACCTATATAAATGTGGGAGTGCAGGGTAAAGAATCTGACTCCGCAATTTTCACACAAAGCCGATTGTACGAACAAATCAACAATGACTTAATAGATATTCCTCCTGCCAAAGCATTGCCCGTAATACACAATGATAAACCAACCAACACTGCTGCAACCGCAGCTTTGCCCTATATTATTGTAGGAGATGAAGCATTCGGGTTATCTAGCCATGTCATGCGGCCATATGCTCGAGCTCTCGATTTAAACTACAAAAAAAAAATATTCAATTATAGGTTAACGAGGGCGCGACGTTATATTGAGTGTACATTTGGTATCATGGCTAATAAATTTCGCATACTCCATCGTCCATTGAACGTTGGAAAAGACAAAGCATTTTGTTTTCTTAAAACAATTTGTATTTTGCATAATTTTATAAGATCAAGAAGTCAAATTAATGACTTTCATGATATTGTCATTATACCAGACCATATACGTTCAGTTCGGGGGTTAATTGGAAATACCCACAGAGATTCGTATACATTACGCGATAACTTCGCAGATTATTTCGTTGCAGACGGACAGCTGTCATGGCAAGATCGCAGTATTTATTGAAGATAGTTGGCTTTTTTATAATTTATGTACATTCAATAATTGATTTTTCACGGTTTGTTACCACACATTTTTTATTAACATAGCAGGCATATTTTAATAATATACCTAATGATTTTATTTGTTAAATTCATCAGATGTAACCAAATAACTTAGATTGTTGTAAACTAAAGTTGAGAGATGTCAAAGAAAAACCTACAAAACTACAAAACGCACGCTTATTTTACAAAGTTACTAGCCCAATTCTAAAACCAATATAATAAATATTTTAGTTGATAATTGTTTTATTTATTTACCTACCGATCCACTGTTTCTGCCCTAAAATGATTTTGAACCCTAAATACACCGATAGTGTGAAATACGCAGTATCTCTGCACTAGTTTTGAATATAAGCATGATTTTATATTTACATAGGTAAATTATTGTTAATATTCCGAGTTTTAATTTTATAGTTGGATTAATTGTTGAAAACATTTAATTGACACAAATACAATTGAAATAACTAATTATATATAACTAATTGCATAGATTATTAAAAATAAAAATTTGGCGCAAAGAATAGTTTACCTAACCTACGTTATTATAAAATAAATAAAGAGTGTAGGTACTTACCTTGTATGTTTTTTTCTGCTGCACTCCAGTCATCAAAATTTTGAAACAGTACTGTACAAATGTCTAGCCATGCTTTTGATTTAGCGTCCCGGTCTTTAAATATTTCGCTAGATTGGTCCCATATGGCAGGACGACACTGAACTTCAACAATTACCCTTTCTGTATCAAAATTTGTCATTTTTTGTTATGGGCCGGGCACGCGCGTGCCGTCGGTTCGAGATAGCGCTGTCAACTGAACAAGCACGCGCGTGCACCCGCTAGCGGGCTTCGCGCTTGGACCCGTCCAACGTGATGCGTGATCACGTCGCGTGCATGCGTGCCCCGTTGCACGGAAGTATCACGCGACGGGCGCCCGACGGGCTCACGAGCGTGTGCACGCGCATGGGCACGCGCGGGTCGGTTTTGTGTGGACACGCGAGAGGCACGCTTAACGCAGTTTTGCAATTTGTAACTATATGGAACTATAATTTAATAATCGAATATGATTAAAATTAACTTCAGATCCAGGACCATAATTACAGCAGAGGGATTTTTGATAACTTGTGTTTTCAGTGAGTAATGATTTTTAAATGACGGTGGCGCTAGTGTTCACCGAGGTATCACCTTAAGGTGATTCCTCACTGGAGGTGAGTACAGAACTGTCAAATATTAGGATGCTCGAGAGGTACCCTGTGGAAACCTCGAAGATGGTATTAGTCCAGAATGTAGTGAATTCAATAAATTATGATCAATTTAGAATGAAGAAATTTACAGTTAGTGAGATGCCTTCAAATAAATATTGACTGGAGTTTCCTCAAACAAACACTGTTGGAAAGCTATACTAACCCCGGTATATCGACCGCGTACACTGAAAAAAATATTCCACCTAACTACCTACTTCGGCTATTTGAGAAATAAGCAATGTTTGAAAAGATATTAAATTAAACTATTTTATACGGTTTTCTATAGCGTTTATTGCTTACTTATTTATACCTAACGTTTCAAGCACTTTACAGAGCGCATGGTCGCAGGCAGACTGAGTTGACATTCGTCTGTGTCATTTGTTTCTGATGTCACAAGAATACAAAACCATAGCTCCATAACCTGAGCTCTGTAAAGTGCTTGAAACATTAGGTATAAATAATTAAGCAATAAACTCGATAGAAAACAGTATAAAATAGTTTAATTTAATGTGTAACAATCGCGAAAACATAAGAAATCATTTTTAAAAGATAATTATTAAGTTAACTTGATTTAACAAGTGATTTACAAAAAGAGACAAAAGGTTTGGTTACATATTGCTAAGAGTTATTTGGTCACTTTTTGTGTTATAGATTGACGAAAGTTTGGTTGTGTATAAGTAAGTTTTTTTTTTCAGTGTAACTTCTATACTTTGCCGTAAACTTAACAAATCTCCAAGCGATGGTCTGACTTCTGTTGTAAAAAAACCGCATGTGATAGGCTACGTCGTACGGGCAAAGTCGGGTGGACTGCTAGTGTTTTATAAAGAAAAAATCCAAGTCGCAGGCACATATGAGCAAATATGAGAAGAATTGCGTGAAGAATTTGATATATTTGAGCCCATACAATTGTCTGTTCTTTTTACAAATTTTAAATAGGTATCTATTTCTTCTTTATTCTCTTCACATTAATCATAGAATTTGAAATCGCGCGTACGCCAGGCAATTTTTTAATCTGATGTACACACATACAGTACAGTACACCCCGAACAAGGCAATTACACATCAACTTGTTTTGCAGATCATTTATTTATATGTCTTAATGTTAACAGTTCAATTAAAGATAATTATAACAAACTATACTAATATTATGATTCTGTGTGATTTGTCCCTATATATTTATTTATTTATTTTTATTTATTTAATAAAGCTGAAGAGTTTGTTTGTTTGTTTGAACGCTTGGGATCACTGTTGTCCGTCTAGACTACCATTAGACCTTGAGCATAAACGGATATCTTAATAAAACAATAAAACTAACAAGCCGGTTTCCGAGCTACTTTATAAAGGAAAAAAACATCATGCTCAGTCCAACTCAGAAACTAATGTTTTGCTATATTAAATAAACTTTAATAATATATTCATTTATACATCAGTAGGCATATCAGTGATACAAACAATTTGTTACATTTTTCGAATATTTTTAAAATTTGCAAAAATGCATTGAAATATTAAAAACGAAGAACAGTTCTGATATTTAACATATATTTAGTTAGTTTAATATTGAGACTGAAATGTAATATATTTTTTTAAATTGTTATTTTATTTCTTTTCATCATTGGCATAATGAAATGTTTTGTAATAATATATCTCTCACTGAAGCTGATCTCCGTCTATTCTCTCTTCTTCTCACCGATAGTGGAGATAGAACAAGGGAGATTGAGAGGCATACGAGCGCTATCAGGGATCAACAAGTACTACGGGATACCATACGCCAGAAGTGAAAGATTTTATGTAAGCATACTATTTTTTTTACAATTTACCATTACAAAGTTATGGTCAGCAGTGCTTGTATTGTTTTGTTGCGGTATAAGTGGGTGAGGCAACCTTTCGCCTCCATGACTCTACCAACCTTTCAGTTCATAGATTTATAATTATTTAATAGATTCAGGTTTTACACTTACCAAATTACTTTACGTGCTTCCGCCACCAGTTAGTTCATAATAACAATATAATACAGAAGATGTAGCTACATTTGGTGCGAAAATGAGATGGCGAAATAGGAAAGTCCATGAAAACGATAAGGACCAGAAATACATTTTCTGTCTGTCAGCGTGCCCGTTTTTCTTTGTTTGGCCTACTTGAACGTCATGTAAAAACTTAAGCCAAACAAACAGTGAAATTCTATGTTTTTTGTAAATGTGTTTTAAAGTATTCGTGCATTGGTGGATTGTGATATTTGTCTGGCATGAATGAAATATTCACGAAATTAGGTTTGATTTTCTATCTCATGTGCGGCCACGCTGTGGAGACCGGAACTTTCCGGTCACACTGTTGATCTTTCTACCAATTCTCTAATATGTATTTTCATCTGCTATTATAGCGTTAAGGATCCTCCTTCGGCACTTCCCAAAAAAAAAAATTTCTTTCTGTAAGTGAGCCTGAATCCTCGCGTAACTCTTGCTAGTATCCTTAACTTAAATAAGAAGCTCGAAAGTCATTTCACTATCCGCTTTAGAAAACTTTACAAATAGTGTCAAAAGTGGCCGTTTTTAGTCATTATTACAAAGGAAACTAAAGCGGATAGTATTTCAATGACTTCCAAGGTTTTAATGTAAGTTAAGGATACTAGCAAAAAAGTTGAAAAGAATATTCTTTTTTTTTGGGAAGTGGCGCTAGTTTGACCGAAAGAACAGCAGATGTTAATGATGAATGTCTTACTTGAAGGAGGATTACTGGGCCGTGTGACAAGACATCCTCGAGTTCAAAATATAACGAGCTTAATTAGGCCGGTAACTGCGCGCCCATTTTTCATTCTCACTCATAGGATCTACCCACTTATAAGTTCTTTTAAGTCATGTTAATTATATGGCTACCAACATAATTGTAATTAAAATTGCGTTTGTTATTTTTGGAATGGTCGATTCATTACAATTAAACATACCGCTTGGAGTGCATTATTACGAGTAGCTTTTTTTTTCTTAGATAAAAAACGCTTTGTTTGTGCGTATTTTTTGTCTTTTATTTTAGCGTATGCTTAGTCATGATGCATGGTGTTAGAGCAAGCAAACTTTAAAGAAAGGTACTTTGTCCCGCTGTCAGTTTTAAAACGTTCATCATCGTCATTAGAATTGGATTCTCTCCCAAATATATAACATTAATCAGTCTCATTCACATATTGCAGCCACCTAGAGAGCCAAGAAAATGGGAAGGAGTATTCAACGCCATCAACCCTTTTACAGTTTGCGCCCAGAGCACCCCTTTAATTACCACCAAAGTGGAGGATTGCTTGCAACTAGATGTATACACTCCAGAACATTCTAAACTGGGAGTTAAACTCCCAGTTTTCGTGTTTATCCATGGTGGAGCTTACTTCTGGGGTAGCAAACTAATGTACAATCCAGAATTCTTAGTCACTAAAAATATAGTAGCAGTGTCGATCAACTACCGTTTAGGAGCGTTAGGATTTTTGTGTGTGAATGGAATTGCCAATCTTGGTCTCAAAGACCAGGCAGCAGCTTTGAGGTGGGTGAAGAAGAATATAGCTGCGTTTGGAGGCGACCCTGATCATGTCACTTTGGCTGGTCAAAGTGCTGGTGCGGTTTCTGCTTCACTACACATGTTGTCGGAGCATAGTGCAGGATTATTCCACAAAGCTATTTTGATGAGTGGATTCGCGCTGACTCCCTGGGCATTCAACGTGGAACCAATGAAACCAGCGTTAATGGATGCCAATAAAATAGCTGAGGCACATACAGAAGCAGAGATCTACAAAATTTTTGCCAAGTCTTCTTTAATTCAACTCCTAAAGGCAACCCGTGGTGTACTGTACGATACGAGATACTTCAAATACAGTCCGTGCCTGGACAACGATTTGCCTGATCCATTCTTCCGAGATACGCCTCTGGAAATAATCAAATCTGGTAATTTCAACAAAGTACCTGTTCTGATGGGAGCCACTGACAGGGAAGGTATCTTTTTTTATGGAATTAACAATAGAAGTACTTTTACGGAATGGAACGCTGATTTTGTAAATCGATTGCCTTCAGTATTTTCGTGGTGTTCTGAAGAAGACCGAGAAAGTATTGCCCAGAAAGTGCGCCATCATTATTTTGGAGACCAAAAGATTGATAGTGGATCCGTAAAAAGTTTTGTTAGGTATTATTCCGATTGGATTATTCACTCTACTTTGGATAGTGCGTCTCAACTTCTGGCTGAGTACAGTGATAAACCTGTATTCAAATATGTGTTCTCATACGATGGTGCACGGAATTTTGCCAAGGCTGTGTTTGGAGGTGCCGGTAGAGACCTCAATGGCGCTGCCCACGCTGACGACATATTTTACATATTCAAGCCACTGAGTTTACCGGTCCCAATAACAAATAAAGATCAGCTTTTGATCGAGAGATACACAAATATGCTTGCGAACTTTATTAAATACACGTAAGTATATTATTTCAAATTATAAATTGAATTATTCTTTTGAATAGACAGACAATCATATGGCTAACAAATGGTTGCCTCAACCTATGGCCCCACAACACTAAAAGTGATACTGAAGTGCGTTTCAAGAACCGTAACACAACTTTGTTTTTTTCAGCAATCCGACGTCAAAACCCACGGCATTACTACCAAAGAACTGGCCTCCTTCGACTAGCAACCAATCCTTCATCATGCACCTGGACCACACGCTGAAGGTGACCAGAGGACCCTGGCAGAAGGACAGCTTCTTCCTGGACCTACTCTGTACATATGGCCTTGAAGGCTATGTGCCGTGTGAGAGTAAAAATCTGTGTTTCCCGAAAAACAGGAGTAGTTAGTAACCTGATAGATATATTGATGTTCATGATGATAATTATTTTTAATAAAAAAAGGCTTAAAAGTTTTTTTATTTTTATTTCTATTTGAATTATATTTGCATAAATTTAGTACAGGGCGTCGATTCTGCTAACTTTAAGTCAAAATCGTATCAAAATAGTGTTTCAATAGTAGTGCTTTTTACACACTATTTACAAGAGTTATGACAGTATGATGTGATGTAAATTTAGTGTGTGGTGTGATCATCAGAAGTGATATAAAAAAAATATAAATTTCTTGTATCTAGTGTGTAAAAAAGCACTACCATTGAAACACTATTTTGACACGATTGTGACTTAACGTCAGCAGAATCGACGCCCTGTTCATAAGTTGTGCAGGGTTATTGTCTTTAGAAGGGACAACAATATACTATGGCAGTGGAAGTGATGTGGTTTTCAAACAATGATACCACGGCATACAGGGTCATCAACAGAGTATTCAGTCGATTGATTGAACTTATAACCCGCACCACATGAGATTTAATCGCAAGAAAAAAGAAAAAAGTTTTGGAAAATCTCGGTTAAAAAAGGTAAGTAACAAATTTAGTTATGTGTTTATTGGCTAATTATAAATCATTACATGCTACACTACTTACTAATACGTTTCAAGATAATTACGAAAACATTTTTTTTTTAATTTTCGTTCACAAAAACAAATCGAAAAAACTGAACCCTACTTTATGGTCTGACGGATAATTCATTTCAGTTTCATATATTTTATCACTGGCATCCCGAAGACAGACCTGGCTGTCACAGGGGACGTAACCATGGATGCCGTACGTGCACAGCTGGTCAAAGAAGAAGGTGTCTTTCTGATAAGGTCCCTTCGTGACTTCCAGCGTGCGGTCCAGGCGCATGATGAAGGATTCTCGACTAGTTGACGAAGGCCAGTCTACCGGTAGCAGCGATGTGCGGCTTGGTGTTGGGTCTCTGTAAAAAAAGGAATATGTTTGTTTGTTTGAAGTATATATATCGTAGGAATAAGTATTTCAAACAAATTGAAAAGTTATAAATTCTATTGCCATTTTCAATCGACTTCCAAAAAAGGAGGTTCGCAATTCGGCTGATATTTTTTTAAATGTTTGTTACCTCCGTTATTTCTGGACAGATTTTATAAAATTCTTTTTTTTGTTCGAATGGATATGTTTTAATGAAACTATATTAACATCGGCGCAGTTTTTTGGTTTTAAAATCAAAATAACTGGAAAACTTGAGTTATTAGTGAACTCAACAAAGCCTCAATAACATCTTCCAAGTTATGGTGTATATCCGTATTAGGTGCGTCATCAATGAATTCTTCTATAGCAAGTGACCAATGCCCTTGCCATTGATATTGTCATTGCAATTGTGAAAAAATAGCTAACCATCATTCAACTGTAAATGACAAGCGTATAAAGGAATGATTCATAAACTAAGTGGTAGTTTTAAATTAGGTATATCATCATGATGAAATTCAAAACTAAAATGATACGCGATATTACTCCATAGTTATTTTTTAGCATTGCCCGCCCCTTCATAAACGCTGTTGTGCTCATTTTTAGAGATTCGTTCCGCTAAGAGAAAAAAAGAAACCATTATAAGATTACTTCGTTGTCCGTATGTCTGTAGCTCGGTCAGTTTTTCACAGGAACAAGCAAAATAATCAAATAATATTGTGTTTACGTCGCATTTCCTGTACATTCGCAAAGAGAATCTAAACCTCAGCTACTATATAAAGCGAATATTTTATGTTTTTCCTTTTCCACTGCTGGAACAGGATCTTCTCAGTCTGTTCATAAATATATTGCTTCCTAGGCTACCTTTACCTTTTTCAAAAGAATCTACAAACTTTATGTTAGACTAGATGCGCTCCGCGGTTTCACCCACCCATCATTGACTTCATCCACGATGGTGCTTTTCTCTTCCGCTTTATGATATACTAGCGACCCGCCCCGGCTTCGCATGGGCATAAAAACCTTCCTCTTGAATCACTCATTCTGTTAAAAAAAAGCATCAAAATCCGCGTAGTTTTAAAGATTTAAGCATATAAAGGGACATAGGGACAGAGAAAGCAACTTTGTTTTATACTATATAGTAGTAGTATTAGTATTACTTACGAACGCTTTACAAAATTGGTAAGCATAGTAGTGTATCTATCAATCATTTGTTTGTCTGCTTTCGAAAGCGAGATAGAAGCAGACGGTGGCTTGAACACGTAGAATAAGTCGTCAGAATGTGAAGCACCTTTCAGCGTTGAGGCAGCTCCTCCAAGCATCGTCTTTATAAAATTCATTCCACCATCGTATGAAAACACGTATTTGTAAACAGGCTCACCGCTATAAAGAGCTAGAAGTTCAGAAAAAGCATCAAAAGTACCATGATCCAGCCAATCTGAAGCATATCTGACGACACTTTTAACTGCTTTTTCATTTATAGTTCTCTTTTCAAAATAATGAGTGCGAATTCTTCGAGCGATTTGATCTTGATCTTCTTCGGGACACGAGAATACTGACGGTAGATATTCAGCAAAATTGTTGTTGAAATCAGCAAAGGTACTTTCATTGTTAGCACCGAAGAATGTGATCCCTTCTTGATCAGTAACACCTATTAATACAGGGACTTTGTTAAAACGGCCAGATTTTATTATTTCATAGGGATTATCGCGGAAGAAAGGATCGGTCAAGTTACTGTCCACGCACGGAGTGTATTTGAAATATCTCAAATTGGTATTCACATCACGGGTCGCTGTGAGGAGTTCACGTATCGGAGCTTTGACGAAAGTTCTATAAATATCCTCTTCTGTCTCTGCTTCGGTAATTTTATTAGCATCTGCCAACGCAACTGTAAACTGCTCAACGTTGAATGCCCAGGGAGCTAGTGCAAAGCCGCTCATTAAAATAGCTTTGTTAAATAATCCTTTGCTTTGTTCTGATAGCAAATGCATTGAAGCAGCCGCGGCGCCTGCACTTTGCCCAGCTAGAGTGACTTGTTTAGGATCTCCTCCAAACGCACCTATATTCTTCTTCACCCATTTCAACGCTGCCACTTGGTCTTTGAGTCCTAAATTAGCGACTCCATTAACACATAAAAATCCTAATACACCCAATCGGTAATTTATCGTCACTGTGATTATATTCTTGGTGACTAAGAATTCTGGGTTGTATAATCCTTTTGCGCCCGAGTAGAATGATCCACCGTGTATAAACACCATGACAGGGAGTTTATCTCCACGTTTAGAGTTCTCTGGGGTGTATACGTCTAGTTGAAGGCACTCTTCGTTGGTGATAAGCAGTATGTTTCTGTACTGGGCACAGGCGGAGAAGCTGTTTATGGCGTTGAATACACCTTCCCATTTTCTCGGTCTTTTTGGAGGCTGGAATCAATTAAAAAAATATCTTGTTAATAAAGTTTAATGACAAAATGGTTAATAATGTTCAGGATCATGATTAATAGCGTACCCTGGGCTCTGAAGCTTGAGCTGAAGATGCAACCGGAAAACACGCTCGGACGAAGAAGAAGAATATTTAATGACTAGCTGTTACCCGCGGCTTCGCCCGCGTGTAGGTCGCTTTTCGCGTAACCTGTGTTACATTGAAATGAAATGACGCAATCGAAGTAGCCAGGACATTATTCAAATATAAACAAATATCATGTTTCATAGTTAAGTTCAAAAAATCTCTTTGTAGACAATATTAGCAGTTCTTCCCTCAGATGCTAATAAAAAATGGTTTTCGGCGCTACTGACCCGCGAGCAAGCCACATACAGTTGTCCATGCGAGAAACATCTTGTTCTTAGGTCGATGCCAGCTGCTTTTAGGGTTTGTCCCTGCGACTTATTTATCATCATGACAAAGCATACAGCAACTGAAAACTGGGTGCGTTTAAATTGAAAGGGGTAATTGTTGGGGATGAGTGGTATTCGAGGTATGTATACCGTTTCGTCTGAACCACACCCTGTGAGAATTGCGGCCTGTTTTAAGTTGCGCTGCAAAACCGTTAGTTTGAGTCGGATCCCGTTGCATAGTTTAGGCGGAGAAAGATTTCTTAGGAGCATAATGGGAACGCGGACTTTAAGGGTACCTCTCAGGGTACCTAATGTTATGAGCTGGAAGACCACTTGCAGCCAATGAACTCAAAAACTCGATAGGTGGTAGCATCATCCTGATGCACAACACTGTTATATGACGTGTAAATCACTTCATCCCCGACAATTTCCGCCAAAACCTTGAGTTTCGGTAAACGTTTCCGAAGCCCGAGATGACGCATGACGCTCGCGGTAAGCGGACAACCGAGACTCTGTCAGAAGAAGCTTCTAAAGACCAAGACAATGCATGGCGTTGCCTATCTTCATCGAGTCGCATCTGTCTATCCGCATTCGATTCTTGAGATCTAGCTAACCATCTGCTTTTAGCTGTTCTGGAATGATGCGACAGATTAGATCGTTTCCTCCTAGGCATTATTTCAAATAATTAAAATCCATACTTCCATACTTCCATACTAATATACTATATAATAATATTATAAATGCGAAAGTCTGTCTGTCTGTCTGTCTGTCACCTCTTCACGACTAAACTGCTGGACCGATTGTGATGAAATTTGGTAAGGATGTAGTTTACGACCTGAAGTCAAACATAGGCTACTTTTGGGCGCGATATAACCGAGTCCCACGCGGGGCGAAGCCGCGGAAAACAGCTAGTTCTTTATATATGACACGATCGTATGTTCCGTCAAACAACAAATTCAATTTTCAATTCAAGCAAGACAAAACTAACAATAGCGAACCGAACCGTCAATTTACCAAACCAATCAATAAACATCAACCAAAGAACCAAACCAAAATAGCCACAAAGACAAAGATGAAAACCATATTTTTTTTTAATTTGCAAGGCTAAGGTTAATTTCAATCTGCTATACCATAATGCGCAAACGTAACCATAGCGAATTGTAAAGTAAGTCAGCGCCATCTATTGAGATTTTATGTTACTAATTTTACGATCAAATTCAATGTGTTATTTTATTAAAATTAATAGATGCAGTGCGTGTTTTCGTCTTTATTGATATGGATAGTATAAAGTAGAAATTCTAGCCTTATCTAAATTAAATTAAACGTAAGTAAACGCATTAAAAGTTTTGAAGCAGTGTTTGAAGTAAATTTTCAATCGACCATAACTTCTTTTTCCCTTAACCGATTTTGACGAAACAAAGTTTTGACAACGCTCCTAATTATATGTAATCCAACTGTGAAAACCACGTTCAAATCCGTTGAGTATTTTCGAAGTTATAACGTACCAGACAGACATACATACATACATACAGACAGACAAAAATTCCAAAAACTATCTTTTTGGTTTCTGTTACTCATTTTTAATCGCACTCTATCAGTTTTTTTGAAAAATATTAAATGTACAGACCCTCGGATTTTAGTGTCTTATTATATGTATTGATAATGAGGTAGGGCATTTTTAATATTGAAAAAGCACAAAATTGTTAGTACAATATTTTAATGGCATTTTTTTTTTCGTACGTAAGTTTTCTTTTAAAATTCCTTTCTCAATCCTCTTTTTATACTAAGCTACCGTGTGATCTACGGCTTTAAAAATACCTCTATTTCCTGTGGTGGGTTCGTTAGAGGCGACTAGGTAACATAAAAACAAAACATAGACTTTTGACTGATAGTCATCAGTCTTTCTACCATGAAAATGTTAAGATTATGATAAGACATAAAACTTGCGATTCCTCATAGAAAATACTGTTATCATATCTTTAAGAAATAAACTTATAGATAACTAGCGACCCGCCCCGGCTTCGCACGGTTATAAAAACCTTCCTCTTGAATCACTCTAGCTATTAAAACAAACTGCATCAAAATCCGTTGCGTAGTTTTGAAGATATAAGTGATAGGGATATACAGCGGAAAGCAACTTTGTTTTAAACTATTTAATTAACTACCGACCCGCCCCGGCTTTGCATGGACATAAAAACCTTCCTCTTGAATAACTATCTATTAAAAAAAACCGCATCAAGATCCGTTGCTTAGTTTTGAAGATTTAAGCATACAAAGGGACAAAAGGACAGAGAAAGCGACTTTGTTTTATACTATGTAGTAGAGTAGTGATAGTGATATAGGGAGAAAATAATGTGACATTTCACTTTAGCTCTACTTTTTGTGGGTTTAGTGATCCAATGAAGAAGAGGCTTACTTCGAATCTCTCACTGGTGGCATACGGTATCCCGAGGTAGTGGTTCATCCCCGATATACGCATCCCCCTTAACTTCCCCTGATCTATTTCAATTGTCGGAGTGAAAAACAACGAACACACAGAATTGATTGACAGGACTATACATATTATTACTTTTAGGAATTTCATTTTATTAAGTCTTATTACATCTACTTAATTTTTTTTTTTTTGAAGCAAGATTTTACAATTTTTTTTTTTATAATATGTTTTACGGCCCTGAGATTTTACAATAAAAAAAATTGTGAATAGTTTTTTATTTATTCAATTATTTTTTAATTCATGTATTTACATAGATTCGAAAACGAATGATTAAAAATTCAATTACTTAAACTTTATCCAATCAAAAAAATTCATTTCTTATTACACTTCTAAACGTCTACACCAACTAATGTCTAATTTATTAATTTGCGCGAAATTGGAAATAAACAAAAAATATAATCACAAATTATCTGCGCAAGTATTTAAAAAAAAATAACTTGAAAACCTGCCTGGTTCGCGTAAATGAATTTGATTGAATGGCCAAAACTCAGCTTGTAGCGGCTTATATTTATTGTGTTGTTACCAAATTATTTCAAATGATATCTTCTTAATTTAATAACCGTTCCCTCCTCTTGGTATTAGGGTTACCTCGATGGTAAACAGTGCTCAGTTTATTATGTTGCACGGAGCATAAACATTACAATTTGTATTGATTGATTTGATGGCGGTGGCGCAGCGACCCAATGTGAATCTGATGAAGCCATTTCTTGCAGTCTTGCACCTTCTGTTACTAAATGGTTACTAACTAACTACACTACAAGGCTCCGTATATCTTACAGCAATTCTTTATGCAGATTGGACATTATAGGTTTGCGCGAATTTGCCCGGCCGCTATTGGTTGACATGCCTATATGTGTTCTATTTTCCAATATTTATCAAATTGTTACGTTTTTCTTTTAACTTAGAAATATACAGGCATTTTTATTTTATTTAACGACGCGATGCGACACCAGCTGATGGAAAAACAATCTTATCACATTGGCCTTAAAGGTTGTTCTGATTCTGACCAGCTGAAGCCGATTCTTTGATAAGGTGATACCTCGGTGAACACTAGCGCCACCGTCATTTAAAAATCATTACTCACTAAAACACAAGTTATCAAAAATCCCTCTGCTGTAATTAAGGTTCTGGATCTGAAGTTAATTTTAAACATATTAAATTTTTAAATTATAATTCCCATGCAATTTGTAACTGCATTATTGCTTAAAACGGCCACTTTTAGCAGTTTTGCAATTTGTAACTATATGGAACTATAATTTGATAATTGAATATGATTAAAATTAACTTAAGATCCAGAACCATAATTACAGCAGAGGGATTTTTGATAACTTGTGTTTTCAGTGAGTAATGATTTTTAAATGACGGTGGCGCTAGTGTTCACCGAGGTATCACCATAAGTAGGGACCACCATCCATCCCTTATTAGAGAGGTAAGTATGTTAAAGGTTACATCACAACTATGTTTTTGTAATTGTGGTGTAATCAAACAACTTTGTAGTTAATTATTTGGCCATCAGTTAAAATTGATTACTATTCAATAAGATACTTATTAAATCTAATTAATCTGCAATTTTATTAATTACCGGATGGGATAGTAATTCAACTCATATCTATGTATTAATTTGATTATTGAATAAAGATACAATGATTGCATCCACAATATTTTCACGACTTTAGCTTTTGGAAGGTACCTCAAGTGATCCAGATATTAAGGTGATACCTCGGTGAACACTAGCGCCACCGTCATTTAAAAATCATTACTCACTGAAAACACAAGCTATCAAAAATCCCTCTGCTGTAATTATTGTTCTGGATCTGAAGTTAATTTTAATCATATTCAATTATTAAATTATAGTTCCATATAGTTACAAATTGCAAAACTGCTAAAAGTGGCCGTTTTAAGCAATAATGCAATTTGTAACTATAGGGAATTATAATTTGATTATTTAATATGTTTAAAATTAACTTCAGATCCAGAACTTTAATTACAGCAGAGAAATTTTTGATAACTTGTGTTTTCAATGAGTAATGATTTTTAAATGACGGTGGCGCTAGTGTTCACCGAGGTATCACCTTAAACCTGATGTCGTCGCCACTGTCTCCCCGTACCATGAGATTTAGTAAACGCATTCCCTATCGACTGCGTTAGGATTTTGTTTGAAAATTCTTAGTTTCTATAATATGCAGGGGACCTCACAGGGACTGGATTTACAAAATCATGTGGTAGGCTTAATTGTCAGTTGGCTAACTAAGAACCTAGAACAGATACACGATTTAATAGTGCGGGAATGCAGCTCAAATTCTTATCTATAAGACGCACATTTTTTTTAGATTTTTTAAAGTAATCAATCAATTTTAAAAAACCGGACTTGCCTGCAAGGCTGGTGGCAGAGGTCAACAAGAGACGCAAATATGCGGCTCTAGGAGAGCCATACATATTTGTGTCTTTTGCCGTCGAAACCATGGGTCCATGGGGTGCGGATGCCAAACTTTTGTTTAAAGAAATTTCCGCACGCCTTTTGACATGTCCGGGGACTCAAAGGGTTTATAGGTATTTCGGTCAACGAATCAGTTCAGCAATTCAAAGAGGAAATACCGCCAGCCTTTGTACCTTACTAGTTTTTAACAAAATTATGTATACATTTGTTTGGTGCAATAAAGAGTTTTTCTATTCTATTCTATTCTACTTTACCTTGCGACGACAGCGTTCGTTTGGGCTCAACTTTTTATTTGAATTGACTTTAAGTTTATAGTTTTATTTTTAACTATTTATAATTTTCTAATGTAGGATTGGTTTAGTTAGTTTAAATAATTATCTTACTTAAAAAAACAAATGTTAAAAAAATATACATACTATATCTACATAAACTCCAAACAGTATTGACTGCGGAGAGGGAGGAGGCCGACTGCCGCATTTGGAGGCACTGGGTACAAAGCCATGTGGCCGTGCCCGGAGGACCCGGAGGGCCCAGTTGGCAGGGGGGTTTCTACCTATATTTAAAAAATGTGCGGTTTTTCTTAAATATTATTATTTTACTATAGTTTTAAGTAGTTGTACTAACAACGTATGGACTTAGTCTGAAATAAAAATATTGTAATTTTTAAACGATACCACCGACCAGTTAGATAAATGTCCCAGGGTCTGCATGGTCGCCATTCCTAAACTCTTTACCCCATCGGCCATAAGGTCTTAAAATTCTTCTCTAATAATAAATCATGTGAAAATGCAAAGTACTTGAGCACATCTTAAAGCACAAGAATCGCGACATTAATTTATATCCGGCGTTATCCGGCGCGCGCTAATCCGGGTAATAAAGAAAAATATCCGGACTAATTATTATAAACTGGGCAAACATGCAAATTGCAGGCTCTTAGCTCAAAGGTTACCGGATAAAGGATCGAAATGGAGGTTTCAAGAGATGGTTTTTTTTGAAGTTGGATTTTGATAGTTTTAAAAGTTTGTTTTTATCGCAAAAGATTTCTTGTGTTTTGGAAGCCGTTCCATATTAGAAGCCGAGAGGCGGTTCCAAAGAACTCTGGCACTAGGATGTGCATGGTCAATTAACCGTGTCACCTACGCAACATGAGATGATCCTATTAATAATAATAAAAAAATGAATGAAGTAAGTTTTTTGCGATATAAAAAAAATACAAACTTACAAATATCTAAAACTAATAGCTGAACTATAGGGACTCGGTTGTATTGCGCCAAAAAGCTATAAGTTAGCCTATATTTGACCACTGTTCATAAACATATCCATACCAAATTTCATCAAAACCGGTCTAGCGGTTTAGCCGTAAAAGCGTAACAGACAGACAAACTTTCGCATTTATAATATAAGTATGGAAATGAATTTTTAGTTATGTTATCATAAAAAAGATGGCGTGATGACCTAGACGAATTTGAGAATTTATTGAATATTATCTAACTTTAGAATTCATGGATTCAGAACCCTATAAGTAATATGAAAGTCATCAACAAAACTCATCATTTCAGTAAAGAGGGTATACATAGTAATTTACACTAATAGGTGGTCTCGGTTTAAGTATTATTTACCACAGATTAAAGAAGAGCATTAAACTATTTTTCCGTTCAATTATCACGGTTAGATCATCAAGTTATTAATAAATTAGACGTAAACATATAACAAGTTCGGACTCTCTCATCACGTCACGTCTCCACGCTACCTTTTTTTATACTAGCTTCTGCTCGTGGTTCCGCCGGCGTAGTACTCGGTCTATCGCGTTCAAAAGTAGCTTATGTTTGACCCCAGTCTTTTGCTACATACATACTAAAGTTCATAAACATCGGTCCAACGGTTTAGCCGTGAAAGGGTTAGGCATCGCAGTAAGGCTGGCGATTAATGTATCAATTTACGAAGTACTTAAATGTGTTTCGCTCGTCTGTCTGTTAGTGTATGTATGTGTATACATAGGGAACCCTAACAGACAGACCGACAGACAGACATTTGCATTTATAATATTAGTAAGTAAGTGTGGATATTGATAAATGCCTCCATGGTGGAGTGGTCAAGTTACAAACCTTACAATTCAGAGGTCGTGGGGTTGATACCCTCGAGAATATTTTTCTTAACCACTTATTTTGTTCTTAGTCCTGGGGGGTTACCACTATCCCTTAAAATCATGCAAGATCCAGTGAGTAAGGGAGATGTCGCCTTACATCATATATTGCGCTGTCTCGCTTACTCACTGGATCTTGCATGGTTTTTAAAGATGGTGGTTAGGGACCAGTTGGGCTAAGGTCACCCCATCTCGAACCCTTTCCAAACCTCTGTTCCGCCTCCAACCACATATTCTTCCGAAGATTACTTTTCAATCTTTTTAACAATTATTATAAGGATACATACACCTTGCCGGGGCCGGGACGTACAATTTTGTAAATAGCTTTATTTCTTCTTTTAAACTAATTTAAGTAGATATTAATATTTAACTAATTACTTAATTATATTATTTTTTAATTATTATATTAATAATACTTTTTACACTTGTATCCACCATTTATGCACAAATACTCGAAAACAATTATGAAATTTTCATTTTAATTTTTCCCAGCAATCGTACACACACATTATTACACATATTATTGTATACTTTTCTCAAGTAGTGTCTCACGCACACTTGCTTCACTATATTGTACTAAGAACACCCAGCTAATGCTCATACTCGGTACTGAACTAAATACGGCCAAGTGCGAATTGGGCGCCTTTTTAAGGCGTCTACGTCGATTTGATTTTACAAGCTTCTACAGAAGACGACGCCAGCATAAAATCCTTAGAAGTCTAAAGATCATACAAACAGGTAATCACGCACGGCCTCTACGGCAAATTATTTTTAAGGATAGGATAAAAATGAACTGCCGATGCTGAAAATTATTTGTGAAACGAAAACGATGAGGAAAGAAGAAAGTAGAATGCACTTTAAGGTATTTCATAAATTTGAACTATATTTTATTTACTGTTTGCACTTATACAAAATATACTGAACTGCTAAGTTATTTATTATCAATTTGACAAAGGTTGATCTTACAATATGATCTAGTTCAAGTGAAAAACAAAAGATAATCAATTTAGAGAAACATTGACAGAGACTTGACAGAGACGGCGGGAAAATACATATTTTTTTACACAACATTATTTTCAGCCAGTAGCTTAAATTGTTGAATTTTTTTTTGAACATAGGATGTTATGAGATCCTGTTAATAGATTGGTAACAGGATTTGGTAATTTAATGCTTCAGCGTCGGCACCAAGCGGGCATTGGTAACCGTGTAACGTTATAGGTTCTATTTTTCTTTGGTAGCTAAGGAAAGTAATAACGACCCTGTTAAGACATGGTTTGCAATAAAACATTTTGCGAATAGTGACCTCAAACTTGAGAAAGTGCATCGAGGTCATCGACATTTCAATACCGCGTGCGCCGGCGCAGCAGGTTCATCTAACTACCATTTTCCGGCGAAAGAAAATGGCCGGTCGGGCCGGTCTTACAGACCTACGAAACTAGTTTGAAATTCTTCTTACTTAGGTATGTATGGATCAAAATATGTATAAGTATCTATATTATTTTATTTAATGGAATGATTATCGATTAATTAAAACAGTTGCCTTGCCTTGAATCTACTCATAGTAACACATGTAACTTTTCTCCACTGTTATATTTTTTTAGCTGAAGAGTGAATTAGGTTAGGTTTTTCTTGTAAGTTAGTTAAGTAGTTATTTACCTACATATATAAAACTTATACAGCGTGATTGTTCAATCAACAGCCAAAGCCAAGCGACAGTACTTAAGCTATGAACATCCCAAATCAATGATTTTTTGTTTGTAATTCTAGATTCTGGAACTACATTTTAGGATTTTTCCATGTACTCTGACATTACAGAATGAACTTAGTGCCGTTGTTTAAGGGTTCTTTAAAAGCCTGTTTTTATTCCACACAAGCTGTTTCCCGGGGCTCCGTTCCCGTGGGATTTCTTTGATAAAATATAGCCTATGTGTTGTTCCAGGGTCTAAGCAATCGTCATTCCAAATTTCAGCTAAATCAAGTTTTTTTATAAGAAAGAGTCATCATCATCATTTCGTGTAAGTGTCACGCGGTTTATCGACCATGCACACCCTGGTGTCAGAGTTCTTCGGAACCACCTCTCGGCCCCTGACGTGGTTCCTTTAACGACGTCCAGATGGCAGCCGGGACCACCGGCTTAACGTTTATAATATTAGTAGGATATTTTCCAGGCCTCTCCTCACAGTTTTCCCTGGAATGTTAAACAATGTAAAGGTTGTATCTCGTAATATTCTAACGTCGGGCCTAGGTTGCGTAAACGCAGCTCACGAGTATCTAGCTTTCGCCATCCGATCTACGCCGACATAGTACCATCCAGTGCTGCTGTGGGTCCAAAAGGAACGACACGCGATAAACCTAAAATTAATTTGTTTGTGCAACTGTGCTTATATTAAAAACTACTAAAATTAACAGCTATTTTAACCAAGACATATTTAGTGTACAAACTAAGAACGTCAAAAAATGTTTTATTTCATTAATAATCAACATCATCATGATGATCATTAATGATGAAGATATTACAAGACATTACTGAAAACTAATCGAAATTCGTGTCATATTACAGGCACATAAATTAAATAGTTATTATCAACAGTAATTAAATAGTGAAATGTCATGAAGCGAGAGTTAAAGATAAATAAAAAAGTGCGTGTTTCACTTCATTAGTTCTCAATCCTGGCATTGATGTACATAATAAAAAGAGGAGAACAATTTGCTAAAATAAAAATAAATCTACATTACTAAATTTTGATATGTAAATGTGACTAGCTTATAAGCAGGAGCACCAAATACGGATAATAACGATGAAGACCAAATAAGAACTCAGAAATGACATTCAAGGAATAAGTGACAATTTGAAATGAAACCTATATTAGTGCTGATGTGCTTTTTTCTGTTCAGTGAAGTGCACTTATATTCTTCATATTTTTCCACCCCAGTAGTGAAAATTGAGCAAGGGAAGCTGCGAGGAATTCGCAGTCTTTTGGGGGTCAATCAATACTTTGGAATACCATACGCATCCAGCGAGCGATTTCAGGTAAGCAAAACTCCTTAGTACAGTCCAATAGTATCTCCTCCCTAGTCTGTGGTACAGTCTAACTGTATGTTTATTTTTAGCATAGATTAAAAACCGCGCGATTTCCTAATTCTGTGGTTTATATGATGAACTTCGTATATAAGCTAGCTTGAACGGGTCTCGCGCTCGACGATTAAAGACCTATTCCGAGCGGAATTTCCTAAATGCAAATCCTTCCTATAATATATCCTAAACGGTCGCATGTTGTCCTATTATAAACCTTATGTTCGAGGACTCGCCTTTCTTTCATTCCTTATTTTCAAGTATAAGTGTGTGTCAACTACTTAGTGATCAAATTTTCTCAAGCTGCTTGTAGGTATCACTCTTAAATTTACTATAGCACGGGATAGCGCATGTCACTTATAATTGAGACCAAACCTTGTATTAGTATATCGGCATCAAAATTCCTGCATTCAATTAAATTCAAAGATAGAAAAAATCTACTTGTATTGTTTTTTTTCTAAGATTCCGCAAATATATAAGTATGTATTTCACCTTTATACATTTAGAGCCAAGCCCTTATCATTGAAATTTATTCCATTTGTTAAAAGAGATTTGTTTTTTAAACTAACAAAATTGTGGTTTTTCAGCCGCCGCAAGAACCAAAGAAATGGAAAGGAACACTAAACGCTGTCAGCCGATTCACATCGTGCGCCCAAGCCGTGACCTTCATCACCCACACCAACGAAGACTGTCTCGAACTCGATGTCTACACTCCAGAGAACGCCAGGTCTGGAGATAAAATACCAGTCTTCGTATTCATTCATGGTGGAGCCTACTACTACGGGAACAAAGCCATCACAGACCCTGAATTTCTAGTCATGAACAATATAGTAGCAGTGATAATAAACTACAGATTAAGTGTGTTAGGATTCTTGTGCGCGAGTGGTGTAGCCAATCTTGGTCTTAGAGATCAGACGGCCGCTTTGCGTTGGGTGAAGAGAAATATAGCGGCATTTGGCGGTGATCCTGACAACGTCAGTTTGGCTGGACAAAGCGCAGGAGCCAGCTCAGCTGCAATGCACATGCTGTCAGAACATAGCAAAGGATTGTTCCATAAACTTATTTTAATGAGTGGCACACCATTAGTCCCTTGGGCTTTTAATGCGGAACCCATGAGACCAGCTTTAAAGGACGCCAATAAAATAGCAGCTGCACGAAATGAAGAAGATATTTTTAACATTTTCACGTCATATCCGATGCGGCAAATCCTCAGAGCTACCCTTGGCGTGTCATACAATTCTCGATATTTCAAGTATAGTCCTTGCGTTGACAGTAATTTGACTGAACCATTCTTCCGTGATACTCCTTATGAGATAATAAAGTCTGGGGATTTTAATAAAGTTCCTGTGCTGATGGGTGTGGCAGAATTGGAAGGAATGCTGTTCTATGGTATCAATCGTAGAAGTACTCTTATTGAATGGGATGCGAAGTTTGAAGAAAGACTGCCGTCAGTATTTTCGTGGTGTTCTGATGAAGATAAAAAACTGATTGCCCACAAAATTCGCTCTTATTACTTTGGAAAACGATCTGTTGATGAAAATTCAAAGGACGGTATAATGAAATTTTATTCTGATTGGATGGGACATGCTACCTTTGATGCATTTGCTGAACTTTTAGCCAAATACTCTAGTGAACCTGTGTACGAATATGTATTTTCTTACGAGGGAGATCGTAATTTCGCGAAATTCTTCGGAAGAGGCGGTCGAATGAAAGGGGCCACGCATTCTGATGACTTGTTCTACGTGTTCAAACCCGGAGGATTGTCCCTTTTGCTGTCAAAGAAAGATAAACTCTTCATCAATAGATATACCAGTTTGCTGGCGAATTTCATGAAATATGGGTATGTTTTTACAGTATTTCTATAGGATTAGTACATGGTGTAATATTTGTCTTATCTCATATTCTTAGTTATATAAGATCTGTATTTAAGAGCTATTCAGGAGCTGTGTTCTTTTCATTGATGTCCCAAGAACACAAAAAAAGGCGCAATTTCCAAATTCTATGAAACTTTACTTATCATTCAAGTTCGTAAAGTGATGCTCGTATGATATATGAACAGGCTTTATTCTGCATCTATCTCAAATAATTTAAGAGCTATTCTTGTCATTGGAATTTCTTCAAACTGCAAATATCTTTTTGTTTATTACAGAGCACAAAATTAAAAAAAAAAATTCAAATTGTTTATTTTCAATATAGGATATTCTTATCACTTATTGACGTCAATTGTTACTTATTTTAAGTTTACCACCACTTCCAAAGCGCAAGTGGAGAAGAAGTGGCGCCACAAACTCCACAGCAGCATTTTCTTCAAAAACGTCAATTCACAAAATTTGAGTCAAATCAGACGAGTTTAGCACAGAAAAATTTTGCTTGTTCCAAGCGATGTGAAAATTCCTTGCACTGTAGTCCGGTCAAATTAGACATTTGACCCACGACAAATTCAGGGGAAGCTGAAAATTCTTACAATTGTTTAAATCATAATTATAAACATTGTCTTAAAAGTCCCAATCGATCCCATGTAAGGAAAAAAATTTAGCGGGGTAAAAAGGTCCAAAAAATTGGTTTTTCGCGATTTTCTTGAAAACGGTAAGTTTTATCGCAAATTTACCTCAGACATAATTTGTAGATCAGGAAATTTCCTATAAAAAAGGTATTAATAATTTTTTTCTTAAAAGCCACCGCTTCTGAGATATAACGATGCAAAAAATTGCAACTTGTAAGCGCGCGCCCATATACTTGCGCTAAGTACACTACCTCAGAGGTGGCGTGGAAACGTGTGCGTTTATGACGCTTGCAATTTTTTGCATCGTTATATCTCAGAAGCGGTGGCTTTTAAGAAAAAAATTATTAATACCTTTTTTATAGGAAATTTTCTGATCTACAAATTATGTCTGAGGTAATTTTGCGATAAAACTCACCGTTTTCAAGAAAATCGCGAAAAACCCATTTTTTGGACCTTTTTACCCCGCTAAATTTTTTTCCTTACATGGGATCGATTGGGACTTTTAAGACAATGTTTATAATTATGATTTAAACAATTGTAAGAATTTTCAGCTTCCCCTGAATTTGTCGTGGGTTTACTAATTTTTTGGTCTAATTTGACCGGACTACTGTGGTAGTTAAACTTATTTACTAACTGGTCTATCCACAACACGTCAGATAAGAAAAAAATATATAGACACAATACAGATACAATTAAAAATGATGAAAAACTTATAAGCTTCAACAGTATTGTTCTACATTAATATCCAACGTATGTTTGGTTAAAAGCTTCCAAACATAGCTATAGGATAAAAACTGGGATAAAAAGGGTGATGTTACCTTAAATCTTCTATTATAATAAAAATCAATTGTTGTTAGTTAGTCTGGCTAAAACTCAAGAATGGCTGGACCGATTTGGCTAATATTGGTCTTAAAATATTTGTGAAAGTTCAGGGATGGTTTAAACCACAGAATTTAGAAAATGTTAACAAGAAGTGGCATAATAGCGCACGAAAAACGTGTCACTAGTTTTGCTTGCAAGCCAACGTTTCACACAGAAAAAATGAGCGGGGAATTTGATTGCGTCATTTATTGCCACTGTTATTGGTCATAATATTAGGTGGCTTTGTTGTAAACTACGTACTTAATACATTTCTAATATCGTGTGGTGTGGTTTACATGGGTTTACATGTATTAATTGAAGATAAGAAGAGAGAATACGCTGCCACACTGATCCTGGAACTAAATCCGCGTCAAATATTTCTATTGTGTGTCAGCTAAAAATACATAAAAATATATATGAAAGACAAATAATATTATAACCTAGCCTTGTAGGCTCTATTGGATGAAAGTTATATACTTAACCAAGAATAACAAAAAATATATTTATCAAGTATGCCTAGTAATAATAACTTCAAATACTACGCTAGAAATGTTCATTAAACAACACAACTATGTAGTGATTTGCGAAATTACTTATTTAATGTCGATGATGGAGAAATCCAAGCAGAAGCTGGTGATTTCCTATGCAAGTCGTTATGCAACGGTAATGTTTATAATGCACTCGACACTATACGAAACGCAATGACCGCTGCTGACATGTTTGTCTATCTATCGTAACACGAGAACTGAACTGAGTGTCGATTTATGAAGGCGTGTTTGGTAAAAACTGAATACCTACCTTTAGGTCTAATCTGTCAAAATCCGTTTTTAGCTGACGTTTTAACAATAGGTACACCTGCCATCTTGCCAAATTTCAGTTTCATAGCGTTAAAAAACTTATCTAGTTTTTGAGGTTTCGTGATTGAATGAGACAAATATATTCTGTGAGACGATGTGTATACTCGTAGATTGTATCTCGAGACATGTTGTCATTTCGTATCAGAGGACAAGACACAGAATATATATAGGTAAATAGCCAAGGTCCAATCTGGGTCGTCCGTCTCACGCCCCTCATAGCTATTCATTCATTAAGTTCGTGTAGGTGTCATGGTCAATCGACCATGCACAACCCTGGTGTCAGAGTTCTTCGGAAACGCCTCTCGGCCTCTGACGTGGTTCCTTTAACGACTACCAGATGGCAGCCGGGACCAACGGCTAGCTAGCTATTTAAAGACAATAATGACTTGATATAAGAAAAAAAACTTAATTTAAGTTTATAATTCTCTAATTACTAAATTGTGAAAAACTGATTTTATTGTAAAGTATCATACACAAAAAAAAATAACAAATAATTTCAATTAAAAAAATTATAATAATTAATTATATTACAATTTTTCAGCAACCCCACCCCCTACCGCAACGCGTTACTGCCAACCCCCTGGCCCGCGTCCACCACAAACGCATCCTACATCATGCACCTGGACCACACGTTGAAGGTGACCAGAGGACCCTGGCACAAGGACAGCTTCTTCCTGGACCTGCTCTGTACTTATGGACTCAAGGGCTATGTTCCCTGTGAGAGCAAGGAGCAGTGCAATAAAAGGATACCCTGATTAAGTATATTCTCAAGTAAACAATAGTACAAAGAAATAAAGAAATAAGCAGCACCCTTGTACTAATGTTCTTTATTTTATGTTCTTTTCTTTTGTATATTTTTCTGTGTACATGAATTTGAGAATAAATAAATAAAGGTCTTCTGCAGCCGAAACAAGATGTGTTGCGGAGGTTGCGAGCCATACTGCGAGGCTGTTGCAGCCCTTGCATTACTATCTACACATGCCTGTACTAATAATAGCGTTTATTTATCTCCATTAGTGGTGAGTCTACTGAAACGTCAAGCCGACTCTTCAAGTTTTTCCGTATGCGGCTTGTCCAGTATTGTCCAGTAGGTCGACCGCCTATCTCGATTCTCTCCTCTCGTAATGGCTACTTTAATTGTATCGCTATCGCCACATTTCGCTCCACCTAACACACAAAACGCTACAAAAAAAATTTTTTTGGTGACGACTCATTCGACAATGAAAAAAAAAGAAAAAATTTTAAAAAGCTTTTTATATATTAGGCGGAGCGAAATGTGGCGATAGCGATACAAGTAGCCATTACGAGAGGAGAGAATCGAGATAGGCGGTCGACCTACCGGTGGCTTACTACAATGTAAACTATGTGGGTATGTGCGGGCTATGGCGCTTCGATGCGTCGGCACTTCGTTGGTCAACTAGTGTCGTTTTTATTTGACTTAAAATAGTAGAAGAAACTTAATATCATACAAAAGTGACATGTCTTCTTGAAATGAACACAGGATGTACTATATATATATATAATCTGTTTTTATAAGAATCAGAAAAAATAATAAGTGCTTACCTAAGTGACAAAAAATTTAAGAAAATCTAAAACTAGTTACTCAACTTTTTTAATAAAATCTTTTAATATTGAGAAGAAACGTCATTATATGCAAAACACATGCGCGTGTTTGTGAATAAACAGCTAATTTAATAAGCCTCTTTTGCACTAGTAGAAGCAGTGAAAATAGGTACTACAAGTAATCTCTCTATAGATATAAGTAGTGCCTATAGGCACACAATAGTCGCACACAATTATAGTGGTTATGACAAAATATTAAATCACTAATTTTCTGAAAGACGCTTGCACTGGATACTGGATGATCTGTCTGACAGACAGAATAACAGATTGAAACATAGATAAAAAAAAATTGCGCGCGATTCGAAATTATTTGTTGAAACACTACGAGTGACAGACAACCTTTATGTCAATGTAATAAAGGTTTCGCTAATTCCATTCGCATCGGCTTTTCCGAGCCGAGCTGATAAGTGTGGGTATTAGTTGACTCCCTAACCTAGTTTTTAAGAAAAACAAAACTAAAACTAAAATTAATTAACGTCGACAGGCTTTACTATCAGAGAAAGTGTAAAATGGATACCACACAACTCACATTACATTTTCAACCCAAAATTGAGTCTGACAAGCGCCTCGGGAACTAGTATACATATCATATATTATAAAGCAGCCAACATGCCGACGACGGCTAGCTGCGATTTATAAATATGCAGATCAAATATTAAAAGGAGAGCCGCGAGATGATCCCAGGGGCAGTGGAACCTAGATGTACGAAAATACGTAGAAGACATCTGATATCTTATGTATCGGGACAATACTAGTAGTTTTGTGAACACCCCTCCATACCTCCCATTGCTCTACCAACCTATCGGTCCCGAATCGAGTTTTGTTACAGCTCTTGGTTATCGCAGCCAGCCTCCTTCGCCTCAAAATATAGGTAAGAATATTTAACAAGAAATTCTTGTAAGTATATAAATTTAGTACGGCTTTACATTATGTAGGTAGACCATAAAATTAGGAAATCACGCGCGGTTTTTTTTAATCTATGGTAGACGCGTTACCCTAATACCTAGCTTTGGGAAACTGGGAAAAATAACAACCAAGCATAGGCACAATTTTCTCTATTTACACGCATATCCTTTACTACGACATAACATACCATACCTATGTATACAGGAATATACCATATTTATATATACAGGAACCGTCTCAGAAGCCGAGAGGAGGTATCGAAAAACTGACACCAGGGTGTGCATGGTCGATTGACTGTGTTACCCACACGAAATGATGATGATGATGACTGCGACATAAAGCCAGCACTTTTAGGGCTTGCCCTTTCAACCAGGCCCTGGCGGAGGCGGCAAATCGTGTGTTGTCTATTATTTTTTTTTATTTAATTAACCCAGCGTCAAATCCTCCTTTATACCCAGTAGCTCATCCACGAGCCAGATCCTGGCTCCGAGCCGCCGCGGACTGCATCGTCTCAGAATAAATATTCAATGTTTTCATTCAATTTGTCGTGGCCGCCCGCTGCGCTAGGGTTGGCACCTGTGAAAATTGGTACGACCAGTCGTCGTGAATAATCTATTTTTATCTACTATCCATCCATTTATATTACTATCAACTAAAGTGGTTTGATGACATAAAGGATTGGACCGGACTTGGATACAACCAACTGAACATGGTTTGCGGCCCAAAGCTGCGAGGGTTTTTATTTGCTTACTTCCAAATTTCAATTCGAAGAGGCACCATATGATGATCTAGGCTACTATCCAATCTATAGTTACTTTTATTTAATGTGGAATTTTTGAATGGATACTTAATAATGTGATAATGGCTGATCAAAATTTAATAATATATAGGTAGATTAGTGATAATTGGTTTCTACGTCAGGCGAGTAGCTGGTCGTTAATGCCTGATGAAGGCAGGTCCCCCTGGTGCATCTTATTTTCGTTGACTCTGTCTGTGTTTAGGATCAAACCGGGACAACGCTTAGATACTTACCTAAAGATGATGAATATAAGTAGGACGTGAGGCAGTTCCTCGGTCATTCAAAAGATTTTGGTTTTTAAACATCTTTATCATCTTTCTACGACCAACTGCTGGGCCTCCTTCTGTCTACGCAATCTTCAAACGCTTTTTTCTTCTAAAATATTGATTTTGAGAAATATTTGAAAGTATACATACCAAACTTAAAAGCATTAAAGTTTTGTAAGTAACATGGGTCAATTCCAGTGTGTTTATTATTTTTTTAAATTAAAATATCCTGTACATCCGAATATTAAACGTGCCAGCCCTAGCCGACCGCGAGACTTCGCTGGCGAAACACAGATAGTGTGGCGAAACCATCTGGAACTGTAAAAATATTCGTCTCTCGCTAGCAGACCGCGATCGACTCTTATTGACCTAGGAAATAAGTTTTGCGGAACTTGGATGTTGAGATATGCATAAATAATATGGATATACTGTATATCTGCAATATACATTACTTCTATAGTGTGTTGAAGCCGTTAGAATAACCAAAAGGCATATTATTTTATTCTTTCCGAGGTACTTCCGACTCAGTTATTGAGTTTAGGGTTTTTTTTATCCTACATCGGTCGGAAATAAATTTTAACACAAAAAGGAGAGCCTATAGCGATTTCCCTTGTTTATGATACAACAAACCCTCGTAAACAAAAAAATATCGCCGTGAAACACAGCACCATACAAATATATCACAAAATTATCTTCGCAAATGAACCCGGGTAGAATTACACGCGGGGGTTGCGCTACCGTTAAAATAAAAACTCAGCTCCAAATTAATTCCACCCTCTGCGAATTGGAACATTTTATCGACGGACAGACATAAATTAAATATAAGTAATCGGACACTCGTCTCATTCTCAATTTGATTACCGTTTATTTGGCCTTACGCCATTAAATTACGAAATCGCCATGCTATTGTTTTTAATCTATGTCTTATGCTTTCATCTTACCTACCTAAGAGACAAAATCATAATGAAAAAAAATGGCATAAAATAATATCTTAATATTGACTTATGCCAGTTTTCTTCTAAATATTTGTTGCATATAGAATACTAGCTGTTCCCCGCGGCTTCGCCCCGCGTGGAACTCGGTTATATCGCGCCCAAAAGTAGCCTATGTTTGACCTCAGGTCGTTAACTACATCCCTACCAAATTTCATCACAATCAATCCAGCAGTTTAGCCGTTAAGGGGTCACAGACAGACAGACAGACAGACTTTCGCATTTATAATATTAGTATGGAAAGAATGGAATAGTATGGATTTTCTTCTTAATATTTGCACGCCTCGTTGGGGTTACATGAACAACTAGCTGTTCCCCGCGGCTTCGCCTCGCGTGGGACTCGATTATATCGCGCCTAAACGTAGCCTATGTTTGACCTCAGGTCGTTAACTACATCCCTACCAAATTTCATCACAATCGATCCAGCAGTTTAGCCGTTAAGAGGTGACAGACAGACAGACAGACAGACTTTGAGACTTGACAGAAGTATGGATGTGTTGTTCCAGAGTCTAATTTAAATATTCAGTTTGTTTCTTTTTTGTTCAGTTAGATATATAAATAGTAAAAAGTTATTCCTTATAATGAAACTGCGAACTCCATTTCTACAGATTCATAATATATCCCTGGTGCTGTAAATAAGGATTTTCATACAAAATCCTATAGATGTTAGAGACTGTCTGCAAAAACATGTAGAGACAGAGGCTTGTTGTGTGAAAACGGTGCGATAGACAGCGAATATATGAAACTTTCAATTCCGGTAACACTAAGCGCTGAATACAGGCTAGGCTAGTAACAACTAGGAACTTTAGTAAGAAGAGACCAGTGCCGTAAATAGCCTTTTCTGCGCCCTGTAGAGCTTCTATAATTGCGACCTTGTTTTGTTTAAATAATACAAATTTTCTGCGCCCTAGCGGAGTTCTATAACTGCGCCCTCTTATAGTCTTGTCTGGTCTGGTCATTTTTGCGCCCCCCCAAAATCTACACCCTGTGCCTGGACACCGGTGGCACCGCCCTATTTACGGCACTGGAAGAGACTAGCTTCATATAGGAGGAATCAAATAAGGGAAATTATAATTTATACTGATGGCGGATTCCACAAAACTTTTCCAAAGAAATATGTCGTTACTCAGGCGGCCTGGGGGTTACTACCGTCTCTTAAAACCATGCAAGATCCGGTGAGTAAGCGGGACAGCGCAATACATGATGTAAGGCAATATCTCCCTTATTCACTGGATCTTGCATGGTTTTAAGAGGTGATAGTGGCCACCCTGTTATAAAAATTAATGGCGAATCTTATCCCGTAAGCAGGGCTCTGAACCGGTATTTTAAAGACCCAAAAATAACCTGGTAATTAAATACAGCGGTCGATTTTAGGGTCCTAAATACCTGGTTAAGAAGAGTTATTTTTGGGAAATACCGGTTGAGCGGAACCGTAATGCTAGCGGTCGCTGTAAAAATGAATGGGAAGAAAAACGAGCTGGTCTAACCAGGCTATTCTAACAAGGTTTCCGAGCTCTGCACGTAATAGAAAAAAGACTGCATTTAAGCGAACCCCAGGCTCTAATGCCAAACATACCAATAATGATGAAATCTATAGGCAAATAACTCGGTTCAAATTAAAACACTAAAGGTCATTGTAAATCATAAATCAAAAACACATGGCAGTTTAAACACAATATATTATTAAAAAAAAGAAAACAATACAATATAAGAACAATATTGTAGAATCATCTTTACAGAGCAAGCGTTACCACGAGCGGCGAACTCGAGCGCCGAACGAACGCAACTCGAATGCATCTCGAATGTGATTCGAAAGATCGCGCGAGTTCGCCGCCAATATCGCTCGCAGGCGTTGGCATTTGGCGAACATACATAGCATTCATGTAATTGCGCATGTACCGACTTACACATACATAAGATAAAACTTTATTTAAGGCAGGTTAAATTGAATCAATTTCGCATTAGGGGATTTACCATTTTCTACCACCAGACGGCGCTAGTACATCCACAGATTGTGGAATAATCAAACTTGTCAATTGAATTTGACAATTATATCTGTCAAATCGTTAATTAATATTGGACCCGAAGGTTCGACGTACTCCATGCTCGACGTGCTCCTAAATTATAGAAAGTATACCATAATTTATGACCCCATAATAAAACAATACAATTTAAGTGCAAACTATATAGGTCGCGCGAATCATTTTTGAATCAGACTAAGCCGCACTTTTTTACCTGAGCTATTGTCATAGGAAATTGGACACGATAACAGAATATTAGTGGCACTATTATTATTCAAATCACAACAAATATGTTATCGATAAAATTTTGGTCATTGATTTTTTTTTTTTGTCAAGACGGTACATGAGCAACTCCGCCACAGACCATACGGTCGGGGTGTTACCCTGCTCTTATCAAACACACAAGCATACACACGCGAGGACGCAGGTAAACAGTCTAAAAGCAGTGGTAACACTTCATAATATCTTAATAGCTCTACTACTCGCAAACTCCGATTCACATTATCATTATAGCTCTATATTAAAAAATCCGGCACTGTCCGTCGGTACGTTTGGTGCATGGCACTACAAATAGGCTGGTGTTTTTAATTTGAAGAACGAATTTAAAAAATCTTAAATGTCAAATTTGACGTTTCGTGTTTTGACAGCCCTTCGACCAATCCCAATTGGGAATCGTATATTGCTTAAGTTTTGATTGGATGAAACGTGAAACGTCAAATTTTACATTAATTGGGTAGAGTAGCATTGTTTAAATGTTGTAATTATAACCAATGTTAGCGGTTTTATAATGTGCACCGGTATTTAGTACCTACATTCTTATGACTTTGCATAAATTGCGCATCAATTATAAATTACAAAACGCGGTCCAAAGTTTTGTTTATGATTCAAAGACCCAAGCGACGTAACAATAATAATTAAAAATTAATAAGTAATCGCAGAAAACGTAGGCAGGATATGTTAGGATTTGATGATTATTCAACAAATGGGCCAATATTAAAATTGGAAGTAAAAAATATTTTGTTGAAAAACAAAAATCGTGTAGTCTTATTTTACCTTTATAAAGCCATTTACAAAACCATTAAATGGATTTACACATTTAACGTTCATTGACAGTTGTAAAATAAACTTTATTTTAAAAGCATTAAAGTCTTGAGCCTCCACGATTATAAACTTTGAACCGCGTTCTGTTATGACATCATTAAAACTATTCTGACAATCAAGTAACGTCGACGACAGTGCCCTCAGTCCCCCGTTACAATATAATTAATATTTCTATACCGATATATCTATAACATACGCTGATAGACAATATACACAACGCATCGTGAGTCCGCATGTTCGCACTAAACTAACAATGTCCCATCATTGTCTCACTAACAGTAACACTTCTAAGCGCGGCGTCCGTATAAAACGTCTCTTATAAACTTATACAAAACAAATTGATTGATTGGAAAAAAAATCATAGACATCACATTTAAAAAATCATTTAGACCGTTCTATATTTTTGACACATTGTAAGTTCGGCCGCCGCGCCGCCAGGGGCGCTCGTCGCTCACATAAGGCAAAGGATGTGCGTTTGTTCGCCGGATCGGTCAAATAGATCTCTATATACAATTGTTCCGCGATCCGTTCGTATATAAACACGCAGGTAAATAATGCGTCCTTTAAATAATTTTGCGTACAAGTGCGATATAATATAAAGCGCAGCTCTTAAGCATTATTTTGGTTATATTACACACGTGAAGTGATACACGCGCACTGCTTATTTCATATTTGATTTCAGTTCTTTGATTTCTCGGTGTTTCTCGCACATACGCCCATGTTTCTCGGCATTTCCGTACTTTTGGCAGTGTAGTGTTCCGGCCGATTTATATGTCCAACAGTGGACTCCTTTCGGATGAAATAATGATAAACGTTCGATGGTCAGCGATTCCAGAGCATGTCAAACCTTTCTAATAATTTCTCTCTTATATGGACATTTTTTTTTTTAACATTCATATTTTTTTTTATTGAATAAATATATTTGAATCACAGAATTTTAATTTTGATATAAGTAATCATGAATGGGTCTTATTTTTACCTTCTGCCAAACATAAATGATGTTCCAGACTACAGAAAATTCCCAAGATCCATATTATTGTTGAATTAAGTTTTAAAATATCTGATAAACGATAAGTTGATCAGATCTGAAATCAATAACTGCGAGAATGATAAATATAGAAGAAACTTAGACTCATGTTATCTCTTTCTTCATCTGTATTCTATTTGTTCCTTCTAAATCCAAGCTGTTTTCTATTATATTTTTTGTGAGGTTCAATAATTTTTGTATTGTATCCACAAGGTATATTTGAAGAGTTTGTATAAAAAGATATGCCCAAAATTTAATTTAACAGTTTAAATTTTTTATGAAAGGTTGACGTATGCCTCTGGAATTTGAACGATAAGCACTTCTGTTTGTATGGTAGACACAGTCGATTGAGAAATAGCGTTTCACTGTTTGCCATGTTTTTTAATGTAAACACATCATTTATTGTAGAGAACAGTTCAGTTCGTAATCAGTGTCGACGCATGCTCCTGAAATAAAAATTAATGTCAATTAGAAACTTTGTTCAATTTACACTTTCGCTGACAATATGGTTGTTGACATAGACAATTGAAATGTTTTGTCTCGTTAACTGTCAGCGAAAGTGTTATTAATATCACGGATTTTTCCTTTTATTTTATGTATGGTTAGGGTAAAATCATAAATTCAAAGTTACCGTCTAATTATTTCAATAATTAGACGGTAACTTTGAATTTATGATTTTTCGAATGGGGGCATATATTTGATAGGAATGTCCATCTTCAGCGTTTGAGATAAATAAAGTTTGTGTTTTATATCATTAAAACCAGATTTCACCAATGTATTTCCTATATTTTAATCATAAATTCGCCGTCGTTACCTGTGTGTGCGGGCGCGCGCTCGCCGTCAGCGCCGTCAGTTACCTGTGTGTGCGGGCGCGCGCTCGCCGTCAGCGCCGTCAGTTACCTGTGTGTGCGGGCGCGCGCTCGCCGTCAGCGCCGTCAGTTACCTGTGTGTGCGGGCGCGCGCTCGCCGTCAGCGCCGTCAGTTACGTGTGTGTGCGGGCGCGCGCTCGCCGTCAGCGCCGTCAGTTACCTGTGTGTGCGGGCGCGCGCTCGCCGTCAGCGCCGTCAGTTACCTGTGTGTGCGGGCGCGCGCTCGCCGTCAGCGCCGTCAGTTACCTGTGTGTGCGGGCGCGCGCTCGCCGTCAGCGCCGTCGTTACCTGTGTGTGCGGGCGCGCGCTCGCCGTCAGCGCCGTCGTTACCTGTGTGTGCGGGCGCGCGCTCGCCGTCAGCGCCGTCGTTACCTGTGTGTGCGGGCGCGCGCTCGCCGTCAGCGCCGTCGTTACCTGTGTGTGCGGGCGCGCGCTCGCCGTCAGCGCCGTCGTTACCTGTGTGTGCGGGCGCGCGCTCGCCGTCAGCGCCGTCGTTACCTGTGTGTGCGGGCGCGCGCTCGCCGTCAGCGCCGTCGTTACCTGTGTGTGCGGGCGCGCGCTCGCCGTCAGCGCCGTCGTTACCTGTGTGTGCGGGCGCGCGCTCGCCGTCAGCGCCGTCGTTACCTGTGTGTGCGGGCGCGCGCTCGCCGTCAGCGCCGCAGCAGCGCGGTGAGCTCGGCGAAGGCGCAGGCCCCGAGCCCGGCGCGCGCCATCCGCCGCAGCAGCTCCCGCGAGTGAGACACGCACGCCTCCACCGGAGACACCCACTGCATGCCCGACGATTCTATACAAGATACCAATCCGTCAAAACGATAGACTCGCCTACGTTTTCCAAACTAATATTATTATTACCCTGTTTTCCCTCTGGATAATGTATCTAAATGGATGGACCAGAACGATTCTATGCAACAACAATACCGATTAAGACGATAGACTACCTACGTTTTCTCTAAACAAATATATAACCCTGTTTCCCTACTGGATAATGTATGTAGATGTATGGACTAGATGGTCAGATGACCTGAATAAGGTCGCAGTCAGGTGCCGGATGCAGGTCGCTTCCAACTGGTCATTTTGAAAATCCTTGGGGGGGAGGTCTATAATCAAAAGTGGACAACCTGCAGCTAGCCGAAATGATGATGATAAATGTTTCTAGAGGAATGGTAGTTGTTTTTGAAAAATCTCCATCTACTTATTGTAAGCATGCCCCTACGTTTTGTTTTTTTTTTAATAGCTACTATAAAAAAAATATGAAATTTAAAAATCCTACAAAAATATATCCCATTTTTACCGCCGCCGTGATCATATGACTTAACACATACTTAGTTTAAAAAACAAATGTCATTGTCATGTTGGTTTTGGTTGTCATGAATGTCATTAATCTTCAAAACCAACATGACAATGACATTTTTTTTTTTTTACCGAACGAAGCAAAGGAACAGACCGCAAAAGCTGTAGCGGCGCCATCAATTCGTCATTAAAATATAATATTTTATTTAAAACTAGCTGTTACCCGCGGTTCCGAACGCGTGTAGGTCGCTTTTTGCGTAACCTGTGTTACATTGAAATGAAATGACGCAATCGAAGTAGCCAGGACAAATATCATATTTCAGAGTTAAGTTCAAAGAATCTCTTTGTAGACAACATTAGCAGTTCTTCCCTCAGAGGCTAATAAAAATAGATTTTCGGCGCTACTGACCCGCGAGCAAGCCACATACAGTTGTCCATGCGAGAAACATCTTGTTGACTTGTTCTTAGGTCGATGCCAGCTGCTTTTAGGGTTTGTCCCTGCGACTTATTTATCGTCATTGCAAACCATGGGGGGTAGGCCCACACCTACCTCACACCTACCCCACACCAACCCCACACCTACCCTACACCTACCCCACACCTACCCCACACCTACCTCACACCTACCCCACACCAACCCCACACCTACCCCACACCTACCCTACACCTACCCCACACCTACCCCACACCTACCTCACACCTATCCCACACCAACCCCACACCTACCCCACACCTACCTCACACCTACCCCACACCTACCTCACACCTACCCCACACCAACCCCACACCTACCCCACACCTACCCTACACCTACCCCACACCTACCCCACACCTACCTCACACCTATCCCACACCAACCCCACACCTACCCCACACCTACCCTACACCTACCCCACACCTACCCCACACCTACCTCACACCTACCCCACACCAACCCCACACCTACCCCACACCTACCCTACACCTACCCCACACCTACCCCACACCTACCCTACACCTACCTCACACCTACCCCACACCAACCTCACACCTACCCTACATCTACCCTACACCTGCCGCACACCTACCGTACCCTACACCTACCGTACACCTACCCGACCGTACATTTACCCTACCGTACATCTACCCTACCGTACATCTACCCTACCTTACACCTACCCTACCTTACACCTACTCTACCTTACACCTACCCTACCTTACACCTACTCTACCTTACACCTACCCCACTTTACACCTACCCTAGTTACAGACCACGGACATTTTGTATGGGAAAATGTTTTCTTTTATTTTTTTCATCTTTTTCCAATGTTTTTAAGATGTATTCTGCTAATCGGGGCGGAGACAAACCCAACGAACCAATAACCATGAAAATTGTAACAAACCCGTCTTTGTTTTATATATATTGATAATTGGCTGATTCTAAAAATTTGAGGTTTATTTCTGGTATCAAGAAACCATATTCATACCGAAAGAAAAATTTTAAAAAAATTCACTCCTATTATTTACTAATTTTGACTGAAATGGATAGAGGGACATTTAAAATGGATATTAATAGAAAGCAAAAATATTTTTTTATTATTTTTTGTCTGTCTGTATGTATGATCACGCTTATCTCCGAAAATACTAAACTGATTTGCTTAAAACTTTCACCAATTGTTACGGAAAAACATCTAGTTTGTTTCATCAAAATCGGGTTATAAATAAAAGTTATCGTCATTTGAATGAACTCGTGGCATGTTTGCCTGCAAATAGCAATTTCGAACGAATGCACTAAATTGGATAACGCTTTTTTTGTGTTGGTTATTGTCATGACAAACTTTGTACAAGAGAAAAAAGGGGATTCCCGGGCAATTCCCACGATAACGGGAACGAAGAGCACGCGCACGAAGTCGCGGGCTACAGCTAGTTTATGTATAAGACGGTAAGTATAGTTTCCACCCTCACCGAGTATGGCGGAGTTGAGGGCCTCGCAGACAGCCTCGCGCCGCACGGGCTCCAACTGCCAGCCCACGGGGCTGTCCCAAGGGTTACTGTACGCCAGCAGGCTGAACGCGTCCTGGAACAAACGTTAAGGTGATACCTCGGTGAACACTAGCGCCACCATCATTGAAAATCATTGTTCTCTGAAAACACAAATTATCAAAAATACGTTTTATGTACGGTCACGTTCATTATTGCAGTCATAGTTTGCAAACCAAAGTGCACCGTATTTCAACCTTTTAGAGCTGTCAAACTATTACTGCAATAGGCTACCTGACTCATATCAATTTTGATGCAACTAATGTTCATTTCTTACAGTATTTGACCCACGAAACCGAAATATATCGATTTCCGCTAAGAAAAATGCAAGATGGCATTATAATTTCAATTTCAAATTTACTTAAAATTCGGAACTGTCAAAACGCGGGCCATCAACCGCCATGACGTGACGCAACTATTCTGGTAAACTGACGTTCAAAACTATTTTTAACTTCTGTCATCCGTTCAAAGTCATTAATTCGAATGATTTTCATTCGACAAAACTGTGGAGTCGCATGATTTTCATGCGACTCTGTGGTTCTTGGCGAGAATCAGGTTTCAAAAATAGCACCTTAAACAATAACGACGTCACAAAACTGTAAAAATGGCCGACGGTGTTTTTGATGGGATCTTACAAGTGAACTGTTGAAATAAAATTTTGTTGCCTTATAGGGCTCGGAAAAATATGGAAAAAATGGTTTCAATCTAAACAAATAGAGAATAATTATTTTAAACAAAAACAAAATAAAAGTCAACTAGCCTATTATGAACGTGACCGTACAATACAATACAAAACCCTTTATTGCACATAGAATACAGAAAATTGGTTACAGAAAATATGTAATTACTGTTAAAATTGTTACTGGCCATTTTAAGCAATATTGCAATTTGTAACTATAAGGAACTATAATTTAATATGTTTAACATTAACTTCAGATCCATAACCTTAATTGGGTATGCTAAGTAAAAAAATGTTTTTTTTTTAAATATTTTTAACTGAAAATTTAGACTATTTTAGGAAACTAATTTGATTTTTTTCGCTTAAATTATTAAAATTAATTTGGTACGAATTTTTAAAGTTTTATAGTTTAAAACGTCATTTAACAAGACGTATTACCATTATATAGTATAGTGCCAGTGTGGTCACAGAAAAAACGAACGTGCCTTCCTTTTTTTTTTGAAATATTTTTACGGCCCTAACATAACCACAACACAAACAAGTCCATTAAGACCTTTCTTGAATGATTAATTTTCTTTAGGGGGGTTACTACAGTCTCTTAAAACCATGCAAGATCCAGTGAGTAAGCGAGACAGCGCAATACATGATGTAAGGCGACATCCTCCTTACTCACTGGAACTTGCATGGTTTTAAGCTTAACCATACAAAAACGATTGCGTGAGAGAGAAGTAAGTTCCCAACTTTGTGCTTGAACTATCCACGACCCTAACTTTAATTTTATCACTCTCGAAATAAATTCCAGTGTTATATTTCCGTTTGACATCTTTTGTTTATCTCATACTAGCTGTTCCCCGCGGCTCCGCCCCGCGTGAGACTCGGTTATATCGCGCCCATAAGTAGCCTATGTTTGACCTCAGGTCGTTAACTACATACCTACCAAATTTCAGCACAATCGGTCCAGCAGTTTAGCCGTGAAGAGGTGACAGACAGACAGACTTTCGCATTTATAATATTAGTATGGAAGTATGGATAGTATGGATATCTCGTTTAACTCCAACGATATATACAAAAGACGAGGCTAAATTAGTGAATTAAAAAATTACGTAGCAAAAACTCATAAATATGAAAAGAAAAACTTACCTCCAACATAGATTTGTGGTACACATCCTGCTGTAGTTTCTGCGACATCGCATACAATTCGCGTCCGAACGCGAGCATTCGTTCTACCGACGCTCGCGCACCGCAGCCTTCCCCGTCTGTACGTATAGGTAACGCCATTTTATTTGCTGTTTCAATATTTGAAAAAAGAAACAATTATGACTAAGGAATCTGCAAAAATGTTGACTAATTTTTATAATTGAAGTCATTCTTTTTTCAAATTCAAGATTTTAGTCAAAATAAGAACTATCCATGTTAGAAGTTTCAGTAATACACATTCGTCTACAGATTCTTTGTCAAATCTAAACAGATTAGTAAACATGAATTTCTTGCAAAAAAATAACAAAATTTAAATTCAGAAATGTGGTGAGAACACTGTGTTGTAAGTTTTGTGTGCCATCCATGCGCGGCTGACGGTCCCGTGTGTACTTAAATACATAGAGATAAAACCAGAGGGATAGTCTTAAAAACATAGCTTCATCTTGTCCCCGCCTGATTTTACATAAATCAGTTTAGCCAAATCATAAATAAAATAAATTATTTTTATGAATGAAAAATAACAAACGCTTATTTAACAAAATATATTTTGTTCTCGTCTCTTTTATCAATATATCGAATATTCTCGCATTCAATTGAAAGACGAACCATAATTGAACTTCGGTAAGATTAAAAAGCGCTTATTTTTTGGCGGTAAGTCATTTGAATTGATTTGGTCAAAGACAGATGGTCAGTGTCATTCAAAGTGGGCACTCCTTCAATATACTTTTGCAATAATTATTAAGATATACATTATATAGATATAGTAATATTATAAAGGCAATTTATAAGAAGCGATACTCGTCATGCGGCCAATACCGAACCATCCCGTACCCCATGCAATTCCCATAATCGACCATGCAAAATTCTATAATATGAGAAGAGCTGAAATTTGTCATTGGCGACGTCGGCTATGAACTACTGGAAACTTGATGATGTAGACGTCTTATGAGCTAGGCCTAGCCACTTTCCATCAAGTGGGTCGTAGGCATATTAGGCTACTTAATTATGTATTAAAAATCTGCCAAATGAAAAGAACCACGCCGAGCCGCGCGGAATTCAATTCTATAACATGAAGCATTTTACTTATGCTGGGCAAATTTTATTTTGAAAAGTAAGTAAATAGATGAGAAATCTGTACATCTTGTTATGTAATAGCATGAGCAGCAAAAATATCCCAAAACTCACGTGCAATTTTTGTAACAAAATAATGCTAAGAAATGTGCGGTAGTGAGAAACCACTCTTTTGCGCGTGTGATAAGAACATACGGCCGTTGTTTAGACGTAAAAGGCCAACAGGCTAAATGAACACATTAAAAAAAACACTAAAATCTAATTTTGTTATAAAGGCTACATGAAATCATCTTTCAAATAACTCGTATGCTTTGAGGTATTAAAGTTTCTCGTCAAAAAGACTGGATAGAAAATAAACCTGTTATTTATTTTTCTTTGTGCTTACAAATTAAACATCTTGCGTTCCTAAGCCAATACATTAAAATTAAACAATTAAAGGATGCCAACTTAAGTTAATTATTGATGTGAAAAACTATTTTATTTAATCTATAACTTACCTACAGCCCGCTCTGATGGAAAAGGGCATACTCACTGTTTGACATGATTGATGTCTGAATACATGACAAGACAGAGGTTACATGTTTATTTATTATTAATATTAATGTAATATAATGGCCTCCTTTTGTCCTAAGAATAGTTAGAATTTTTGCTACTAGATGGCGTAAGTAATACGTCTGAAAAAGTAACAGTGATGAAAAAAATATGATTTAACTAATCGCCATGTTTGCCGGATTCGACTTATCACACGGAAGGAGCCGATTGGCTTATTATTTATTCGTTAGTTAAACTATCAAAAATACGCAATAATTATTATTAAAAATAATCATGTAACCGTTGATGAACGATAATGAAAGACAGTAGTGGAATTTACAGAGGTACTTGTGCTCTAGAGGTGATTAGTGTGGCAACACTGAATATGTCATTGTCCTTGAAAAAAAGTGTTGTTATTTATGATTAAAGGATTGGATGTCATTGACAGAATCACCGTAATATCGGTGGAAGCCATAATTTAAAAGAAGAAAGAAGGATTGGATATGACGCAACTGTGGATGCATATACCATTATTCATGATCATAATATTGAAATTGAAATAAGTACTTATAAGTACTACATAGTAGAAATTGCTTTAGTGCATCGATTTTAAAATTGAGGATGAGAAAGAAAATAACATTTTTTTAAATAAATATCATCTGTAACGTTTTATGTGGAAGGTAGTAGAAGTAGTTTGATTAATGATGAATTTTTACAGAAAAAATTGCAGGCTTGGTAAAGTTCGGACTGCATTGTTAGAAAAATAAAATGTGAATGTAGTGTGAGAGATGACACGAGACAGAACAAGATGGAAGGTAGGTACTGAACCAATCGAAACAAAAGTGGAACAAAAGCGGGAAGATAGGTTGAATGAAGTTAAGGCCTACATAAATGATCATAGAAATAGTAAGGCGGGAGTAGATCGCAAGCATCCTATATGACGCAAGATACAATAACTACATCCACAGCGCGATAACATCAAAAAATTGTCGTGTTTTAATCGACTAATGACGGTTCAAGCGAATTTAAACGAGGGCATTCTATTCCTTGGTGTAATAAAGTTTATTCTTGTTGTTTTATCGTAAAAAATAAAAATAAATCGAGAACACTTTCGAAATATTTCAACGAGGCTAGAAAACCAGCAAAATGAAAATTTTTCGAGAACATTCTCGAAAAAAATACAACGTGGGTAGAAACGAAAATTCGCCGAGAACATTCTAGAATAACCTCGTTTCAAACGCTCTCGACCAGCCTGTGAAGGTGACGAATGACCAATAGACGATGGGGCATGAGAGATGGGAGATGAAATATGGGAGATGAGATGGGCAAGCTCGTCCACCCACCTGGATAGTCAGCGAGCAGCGCGGCCACGCTGGCGGTGACGCCGGGCATTCCCTTCACGACCACCTCGCAACCTATAACCGCCACAGCTTCATTGCCCGCGCCCGTACATAACACCCGTACATGACACGCAATTGACACTAAATACTTAACGCCCGACGTACTTTAAAGCCTGAATCGATAGCCATAGCTTTACTTGCACGAAAAGGATCAAATTTGCGCAATTGTCTATGAGCCCAATATCAAAATTTAAAAAAAAAATATGGTTTCATACCCAATTCATATTGAAATTGACCCCAGTGTTTAAACACAGAATAATTAAACAATGTTTGAACTAATTTGAGCGACCGGGATGCGAGGAAGACGGGAGAGGCCTTTGCCCAGCAGTGGGACAGTAAAAACTACAAAATAAAAATATTTTTTTAATTAAATAAGACAAGCTATGACTATGTATCGTCACACAAACGAGCCGACTCTAAAGTACGATATCTCATATTAAAGTTACGTAGCTAACGCGAACTGTCGTATTAGTTGTGGTTCTGTTTCTGTATATCTTCCGATCGTACCAACAAACTATTTAGATGAGCATCATTATTACTTTACATCAATACTAGCGACCCGCCCCGGCTTCGCATGGCCATAACAATCTTCCTCTTGAATCACTCTAACTATTAAAAAAAAAACGCATCAAAATCCGTTGCGTAGTTTTAAAGGTTTAAGCATACATAGGGATAAAGGGACAGAGAAAGCGACTTTGTTTTATGTTTATGTAGTACGACTATGTAGTAATTATAATTCTATTGTCATTCAATAATCCGATATTGTCTTGCACACGACGCAAGGTACAATTTATTTTCATTCTTAGCCGTACTGACCTCCGATTTTTCTGGATTTCAGTTTCAAGGGATACTTAAATCAAGTCAACATAATTTTTTTTATACTAAGACAGGAGTAGCTTTATATTCAATTTATATGCTGCATAAGACAATGATTTATCTTTATCTTTACATAGTATAAAACAAAGTCGCTTTCCGCTGTCTGTCCCTATGTATGCTTAAATCTTCGAAACTACGCAACGGATTTCGATGCGGTTTTTTAATACATAGAGAGTACGTTTTTATGTAAGTAAAATCTATAATATTGCACTCATGCGAAGCCGGGCGGGTCGCTAGTCCTATAATAAGAAACAATTTTTTAACCTACAATGTTAGTGTTTGATGAAATAAAGTCTTAAATGCCCTTCTTGCTTTGTCCTTTACGTATCATTTGTAGATATAAAATCGATGCCAACGAACAATAAATATCAGGCGCAAAGTCTTAATAATTTGTGTAATTTTATATAGACAGAATTACATATGCTCATATGCTAGTACGATCGTTTGCCAAACAGAACGTATTTTTTCAAAACTACCCTCAAATTAACAACGAAAAGTACTCGGCGCGGGCGTCCGACCTATTTCTAAAACAAACATAATATGCTTCTGTGCAAATGTGGTGTTTCTAATGCGGTGGACGAGAGAACAAGCGAGGGTACGGTAGCTACGCATGCAGACAGTGTTGCCATAAGTGTTCCTTTTTATATTGACGCATGCATGGCAACACTGGTGGCCCTAGATAAGACAAGCATATTAACTAGTTAAATTACAGCTAATTATTATCGCGACATGTGGGTCAATACAGAACAAGGAATGACTGAAATTAAAAATTAAAAAATTATGCGTATAGCTCAAATACGAATAATTTTAAACTTTATTGTAATAAATGCAAAGATCATAATTCTTAATTCTCAATAATGATCTTCAAATCATTCTTCGTTCTGCGCTAACCCATATAAGTTTATAATGGTAAAAGTTACTCTATATACTACTTTCTGTACTGTTAATAAGGTACAATTGTAATTTCTCTTATTTTTTTATTTATGTCTAGTTTAAAGTTTGTTTAAAACACGGTATGCACACGGTCACCGTTTTTGTTAAGCAGTTGATATAAGTATAAGAACTGTTGCAATTTAAACCTTATTGTGAAGTAATAAAGCCTGTATTCTATTGATATAATTTGTATGTTGCTACGCTCCCCTGTTCAACTACTTTTTTATTGTATGATGTACATACAAAAAACGCACTTATTTACTACCCAAATAAGGATCAAAATATATACAGGCATTTTAAACACAATATTTATGGTGCAGTACGCTCACTGTAAAAATAAATATTGTTTAAAAATTTGATCTATTTTTAAAAAAAGCCTTAGTTTTTTCTAGTAACCTGTGTCACTAATTTAAATATTCGATTGTGAACCAGCATGGGGAGTGATGGATAGAAACTTCACGAAAATATATTATTTTATAGGTCTAACAAAATATATGTTAGGTCTCGTTCAGTACGTGAAACTTTAAGACAATTTTATATATTTGTATGGGGAAATACGTTAAACAAACCCACTAAAAATAAGCAACTTGTGTCAAGAATAGTGGTTTCTTTATGTTTTCTTTTTATAAAAAAAAATACGGTTTGTTTTTTTATTGAATTTTGAATATTCACACGAGAATTTTCACGAAAAAGAAGAAAAAGAAAAAATCTTTTTATTCTTTTCACAAAACGCATAAAATTGTAATACAATACAAATGTCAGCATTAATTGAATACTGTTTTTATTTTATTTTTGCCGCTACACTCCTCGCTCGACCATTTCCTGACCGCTATTATAAGTATACAGGGTGTAAAAAAATCCCTGGGTTTTTTTCTAGTACCCTCCAACCCATCAATTGGAACAATTATTTTCCACAAGATCGTGTCTAAAATAAACCACAAAATAAAAAAAATAACTATTTGCTTCAAAGAAAAATGCTTCGAAGGAACACGTCCCAACAAGTCTGTTTTTCAGTTTCACATACTCAACGTAAAGATAATATTATTAGAACTGAATTATACGAAATAATAGAATGTTCAACGTGCAAACTAAAGCGTTCAGCAAATAATAACAAATAACAAATGTTCGGAAATGATGTGTCTAAACGATTTTAAACATATTAGTATGGATGATATGGAGTGCAAATTATACATAATTGTAAACATATTACATAAACTATAACTATTACAATTTGTATATTTATATTACAAATAATATAATTATTATTTAAACTTATATAAATAGTCTTGTTTATACGAAGTAGCCAATTTTTTTAAAATATATAATTCATATGGGGCTACAAAGCGTAATAAGTAAAATAATAATATGTTATAATATTAAATTCATCCTTGTTTATGTACTTTTCAGTATCTCAAACAACCATAGACAAATCAAACGTCAATGGTATCGAGATTTGGTGTTATTTATTGCCCCTGATTTTAATTTCATTTGATTTTATAGTTTTCAATTTCACAGCTAAAAATAACTTAATTCGCAGCGACGCAGTGTGTCTTGGCCTCCGATAATAAGGCATAAAATATGAAATGTAGTGTAAAAGTAGAATCGATTTTATTTAAATCAATATTGTGACACATGTCACATTTTTACTTCACAACACGCTCGCTACAAACCTGGTGTTGTAGGCGTTTCATAGGCTACTGTTACTGCTTTCCATCAAGTGGGCCGTATGCCTTTTTGTTAACTAAATAGTATAAAATACGGCTGTTATATTTCAGATCCAGAACATAAAAATTATGTTATTTGTTACTTTTACACCCTGTATAAGTTGTGTTCTTGTCGGAAGTAGCTTCCAAGTGTATATTATTTATATTTAGTTGGTAATTATCATCATTTCGTGTAGGTGACACGGTCAATCGACCATGTACACCCTAGTGTCAGAGTTCTTCGAACGACTATCAATAAATTTGAATTTTGTCTGTGTATATATATATATAGCTAAGGAGTTTGTTTTAACGCTTATTACTTAAAAACTACTGATCGGATTTCAACAATTCCTTCTGTGTATGATAGCCTGGTTCCTGGAGAAGATTATAGGCTATGGTGCATACACTTACGTCAAGTAAAACCGCTGGAAATAGCTAGTTATTAATAAAATGGTGTTATTTACCTGCGTGCGCGCCGTTGCTGGCCGCTGTGGTTTCGAGGGGGGTAGTGTGAGGGGGGTGTGTGGTGTGTGGGGGGTGTGTGTTGTGCGGGGGGTGTGTGGGGTGTGCGGGGTGTGCGGGGTGTGCGGGGTGCGGGGCGTCCATGTCGACGTCGCTGTCAGAGCCTCGCCGCGGCGGACACTCCGCCACGCCTGTAATACATACAATGTGTATGAAGGAATATAAAAAGGTTCAATACTGGAAAAAATTTGTTAGGGGCAGATCACGCAAGACATAGCGGGACGACTTGGACAAGACAAGAGGGGAGGCCTTTGCCCAGCAGTGGGACAATTAAGACTATTTTTTTACTTCAATCTCTAATTCTTAAACTATAAAAAAATATAATTCTCTTTGAGAATAAACCTATATAAAAAAATATCTTATAATTCTTTTTGAGAATAAACCTATATAAAAAAATATCTTATAATTCTTTTTGAGAAAATACCTAATTCTTAAACTAACGTGAAATATACAGTTTACTGATTTATTCTTGAATATAGAAACATGTTCAGAAGAAATAACATATAGCAGACATTGCTTTTTTTAAAAAAAAAGTAGGTCTACGACCCCATTACTTGATTCCCTTCTTAACACGATGACTTGATTCCCTTCTTAATACGATGACTTGATTTCCTTCTTAACACGATGACTTGATTCCCTTCTTAACACGTACACGGACGTTTTTGGAAAACACAATAGAAGTTTTATTGTTATAACTGCTATAGCAGTCGTGTGTTCGCCAATGTGTTAAATGGTAAAATTTACAAAAAAAAAACACTATTTGCGATTATATTTTGTTCGCTTTCACGTATAAATTGGATTATTTTACTCGACAGAAAGCTTGAATATCTATATATATATAAAACAAAGACGGTTTTGTTACAACACTTATAACTCGAGATCTGCTGAACCAATTTTCATGGTTATTGATTCGTTGGATTTGTCTTCGCCCCGAATAGCAGAATCCATTTTAAAAACATTGAAAAAAGATGAAAAAAATAAAAATATAAGAAAACATTTTCCCATACAAAATGTCCGTGGGCTGTAACTAGGGTGTAAGGTAGGTGTAGGGTAGGTGTACGGTAGATGTGGGGTAGGTGTAGGGTAGGTGTTGGGTAGGGTAGAGGTAGAAATAAGGGCAGGACAACGTCTGCCGGGTCAGCTAGTCCATCCATACTTCCATAATCCATACTAATATTATAAATGCGAAAGTCTGTCTTTCTGTCTGTCTGTCACCTCTTCACGGCTAAACTGCTGGACCTATTGTGGTGAAATTTGGAAGGGATGTAGTTAACGACCTAAGGTCATACATAGACTACTTTTCAGCGCGATATAACCGAGTCCCACGCGGGGCGGAGCCGCGGGGACCAGCTAGTTTCTTATAAATTCTACCACGATAGATAAGTTTACGAGTTCCTAAAAAAATTACCCTTTTGGCTTCGCAGATTAACAGACAGACAGACAAAAAAGTGATCCCAAAAAGTTTATTGCCTTCTGATTAAAAAAATTTTGTACTACTGTAAAAACTACTGTATCTCTCAAGTACAGTACAGTACTTAGTTTATAAGTGAGTAGTATATCTCAAAGTGTAACAGACAGACATACCATTGGTGGCGTGGCTGGTGTGCGAGATGACCGTGGCGCATCCGTCGGCGGCCGCCGGCCCGGTGCAATCACCTTCCGCGCACGTGCACGTCGTGGATTTGATGCCACATGCCTGTCAACCAAATGTCACAAGTTCAAGGCTGGGTTGCACCTACTTACTATAACAATAACTGTGTAGTCAAAGTACCGGTTAGGTGAAAAATGGGTTGCACCATTTTGTCAATCGTCAAAATACGTCATAACTTTTACGCTAACCGTAGACGCCCAAACTTGACCGGTTAGGGCTGTTATTATTTTTTTATTTTTTATTTATTAACATGGACCACAAACAAGTTCACAGTCTTATATTATACATAACAAAATCTTAGGATAAGTGTCACTATGAACCTAATGAAGCTGGTCACATCGAATCAATGAGAAGTTTTAACAAAATGTGGGAAAAAATCAAGGCATGTGCGTGTGCTCTGAGGGCCACTCTCTCCGAATTCTTTGAAAATGTGCTCAGGATTTTGTGAATATTACCAAACAATTGTGAAACTTGGAACCAGATTTTGTGAAAATCAAATAAGAGAGTTATGGGCTTTAAAGTCGGACCCTCAATCCACATATAGAGGATTGAGGGTCCACTTGTACCCAATTAACTAAGGGCACTACACAAAAATCTTTACGCCCAAATTTAAGCTAATGCCAAACAAAATTGTGGAAACAAAACATTAAAGCAAAACACTGTATTACTTTGTATATCTCCGTTCAAAATGGACCCTCAGATAGAAAGTTTATTACGCTGATAATAAGGAACCGCTTAACTTTTTGTTGCTGTTTGAAATCCTATATAATAGGAAATAATTTGTGAAATTTTGTGAAACAAGGAACACATCCCGATATCACTTTATTTGAAAAATATCAGCTTGTCAAAATTCGAACCCTCTGATCGCCACTTTTTTTGTTTTCGTTTTGTTTCGGATAAAACATTCATCAGACAAATACATATTCACGTTGAATTTACTCGATTCGGATAATCGACAAGTATTAGTTTTGGTACATCACTACCGGGTTTTGGACGCGCGTGACGCCATGACAGTCCCAGTCTGCTTAATCGCGCGGCCGTGGTTAGATGCATTCCTTTGATATTACCTGTGAAGTCTCGGGATAGACCATTCTAATACGATTCGCGTTCAATCTTCGGGAATAATTGCGCATTGATATCGTGAGTGAGGCCCGGTTGCCTAGTGGATAAAAGTTTAAAGTTTATTGACAATTGAACACTCGTTAGTGAAATAACCTGTGTGAAGACTTCTCTTCTTCGCGTGCTTCGCTGGAACGACACCGAATTAATGGGGGATGTGTAGGAATCTCATGAGAAGGGGCATAAACGGGTTTAATTAATTCGGATTAATAAGCAAGTCACGCCCAAGCGCGTAAGGTACTTTTCTTTTGTTTATTTTTAGTGATCAGCCTAACTTTCCTATCATTCACGCTTCCACTGCCAAATTTAAACATTCTGGTAGCAGAGTTGGCTGAAAAATTTGGTAGCAGAGCGTAGTTTCCGTAGTAAAATCTAGGAATCTACTTTTGATAAATAATCTCGCGGGTGAAAGATTAAAAAATTGGCGAAGGTAGGTCGGTGCATCGGAATGCACTAGGGTTGTACCATCATCAAATTCTGATTCTGATTTATCGATTCCGGATAGTCGATACGGGTTTACAAATTGATATTTTGCTTTCACTTGTCGATAACCGAGTCAAGTAATATTTAATGTTAGTGCATTAATATATTGTTTTGTTTATTTTTTTTTCGGTTTTTCGGTTTATTTTAAATAAGTGTACCGGTTTGTGACTTGCTGGATTCTGTCACTGCCGTTGTTTATTTGTTTTGTTTTTTGTTATTTTGGTTTCCTTATTGTGTTATTTGGGTACTTGACTCACTGCTGGACATAGCGAGATGGCACCAGCGAAACCAACAACCCTCATCTCGGCTGAACTGAGGTGGTTCAGCTCAGTCAGGACGCTGATAGGACGTGGTGACAGGGAGATCGCGCTCAGGCAGCGCGCCAGCGAGGCTCGGGAACGCCTCGCTCGGGCCGAAGGTGCCCTTCACGTGTTGATGGATGCAGATGACCCAGAATCTGGATCTGATGGGGCCAAGAGGAGAGATCAGGCTGTTGCTGACCTTGATCAGATCATGGAGCTCTACAACGAGGTCATCCAGGCTGTCGGGGAACTGGACAGCGGGAGGGCCGAATCAGGAACGTCGGCGTCCCACACGACAGCCGCGGCCCCCACAGGAAAAGGGGTTACAGGCCGCCTCCCCACACTGGACTTGCCGCAATTTAGCGGCAAGGTGGAGGACTGGGTGGCCTTCAAGAATATGTTCACCTCCCTGGTGGAACAACGGGAGGATCTCACAAAGGTCCAGCGGTTGGCCTATTTGTTGACGGCGGTGCGTGGTGAAGCGAAGGCGCTTATCCAGCACCTGCCCCTTGAAGGTGACCAGTACGATACTGCGATGGAGCTGCTGGAATCGCGGTACCAAAACACGCGTCTACTGGCAGACGCGCATGTCAGGCAGCTACTGACACTGCCCAGGGTGACCAGACGCTCGCAGCTGAGGTCGCAGATACTCCTTCCGGTGAAGGTCGCGACCAACACGTTGCGGCTGCTCGGCCTCCCAGTGGACCAGTGGTCCTATCTGCTCCTGCACTTGGTGCTGGATAAGATTCCAGCCGAGATGCGGGCCCGGTTCGATCGGGAACAAGTGGCTGGGAGTCGGGACCTCCCCACCTTCTACGATCTCCTCCAGTTCCTGGAGTGGGAGGCCAGGGTCGCGGAGACCTCGGTGGAAACGATCCGGAGGACTGCGCCGGAACGCACTCCGCCCGGCTCGGGAACGGGAAGGCCCCAGCAGCGCAGAGGGCCGACGCAGGCCTATGCGGTGACAGCTGGAGCACCAGACACTGGCTGTCTGGGATGTGGGCAGCACCATCGGGAGGTCGACTGCCCACAGTTTATCAAACTGTCCGTAGGACATCGCCGCCGGAGGGCGAGAGAAGGGAGACGCTGCTACGGCTGTCTGGGGGGTCACCAGTACCGGGACTGCCCCAGGGCCACAGCGTGCCCCAGGTGTGGAGGACCACACCATACCCTTCTGTGTAATCGAAGGGACGGCTACCCACCGAGAGTGGAGCGCCCAACGGGCGGGGGCTCCAGAGCATCACCACCTGGAAGTGGTAGGTCATCTGGTCGAGGTTCGCCAAGTGCTGCGTGCGCAGACAGGGTGAACTCCCCAACCCAGGTCGACCAGGAGGGGCCGACGACAGCCACCGGATTGGCTGCAGTCCGGACTCCAGCGGCCCAGGCGCCGCAGTCCCAGGTTATGAAGAGGCCACAATTACCGGCACGGGAGCCGGTGCAGGAGTCAAGGGCGAACCGGTTTTCGCCCCCGCTCCACGAATACCCGAGGCTGGAGTACCACCCCCCGTATCATCGGTACGGGAGGGCGGCGGGATATGCTCCGCCTCAAAGTGCTTATATGTTGCGCACGCCCTACTGGGCGGGGCCGCCCTCCCCCGCGGGCCAGTACAACGAGTGACTAGCTTGCCACAGTCACCATAAGGCAACAGAACTCCTTACCGTCCTGTTGCCAACTGCGGCGGTCCGCATTTGGTGCCCTCAGGAGGGCTACGTCCGGATACGAGCCCTTTTGGACACAGGGGCCCAGGGTACACTGATGTCAACTCGGGTTGCTAAGACACTGGGCCTACCCCGACACTCCGTAGTCACGGGAATGAGCGGAGTCGGAGGTAGTGAGGTACCAGGTGTTACTGGACGAACACACTTCGCATTCTCCGCAGATAAGGATACGAGATGGAGAATTTGGGCTTCGGCGACGGTGCTGGATACCGTCGTGGGCCGCTCCCTTCTGGAATTGGCCGAGCAGGAGAGAAGCCAGTTTCCACGTGCCGCCGCCGTGCTGTCACGTGACTTGTATGTTGATGACGTGTGCACGGGCGGGGCTACAATCGAGGAGGCGATCCGGCTGCGGGACGAGCTCATCGCCCTCCTCGCCACTGGAGGATACGAGTTGCGGAAGTGGGTGTCGAATGACCCACGTCTGTTGGAAGGGATCCCGGATGATCACCAACAGAATCCGCACCTCTTTGAGGATCAAGAAAACCCTGAAATGGTTGCTGTACTCGGGATTCAGTACAAACCTGTGGCAGACATCTTCACCTTCCGAGTTGGATTGGATCTCCTGAAGGTTTGGACTAAACGGACATGTCTGTCTACTCTGGCTAGGATGTATGACCCCAATGGCTGGATTTGCCCGGTCCTGTTTGCTGTCAAATGCCTGCTACAGAGACTGTGGACATTGGGTGTCTCGTGGGACGAGCCGCTGGATGGCCGCCCGCTTGATGACTGGTTGGGTCTGGTCACAACGATGGGAGAGCTCAATCAGGTGGCCCTGCCGAGGTGCATTTTGCCCCCGGGTAGGTACCGTGCGAGCTTACATGGCTTCTGTGATGCATCAGAGCGCGGGTTTGCAGCAGTCGTGTACTTAAAGACCTCAGACTCGGAGGGCCGAGTACAGGTCAGATTGCTACTGGCTAAAAGCAAGGTGGCTCCCATCAAGGCCAGACTCACAATCCCGAAACTGGAGTTATGCGGGGCTCACTTGTTGGCTCGACTCCTCGGCCACGTGAGCAAAGAACTGGCGGCCACGGTAGACATCAGGGATACCTACGCGTGGTCGGATAGCCAAGTGGCATTGGCATGGATACGGGCGGCGCCACACACTCTGGAGGTGTTTGTGGCAAATCGGGTGGCCCAGATACAGGACCTGGACGTTACAGTAATCTGGAGACATGTGCCCGGTGAGCTCAATCCGGCTGATTGTGCCTCACGCGGCTGCACCGCCCCCGAACTCATACGTCATCATCTCTGGTGGGTACCAGAGTGGTTACTGGAACCAGAGTCGACCTGGCCGAGTACACCTGAGCCAGGCCTGGTTGAGGATTTGCCATGCGTGTTGGTACACGCAGTGACGGCGCAACCCGCGCTGGATCTTGACTGGCTGCTGCGCCGTTACAGCAGCTTGGACAAGCTGTTGGGTGTCACCAGCTGGATGTTGCGGTTCATCCACAATTGTCGCCATCCCCAGCAGAAGAGGCTCGCGCCGGTAGCGACCGCTGAGGATCGGCGCATTGCTATGCGTCATCTGGTTCGCCTAGTCCAGGAGGACAGGTTCAAGTCTGAGCTTCAAACCTTGCACTCGGGACGCGCTAAGTTGAAGGGTGCTGTCGCCAGATTGAACCCATTTATTGATCAGGATGGTCTAATCCGCGTGGGGGGCAGACTCCGGAAGTCGGACCTGTCCTACGGGAGACGCCATCTCTTACTACTTCCCAAGGGCGGGGCCCTTGTCGAGCTCATAATAACACACCGTCATGTTAGCAACGCGCACGCTGGACTAGGCGCGATGTTAGCAATTCTACAAAGGGAATTTTGGATCCTGTCCGCGAGGAGAGCAGTCAGGAGCGTTATATTCAAATGTGTAGCATGCTACCGGACAAAGGCATCTACCATGCAGCCGCAGATGGGTGATCTGCCGGCTGATCGGGTACAATACACGAGGCCGTGGGTCGGGGTCGGCACGGATTTTGCGGAACCCTTTCTGATAAAGTCAGCCGCGGTCAAGAACAGGAAATTGACCAAGGCATACTTGTGTGTGTTTGTGTGCCTCGCGACCAAGGCGGTGCACTTGGAGGTGGTGTCGGGATTGACCACCGAGGCCTTCGTCGCGGCCCTGGATAGATTCGTTTCAAGGCGTGGAGTGCCGTCCTTGATTCGGTCGGACAACGGAACGAACTATCGGGGTGCTGCAAACTATCTGCGTGACGTCACTGAGTTCCTGGAACAACACAGTGACCAAATTGGGCAGGGCTGTGCCCAACGGGGCATAGAATGGCGGTTTTCGGTACCAGCCTGTCCGCACTGGGGCGGAATATTTGAGGCCGCGGTCAAATCGGCCAAGACACACTTACGGCGAGTAGTGGGGGAGACCACTCTTACGTTTGAAGAGTTGGCCACCATATTCTGTAAGGTGGAAGCCGCTTTGAACTCCCGTCCACTATGCCCAGTGTCTCAGGACCCAAATGATATTGACGTGTTGACACCGGGCCATTTCATAATCGGGCAGCCGGTAACTGCCCTCCCAGAGTATCCTTGGCGGGATCAAGGTACTTCTCGGCTATCGCGTTGGCAGATGCTGCAACAGATGAGTCAGGATTTCTGGAGGCGCTGGTCTGCCGAATATCTCCACTTGTTGCAGCAGCGAGTCAAATGGACGGATCATACTAACCCTCCGGTAGAGGGCGACATTGTTTTAATGAAGGAGCCTAATTTGGCCCCCCTGTGCTGGCGGCGAGGCCGCATTTTAAAGTTGATACCAGGCACGGACGGAATCCCTCGAGTTGCCGAGGTTTTGGTAGACGGATCAATTTTGACCCGTGCACTCACTTCATTGGCCCGCTTTCCATCAAACGACTAGTATGGTTTACTAGTGAAATGTCGGGATACATTTCAGGGCGGGGGATATTTCGGATAAAACATTCATCAGACAAATACATATTCACGTTGAATTTACTCGATTCGGATAATCGACAAGTATTAGTTTTGGTACATCACTACCGGGTTTTGGACGCGCGTGACGCCATGACAGTCCCAGTCTGCTTAATCGCGCGGCCGTGGTTAGATGCATTCCTTTGATATTACCTGTGAAGTCTCGGGATAGACCATTCTAATACGATTCGCGTTCAATCTTCGGGAATAATTGCGCATTGATATCGTGAGTGAGGCCCGGTTGCCTAGTGGATAAAAGTTTAAAGTTTATTGACAATTGAACACTCGTTAGTGAAATAACCTGTGTGAAGACTTCTCTTCTTCGCGTGCTTCGCTGGACCGACACCGAATTAATGGGGGATGTGTAGAAATCTCATGAGAAGGGGCATAAACGGGTTTAATTAATTCGGATTAATAAGCAAGTCACGCCCAAGCGCGTAAGGTACTTTTCTTTTGTTTATTTTTAGTGATCAGCCTAACTTTCCTATCATTCACGCTTCCACTGCCAAATTTAAACATTCTGGTAGCAGAGTTGGCTGAAACACGTTTTATTACGCTCAGCGTATGATGTATAAGCCAAACACAAAATTATCTACCTATGTAAAATAAAATGTGCAGCAACTTCAGTATCATTGAAAATCAAAAACACCTTTTATTATATATGAAAATCAAGTTTTGTTTTTAATATGTAGAAACTAACTAGGGTGACAACAATTTCAATAAAGCCCTGACATGAAGCCCAGTACTGCCGCTAGAAGAAAACTTTCTTTTAGCACTTTAATACGTAGAATAATAAATAAATCAATATTAATAGAGCAACATGTACATCTTCAAATTGCATCGTAGATTATTAAATGTAAAGTTACAGGTTTTAATAAGCTTGGTTCTATTTTTCTCTTATTATCATCATAACATTGAAAATTACTATTTTTTAATACATGACATTTGTAATGACCTATGCTATCGGGAAAGGGTGGAGGAACGAATTCAATAGCTCCGATGAGTTCATATATTATTATTATTCTGATTATTTATTTTTGTGTTCGTAAACAAGTGACCTCGATCACTAATTAATGACGTAAATATTAATGAGGGTAAGTAAGTAACGACATTATTTACTGTTACCTTCAAATATAAAAACGAAAAAAACATTGATTTCTACTGGTTGATTTTGGTTCAACCCACCCTGAGTCAGTGACGATCGCTGCTTGAAAGAAAAATACACGTCTCTTGTTTCCTTTGCTGAAAGACTTTCCTTAGAAATAAGCAGCAAATATGGTGCTAATATTACCGCGAGCTAGTAAATATATATAAATAAATTGCTGTTCGTTAGTCTGGCTTAAACTCGAGAAAAGCTGGACCGATTTGGCTAATTTTGGTCATTAAATATTTAATATTTATTATTTAAATTAGTAGAAAATGTATGAAATAATTAAAAAAATCGGTGAGTCGAATGACTATCGTTCGTTTTCGAATGATTTTCATGTGACATAACCAGTGATTTGATAAATAAAGTAAGAAAAGTGTGTTCAGGTGGTATGGAGTACGCCGAGTCAGGTAATAAATTTATAAAATACTAGCTGTTCCCCGCGGCTTCGCCCCGCGTGGGACTCAGTTATATCGCGATCGCCCAAAAGTAGCCTATGTTTGACCTAAGGTCGTTAACTACATCCCTACCAAATTTCATCACAATCGGTCCAGCAGTTTAGCCGTGAAGAGGTGACAGACAGACAGACTTTCGCATATATAATATTAGTACGGATTATGACCACTTTTAAGATACCCAATCTGTATACACCTACCTCAGAATCGGATCCGTTAACCATCTCCACAAACTGTCTGCATTTGAGTAGAAACAGTAGGTCGTGGTCCCGCTCGAGCAAACCCGGGTACAACCGCCGGGTCAGCTCGATCGCTTCTCCAATACGCCCGGAGAGCACCAATTTTGATATTCCTGGAACAGACGTTGTATTACCGCATCGGTCACCCACCGACCAGATGGTCAGATGACCTGAAGAAGGTCGCAGGCAGGCGCTGGATGCAGGCCGCGACAACCGGGCGTTTTGGAAATCTTTGAAGGAGGCCTATGTCCAGCGGTGGACAGCCTGCGGTAGAAATGATGATGATGAAGTTGTATTACATACATTAGCTGTTCCCCGCGGCTTCACTCGCCCGTGGTGTGGATGTGATATAGCCTATAATCTATCCCAATAATTAGGCCATCATATGCAGAAAGAACTTTTAACATGATTAGTAGTTCTTATAGGCATTGAAACAAACAAACGCATCAGCTGTATTGTATTAAAATACTTATGCGTTATTGGTAAATAGAATAATGCATTAATGTTACCTCACGCAGAATGTTGCAGTCTTTTTCATGTACAAATAATTGCTCTTGCCGTCTCCGGTTGATTTTATGCTCTAAATCCCGTATTAAAAAACGTTTGCTAAGCCCATTTTAACAAATATATTTTGTCTCTTTCTCTCTTACCGACATTTTACGCGACAGAACGAGACGAAACACATTTTATTTAAATTCAAATTGCTTATTTTCAATATAGGATTTCTTATCACTTATTGACGTCAATTGTTAACTTATCTAAGTTTACCACCACTTCCAAAGCGCAAGTGGAGAAGAAGCGGCGCCATCAACTCCACTGCAGCATTTTCTTCAAAAACGTCAATTAACAAAATTTGAATCAAATCAGACGAGTTTACATTTGAATATTTTTATAACATATCACAATAACTTGACTATTAAATTATTAAATATTGAAAATTATTGAAAAGTTTAATTTTATCTAAAATTGGTTTATTGAACGATTCTTAATACGGGGTTTTTTTTCTCCTTTTTGATCTGCAATCAGTCGCTGACTTTTAGCAGATTCTTTGAAGGAGTGTGTCGGGATAAAGTCGCTACCCAGTGGCAGCAACTTTTTCTATCATCTGGAATGTAGTTCCCGTTTGTTGTGTCGCTTTAGGCGCTTTTGATAACTGATGTGTATCAGATTTGAAGCCAGCTCGTTAGGGTGGTTACTTAGACGACTCTTGTAGCGTCCAACCATTAGTCTTATTAATAATAATACGGGGTAAGGGTAATTCTATATCTGTAAGGGTAATATAGTACTCACTCTGCCTGTTCTTGATGCTGGCGACGTCCTCGGCGACGGGCTGCGCGGCGGCGCGGGCGAAGGCCTGCGCCGTGCTGCAGTAGCCGTGGTGCACCAGGTATGTCGACACCATCCTACACAACACTACAATTTTAGAGAAAATATATGGCTCTGGTAGATAATTATCTTTTCATCCCTTCTATTCGAAATGTTCAACTTTGCTGCCCCAAAATAGCGACCAAAGCAAGTCTTTTCCGATAGGGTTTTTTAGCGGGCAATAATGAGTTTCAAATTTGGAACAATAGTAGATTGTATCACAAGTGAGCAAAATAATATTTTCACGGCGAGGGAGATTTTTGAATCCTTAACGGAGAGAGAGATTCAAAGTACATCGCCCGAGCCAAAAATATGTTTGCGCCCGAATGATACACTCTACTTTTCATCTCGCTATATGAGAAAAAACAAAACACGAACAGAACTCGGTAGAAACGATGGGTCCCTGGGGCCCTGAAGCGAAATTATTTTTTAAGAGACACCACAACGCGTCTCGTTGAGGCAACAGGAGACTTGAGAGCTGGCAGCTATTTTGCTCAGCGTATAAGTCTCGCAATACAGCGGGGAAACGCTGCCAGTGTTCTGGGTACATTGCCTCCCTGTGACGCGTTGGAAGACTATTTTTATTTATAATTTGATAATTGTAATTAATTTTTGTTATTTTATTTTTATTTCATTTTTTTATGGCAATAAACTATCAAGTTCTTCACATCGAATTTCAATTCATTTACTGCAATTCATATTGTACAATTACAGTTCTAACTATAAACAAAATCACTGTCTTAAAATAGGTACAACATGAACCCTGTCGGGTATCGCAATTTAAGAAAAAGTGGAACGGCAAGCGGATAATTAATCCATATCCATACTAATATTATAAATGCGAATGTCTGTCTGTCTGTCTGTCTGTCTGTCTGTCACCTCTTCACGGCTAAACTGCTGGACCGATTGTGATGAAATTTGGTAGGGATGTAGTTAACGACCTGAGGTCAAACATACTACTTTTGGGCGCGATATTATCGAGTCCCACGCGGGGCGAAGCCGCGGGGAACAGCTAGTATTAAATAAATTTGTTGCATAATGTCAGTAGCCGTGGTGCACAAGGTTTGTGGACACCATCCTACACACACACAGTTAGTGCATTCATTGACCCTGACACACGCTTATCATTCATATTTAGAGTTACAAGATAAATTGAGCCTCTTTGGTGTCATTAGAAGCGGAGATTTTGACGTAGTTTCTTTAGAAAGTACACGCGATTAACGACTTGACGTGCTTTCCGAAGCAGGAATTTATCATAAAACATATGTAGATAATATTATATCAGCTTTTGTCCGCGTGAATTACCCACGGAAACAGTTCTTTTTTCAGGGATGATAGGTATCTCAATACATCTATATGTGAAATTTCAAAAACATTGGTGCAGTAGATAGGGCGTGAATGCGAACAAACAAACTCATTTTCGCATTTATTATATTAGTTAGGAAGTTAGGATTAGGATTAACATTTCTAACACAACAGAAGTTCGGAGCGAGGCCTGCGACCGAATCCTGTCTATGTCTAATGGCTAAAGTTGTCTTTTTTATCTATATTCATGTATGTGTATTTTATTGATTACTAGCGACCCGCCCCTGCTTCACATGGGCATAAAAACCTTTCTCTTGAATTGAAATCTTCGAAACTAGGCAACGGATTTTGATGCGGTTTTTTTTTAATAGATAGAGTGGTTCAAAGGGAATGTTTTTATGAAGGTAAAACCTATAATGTTGCACCCATACGAAGCCGGGGCTAGTAAAATATCTTCTTCATTTAAATATACAAAAGGAAGTCATGTTAGTTACACTATTTATAACTCAAGAACGGCTAAAGTGATTTGGCTGAAATTTGGTGAAGAGGGAGTTTAGAACCAGGAGAAGGACATAGGGTACCTTTCATCCCGGGAAAAATCACTGATCCCGAGGGAAGTTCACGCGGGCGAAGCCGCGGACGAAAGCTAGTAAATAAATAAAATTAAAATTTATTTATTTAATGTTTCCCTCACACATTATAAAAAAATAAAACAAACAGTAATAAGTAATAATAATAATAAAAAATAAATAAATAGAATGTTAAAATATAGATAACAAAATAAGTTCCTATACCTAATTATGTCTATGGTTCCTATGTGTTAGTGGCGCCATCTACGTATGCTGTGTGTATCTTGTAGGTGTATTAATAAAAATAAAGTTAGTATATTGCAGAAAACCAACGTGTTTCTTTTATATAACAGCATCATACCTGTGTAGCACCTGCTGCCACTGGCCCTGCTCGTCGGGCAGCGGGAACTCGTCGATGGCGAGCCGCGTGCGCGCGCGCAGCTCGCGCAGCATGTCCTCGATGTCGAACACGAACGGCTGCTGCCCGAAGTTGGCGTCCACCACCTCGCCCGGCGTCTGCAGACCTACTGTCGGGTACAGGTTTGGCTGTGGAATGGAAACAACCCCCCTTCTATAACGATACTTTAAATAGCTATATTCAACAGGATTTATTTCCAAATAGTTTTTTATACGATTCAAAACTGCAGTCAGGCAAAGTATTTCATAGTTTAATATTTTGGAGGTTCCCTAAAACATTTTTTCAATTATTAGGAGTACCCGAAATCGGCGAGCGTGTATGACGAGAGTGATGAGTGTGGAGGAAGCGAGAGAGGTCTCTAAGGATCGTAGCCAATGGCAATCTCTAGTCTCTGCATACCTCTACGGGAGACAGGCGTGATGATATATATGTATGCATGTAATTATTACCATATACCCCTCCCCCTAACTTATAATATTCTACTATAAATAACTTTTAATATTTAATATTCTACTACAATATACTACTATGCAGTGAAAAATTGTAAAAAAATGATAATAGAATTCATTTTTTAAGAACTTCAAACTTTTTTAAACTAAAACAAAATCTATCAAGTAGTTTACGACAAATAAGATACTTTCGAGGTCTAAATGGCGCCAAATATCAAAGTAAATATCGCTAGGGCCCATGATTATTTTGTATAGCTAATGGTACGCAACCCTATATGCTCGAGTCTTACTCGCACTTGACCGGTTTTTGAAGTTATACTTCTTATGAAAAATTAAGAGGGTGAACTAACTTTATGCAGTAAAAAATAAAAGACTTCCAACGCATGTGAACACACATTATTTTTTTACTCTACAATGTATAAATAATGGATGTATCCTCAGGGAGTTTTTGGAGGGAAAGTAAATTGTCGCTATGTCCGCGCTGTATTTAATTTCCAAAACTTAGGTTTTATCGAGTATTTGTGCTTAATATTGGTGGATTATTATTCGCAAAGTGTTCGTGAACAAGCATATTGGGAAGTGGTACAGTGTCGATTACGTGACTATTATCTTTGTCACCAAAATCTCCAAGTTATAGCTAAGTGAAATTTTTCCACCGCGTCACTTAGCCGTCTGACTTGACTGACTTGACTCACTTGACTAGACTACTGACTTAACTTTTTGACTTGACTTGACTAAAGTAAGACTGAAGTAGATTAATAAAATGAAGAAAGGCCTTAAAGGACTAGTTTCCATGGCCGTAAAAAGTGTTTAAAAAAAAAGATGTATCCTCACCGGCAGTCCTCTGAAAGCGATGCCGAGATGGTGTCCGTTCTTGGTGTAGAAGCACGTGTTGTCAACCAGGTTGACGCCGCAGCCGATGACGTCACCGGTCGTGAACGTGGGCCCGTACGGCTGGCCCGTGCCGGACGAGCAGAACGAGTGACCGTCGTCCCCGTGGTACCCGTATGAATGTTTGTCCCAACCTGTTACAAGATATTGTATTTAATTAATAAGATTATTTATGTATCTCGGTTGGATTCTGCTCTATATATTTGATACTAGCGACCCGTCACGGCTTCGCATGAGCATAAAAAGATTCCTCTTCAATCACTATATCTATTAAAGAAAACCGCATCAAAATGCGTTGCGTAGTTTTAAAGATTTAAGCATCCAACGGGACATAGGGACAGAGAAAGCGAATTTGTTTTACACTATGTAGTGATGGTGATAGTGATCTATTGAAAGAGACTGTTTAGCAATAAATTAATAAATTATTTGCTTGTTTCACATCACAAAATAAAAATTCAAATATTCTTTATTGTTGAATATAGGAAAAATATGTGTCTTCATATTTTTAACATTGATTGGTAACGGTATGTCCTGTGCCAATGAGATGTACAATAGTTTAATAAAATTTAAGTACATTGTTATGCAATTAAATAATAATAAAAATTTAGAGTTAAGCCTAACCTAAAGTAAGTTCGAGTTCCCTAAGAAATAGGGCTATCTCATACGCTAAATTCCACCAGTACTTCCAGAGGTATTCCGGAGTTCAAACCAACACACAAACTCTTCAGCTTTGTTATTTATTTATTTTTATTTATTTATTTTTATATTTATGGAAAACTTACAGCTAATTTTACATTAGCATAGATAATCAACACGCATATTTTATTCATTAATTCATTTCCTAGCTGTGCTGGTACTATTAACTATTCTATAATTGTAATATCTAGTATTATATCAGGCGACAGGCATATTCCAAATTCCGATGGCACCTCTCACAATATCAATAAATTACGCAACGTGTATACACTCGCGTTTGAATCACGGACGATTCGAGATAATAACGTTATCTGCCGCACAGTCGTAATGGATGCGATATGATATTATTATGCAATATGCAGCATTCGGCGTAATGCACATATTAATGGACAATAGTTTAACATAAGATAAAAAGAAAAAACAGTGATTAGTAGAGATTAACAAACATGACGAAATGAGATGACCGATTTAGATATAACAAATATCTTCACCTAGGAACCTTAAGGCTATGTAAGTCAAGATCTACCAGTCTACTCACCAGGCAGTCGGATCATGTTGACGCCACACGCTCCTGGGATGTCCATGACCATAAGAGTAAATTTTACAACCCAAGAAAGCCATAGCAGAGTTGAAGACTATCAGGATAAATCTGCAGAAGCGTAGCTTTACCTAGGAACCTTAGAGCTATTTACCTATACTATGTCAATAGTAAATCAAGATCTACCAGTCTGCTCACCAGGCAGTCGGTTCATGTTGACGCCATGCGCAGACAGCCCGATGCCCATGTATCCGTCGCGCCCCTTGGACACGATGCGGACTTCGAAGTAGTAAAGCCCGCACGCCGCCGGGATGGGATGCGTCGCGCGCACGCTCGCCGCATCTTTGTGCGTTTTCCCGTGACCTGTAGATCGAAGAATTGTCGATTAGTATTATTCAAAGAGATTCAAAGTCAAAGATTGTTATGATTATCCAGCAGATAGATTTTATCTAGATCTAGATAGGAACTGAAATAAACTAGATAAGAACTAAATTAACTACCTTAATTAGCCACAGTACTACAGTACTGAACTGAGATTAACCTGCTGTAAGTGCTTATTTTATAAGCACTTACAGCAGGTTAATCTCAGTTCCATGTGGCTTATCACCATCTCTAGAACGATTGAGTAAGGGAGATGTCGCATTACATCATGTATTGCGCTGTCTCGCTAACTCACTGGTTTTTGCATGGTTTTAAGAGATGGTTGTAAGCCACCTGATCTAAGTTTCCTTCCAACGAACAGAAAGAAGAATTCTTCATTACAAAAAATCTTCATTACTTCCAGCTTCTTTATGTTCGGTTGAGAGTCGATAGGTTTGAAGTTAAAAAAAAACTACTGGACAAGTCTTTAATTACAAGAGTGTAAGAAAAGAATAATTGGAATAGATTGCAACAACAGATTCTATTCTTGAATCCAGCCGCGTATCATGTATTCAGTCAGCAAAAAAAAAAAGAACAAAACAATTTGTGCAATTTGTGTTCGAACATAGGAGCTCTAGCGTCCGTCTGAGTGTAGAGAATTTAATTCGCAACTAACTGCTAACTAATGTAGCGGAAAACTTAATCAGGTATTTGAGGAGCTTTATCGTCAAAAAGGTTTAAGTTTGTGAAGGCAATCTATAGGTTCGGTGTCTCGTACGTATATTGATGACATATTACTAAATTCAAATGGAGTATCTTATACAGGGTATACTACTTAACACGATGTGTAAATTAATCCAACAAAACAGCTACAAATTTGTAGTAATATAAATATAAACCTATAATTTGAAAAAATCATGAGTTAGTGCGATTTACTGCTTACATAAGCAGTAAACATCGAGAATATACCCACATTTTGTAGTTTAAATTCAGAAATGTATCGATCGTAGTTAATAAACTAATTACAATGTATTTCTTTTGTGCTGAATGGTTCAAACAGGATTTAAGGACAAGTAGTTCTATTATCTTGACCTCAGAGCAACTGAAGGCACAATTATTATTATTACATAGTTTGCAGTAGATGATGTTACAGACATAGAGCAACTCGACCTTCCGAGTCTTCCAACGGAAGTCCACGTCCTCTATGATTCAGGCAAATTAGCTTGAACATTCCGAAACTAAATCTCTAACAAAGTAAGAGAAAGAAAGAGAATGGTATGTTACCACGTCATAAAAAAATCTATATTAAATTTTTAACGATGAGGATATGCTGCGGACGAATTTGCGACGACATTGCAGATGACAAATGAACACACAGTTCTTTCTGTTAGTTGAAAGGAAACCTAGACTGAAACTGAGATAAACCTGCATATCTCTAAATCTCATAAATATAAATTGCGACACATTTCCATGAGCTTTAAGGGATTAATTCCTAACTCTACAGGGAGCAAATTAGTGAAGCGTATATGCCATATATGCAGCATCGCATTGCGGCATTTCGTCTCCAGACGACGACCAATCATACACCATTTACCTACACACAGACTAGTCCTTACTTTTTATCTACGTATGTCGTATAAGTAGAACACATTTACTGTGACCTAATTTAGAAGATTATGCGAGGAGTGAGGACAAACGCAGTGATAACGCATTCTCACGAGCGATTAAAAGGCACGAATTAGCTATCAAATGTATCATTTAAATTGTAGATAGCATGTATTTACATAACGTCTAGACTATATCAAGATAAACAAGACAATTTGTGACTAAATAATAATCAAACAATGGTATTAAACAGTCAAAGAAACGTAAGTCTTTTCTCCTAGGGTTGAGAGTCCAGTGTGTTTAAATATCCAGTCACATAACTTCTAGCCCCCCCATTATGACACATTATGTCCAGTGTCTTAAAATAACTAACTAGCTTAACTCACTACACGTTTTGGGAAACTGTAAGTATAGTGAGCAGTTGAATAAAATAAAAATAAAACTAGTTTCCAAATATGTTTAGTAAAATGCTTAATGTATGATGGTCAACAGAAGTAACATCGTCTTGATGATTCTATGAAAACTACAAGATATTAAATTTGCAAACATTTGAGATGATATTTCAAATAAATAATACAAGTCATTATTCATTTAATAACATCACAAATGGCGGGAGCCTAATAAATTACCAACTGACAAAAACCAGAGACAGAAGGTCTTGTAATAATGTTAACGACCCTATTGAAACAAACATAGATGCAGGCGAAACGCTGATAAGTAGCCGTAACAATACAGAACTATTCAATGACTGAATGGTCATATCAGAAAATGTACCTTACGAATACATTACTAAGGCTGAAATTATAATTGTACTGACCACACAATACGCGATTGGTGAAAACCACAAGGCCAAGCTCTTGAAACCCGCGTTACAATTTAATGCGCAGAACACTACATCAAATACTTTAATAGATAGCTAATATAATAATCAATTTGTACAAACAAATTCTACCTAAACAACTGTTTGGGACAGATACAGAAGATAAAATTTGACTATTATTTATAATTGCAAGCAAGATACAAATAGATCCTTCAGGTCCGAAAAGTTGAATTTACAAAATGTTGAATTCACAATTTATCATGGGATACCTTAGTTATTTGCGTAAATCTGCTAAAGATGGTATTTTTCGAAAACTCTTTGAAGTTGAATTGAATGCTCTCTTTGTCCCAATAAAAAATATTCATTTAAAGATCCACCATATTAAGAGTTACCGTGGCAACACTACGACAGGTGGAAATCCCACATTCGAAACCGAACTTTAAAGACATACTTTTAAAGATATTTTTCAAATAAATAACAGAGAATACGTTATTACGCGTCGTGAGAAGCAGAATTCTACAAGCTAAAATAACCTTTACACATATTGAGTCATAGATCCTTTTCAAGTGCATGAACATGGATTGGTTATTACGCGTCGGATTTCGCTGCTGCGCACAAACACACAAAGGAGCGCGTACGCACAGCACGCGAACTCGCAGGTTAACGACACCGGTGCCTGTTTACACAACACGGCCAACATGTGTGGGTTGAGAGCTATCCTTGTGATAGTGCTGATAGGCGAAAAGTTATAGCTAACATCCTTCCGAAAAGCTATACCAAGAATATTCGCTGTAAATGCAGAGATTGCGCCAACTATTTGTTCAGAATCTTCCATTGATATTGAATCATTCGAATAGATTTTTTATTATTATTCAAATACATTTCAGCTATTAAGTCAACGAACATTTTAATAAATCATTAAACCTAGTTCCAATATTATCTAAAAAAAATTGTTTTATGACTGAGACAGAACTTAATAAATCGTACTTTTCAGGTAGAGATATCTAATAAAGATAACAATTCTATCATCTGTATAAAGAAAGACAACACTAAAAAATCATACAAACACGTGTATACAATTTGCAATTAAAAACAACCATGAGTCGACCGCGTGGTTATCGTCATCACCAAAATAGATAACATTCTTACGTTTCGAACTGAATAATATTATTCGTTCGTAGCCAGAACACTTATGTGGGCGTGGAATTCTATGATGAACTTTTCTAAGTGAATTTGTCACCATTCCTGATGAAAATTCCCTTAAATTTGGACATCTCATCAATAGCTTAACTCAACTTTACCTAAAGCTCACATAGTTGCCGATTTTGATGTAGCTGTGAAATAGTCACAGTATTTCCAACAAGAGGCCTTACCGCTACAATGAATTCAAATGCTTTATTTTTCCGTTAGCTACTAAATATGTGAATAAAGAAATTGAACAAAATAAGCGAAATTCTAATCTAAAAGAGAATATAATCTAAATATAAAAGAAAGTCGTGTTAGTTACACAGTTTATAACTCAAGAACGGCTGAACTGATTTGACTGAAAATTGGTGGGACATAGGGTACCTTTCATCCCTGAAAAAATTACTGTTCTCGAGGGAAGTTCACGCGGGTGAAGCCGAAGGCAAAAGCTAGTAAGCATTAAAATTAAGCAATGATCTATCTATACGACTATTAAGGGGAGAGAAACGCCACAAGAACCAATTCAACGGTCAGATACGATAACGCAGAAAGAGTTGAGTCATAAACTACAATTATCGCTTAGTGACTATGCATTTGTATTGCAGCACTGTTTTCCGCTTGCATAGATACATTACATGTAATTTTTGTACCGTTATTTTTTTTACTATTCTGATTCTGACAATGACTGAATCCATCTATCCAACACTTTTGCGACTCAAAAACACAAAATGTTTAAACATTCTATTTTGGTTTTTATTATATCTAAATTAAGCTCAGTTTTAAATGTTTATGTTTAGCTTTACTACGTATATTACTCGTATTTACATTCAAGTTGAAAATATTATTCTCCCGCATAACAAAAACACTGCATATTCTAGAAAATTCTTCTCTCATCTTTACGGCACTGTTGGTATATTAATTCAATTATATATAAGCATGTAACTATAAGTTTGAATTATTGTTATCTGAATAATTTATAAAAATAAAACATGCGAATTCCGTAACCTAACTGTCAAGCATCTTTCCAACATTACAATTACGAGACTCTTTATAATCGAGACTAATATACATTTACTACTGTCGACTATTTTAGTAGTAGTAAACATGGCAGTTAATTGAATTAAATCGAAATTAGCCCAGATTCCGGATTCGCATGATGTGGAATTGGGCATGCGACTATTGGCTGAGAACCAACAGTAAACATGTTTTGAATCTCAGGAAATATCAAGGCTTGAAATTCTAGAGCCGATTGTTGAATCGGTTATGGAGATGATAAAAGTACTCAACACAAGAGTAGAGGAGTAGACATATACGCAAGGTGAGAGATAACTCTTAAGTTTTAAAACACATGCTATGCACAATAAAGAAAGACTAAGACCATGGAAGTAACCCCTGAAATGGTCGGAGAAGGACCCAGAAATGCTGTCAATAAAAAAAAACATTTCGATAACATAATGGTAATGTAATCCGATTCTAAAGCAATATTCACATAAGTGATAAATATTAAAGAGAATATTAATAATTCCATTCAAGTCTTAATTAAAAAATAAGATAATGCAAGTTGCGGTCGCGGCAACAGCTCCTTGCCATAAGAATGAAAGATTAATATTATAAGTGGACCAAATTAGCAATCGTATGCGGGTATTGCCCTTGCACCTGCATTGATATCAAGATTATCAAGACACGAGGATGCCCGCGTGCATCGTGCGGAAACAACATTACTCCGATCTACATGACTCATCAAGCGTTTGAGCATTTTTATTACTAAAGTAAGAAAAAACTTGCAAATACAAAACACTTCAAAATTTCCTAGACTTTTAAAAATTGTTTATAACTTATCCGTCGAGCCTAAACACAATAAAAAAAATGCGATTTGATGTCAGATTTAGATAAGGTAAATGTCGAATTCTTTACGTACAGTCAACAGAGACGTAACCATTTTAATAGTGAATAATGTTTATTCAGACTAGATTATTAACCACATTAAAATTTTATAACATTAAAATTTTGTTATTATCATTATTTAATCTTTGAAATAGCGTTTAAGTAAACAGAATTGAAGTTTAGATATAACAAATCATCATGCCGCTATTTAGATTACATTGAAGATGTGAAAACCTTAGTCAAAGAACCTGGTAATTTGTCAGCTATATTGACTGTACAACCTCCAAATGTCTTCGAGTTTCGTAATTCACGGTGATTCACCAGGCTCTTGACCTGCCTTTATATTCTCGATAAACTCGCTAATCCTGTCTCAATGGCTCGGTTTATTGAAAGTGGACACACAATTCGATTTTACAACTTACAACATTACTAAAGTCACAAAGGAGAGCAATAACTTCGTAAAACTATACTACAAATATAATATGCTCTTTACCGTGCTGTTGCTGATATCTTTATTAGGTTTTCTACAAACAGAATCGCGTATATATCTCTCACGAAGTATATAAACCTTACTCCGCAGAACTAAAAGGTTATTTTTGTGCGCTTTGTTAGATGTATTGGCATAGGAAATGTATTCCAAGAACGGTATACTTGCTGTGAGTAAGCAGACTGTTGTTTCAAAGTAAAACGGACAACTGTTATTGCAATCTATTATCCGAAGCGCCATAATTTAACGTTAGAAGATCTGGAAATAAATGTTGGTATTCTAAGAGCAATTCATTCCTAATATATTCATGCACGTAGTATAAGGGACGTGGAAGGGCTGTAGCTAATAGAGAAATACAAAGCAAGAATATTAAAGACGTGAACGTCGCCGACAGATGTTACAAAGGAATGTTATATTAGACATGCATAGGCAACAGCGAGGACTTCTTCACATCCAATGCCATTTTGACATTATTTAATGTAGATAACACACATTCAAAGTGAAGGGTCTTCATCTTGACTTTACATCAAAGCACTATGAAGGATTTAAGGATACAAGGAGAGTGGAACGTACAAAGGCGATTAATAGTGGTTATAGAGTGCTAAGATACGAACAGAATTGAAGACGTGAATGATCAGTATAATAAATCTGCTTATATTTACTCGTTCGCTCTTTTGGCAGAACTTCAACAAATCATCAACTGAAACGCGAAGCAAGCAAGTAATATTCAAGCCCGGGCATTTTTTGTTAAAAAGAGCTAGAACTTTAATAAATTACTCGAAATGAATCTCAAATCACAGTGACTTTGCACAATAGCAAGTTTCGGCTTGCGAAAATAACCTTATCTCGACCAATTGATTCTCTAAAAGTTTATTACTTTACAATAGAAGTAAACTGACAAATAAATTTGAATTTCATATGTTATCTTCAATTTTTGCTCGCCGCACAAATTGCACCAGTCCACACGTGTGACGAGAACGATAATCTTGCAAAGTCATTACGTCCGTCACCGCAACGTGTCAACTATACTTTTACACGTAATACAGGCAAAACAAGATGAGAAAAACAGAAATAGTATTTTACCTCGCTTTAGTGAGCAGTAAACACATAAACATTGTTATTAAACACTCGGTGCTAATGAACAGAGCGACCGCGGTTTTAACATCGCAACCGTTTGTTTTGTTGGATAAGTTCAAAGCCCGTCCAATTCAAATATGCCGATACCACCTTCCAGCAACCTTTGGCACCGCTGTATTGTCTTGTTGGTGACTTGGTGGATGACAACTATTTTCAAAAATTTCTAGACGTTAAAGGCAGTAAAGGAAATATCAAATTTATTTTGATTTCAGTAATGTCTTGATTGTCTTTATGGAGACATTTAGCACATCTACAGACATAGTCTATTGTACTTAGATGGCGGCACAGAAGCACCAGGTCGAATGAAGATGACATTCATCTAATTTGAATAGGACAGATTTTTTTGTAGAAACTGCGTCACATCAAGCTATACAGAATTTTAAGATCACCAGCATAGAAATGGCCTCGATAACTTGATATGTCACCGTGCTTACAAACTGATGAACAACATTCAGCCAAGGTGAGCGAATCTCGGGCACATTGAAATCGATACAAACATAAGCTCTGTTCATTACCACGAGACGGTTACTACTATAAATGTGGTATGTGTGACGTACGATACATCCAGAGGCGTAAGTGGAGGTAGGGCAGGTGGGGTCGGCGGCCCGGACCCTGCGTCCCACCTTACAACAAATAGAGAAAACATCCATCCATTAAACAGATCCACAGTCGGGCCCCATACACCACTTACGCTTCTGGCTGCTCGGCGACACGTTCTTCGTCAACTAGCAACCAACCGGACAGCCCAGATGTTACAAGGTAACTGTCTGATTGTTGCTAACTGACGTGGAGAGGAAGACTCGACTGGAGCGTGCGATATTGAAAGCCTGGCTGTTGATACAAGCAGCGTGTCGAAGCTGCTAGCAAACGCGTCATGCACACCCTGACTAAACACGAGCATTTAGAGCAAAGTGGTGCTATGGAGCCGAATATACTATATTAAGCTTACAAATAACTAAATTAACTAAAATTATGATTATATTAAAATTAAACATCAAAACCACTCGAACATGAACAAATTAACGTTATAGTTTAACGTAAAATCTCCATTTTGTTTAAATACGATTTCAAAACAAGGTCTCCTCTTCTATGTTAATGAATACATTCAGAATGTTAATGAACATGTTGATTGCGTATTGTCAAGTAAACGAGTTTTTAAAACAAAACGTCATTTAGCTTAATTTAAAATTAAATAGTCTTAATGATAGAAAGTGACCCTGCGAGACATACACGCTAGTAGAATCGCCGAAGTTGTGAGATCGACGTGTTATTTGCAACAAGTTACTAGGAGCAATTCTGAAACCCAATTTATCTCTTGCTATTTACTTACATGCACACAAATGTGTATTCTCATTTCCTTAGGGCGATTTGTTTGTCAATGTTTTTTTTTATAATATCATCTACCTTTCATAAGTTGTTCCTTTCCTTCCAAATGTACTATTATAATAATATTTCAATGAAAACATAATCTAAGACACAGTATGTGTGATATATTTGCAAAATGTAGTTATAAGAACGAGTGCGTTTGTACGGCTTTTACATCATCTCAATAGGACAATGACACCGACAATTACAAAAATAATAGTATTTTACAAGCGCTAGTGTTAATTCGCGTGGGCGCGTTTGGCCTTGCCCCGAGACCATCCAAACGATTACCTCAAATCGAATTAACTCAATACTAGTTTCAACTACTTTCAACACAATCCCTCCCTTGCGTCCATTGCGTGTAGCCACTTTCGCAGCGTCATCTATAAGTCAGTCCTACTGACTTTAATTTAAAAATTACAAGATTCAATCATAACCACCAAAGATTAAATTCTACAGTAAGTTGCAGTTAACAGTATTAAACCATATGATTGAGTAAAAAAATTTAATATCGCGAACACGGGTACCGAAGCTATGCTAAGATGCCAGGAAAACGCAGTCACGATGACAATGAAGTAATTGAATAAATCCATGGAATATACCGATTAGACCTCGTCTTAAAATCTAACATTCTAAAATCCGTAAGACAACGTACGACGCCTGTTAGAATTTACCACCCGATCGTTTCCCAAGCAGAAGATTTCAAACGATGTTTTGATCACGGATCAAAAAAGTACATACAGGTATCAGGTAACGATGTCATACTGAAAATCACAACATATCTGTCTAAAACACGCACACATTCAGATATTTGGGCACACATTGATGCTCCTAGCATAATAGTCACGTTATTCTATAAAACATTATCTCTGTCGATTTGATACTTCGCTCCAATGTCATTATTCCGATCGGCCGCCACTTGAGCAGTCTCCTTGACTGAGGTCGTGTATTCCGACACCGGTACGACATTGATGTAATGTTTTACATTATCACTAGGTGAAACATAATCACTTACAGTCATAGCAACACTATGAAAAACCGAAATAATCTTTATAGGATCATGCTTTACTTTCATTATCGTCCTCGCTATTACATAAGTGGTGTCGGAATGTGAACTCTTTTCATTTCTTTCTATCGATCACCAGGACCTTTAACAGTGGGGCGTATCAGTGTATCATAAATACCTATATAGTAATCAATCAGCATTACAACATAATGCTCTCGTTCCACGTCATCTTGACGTTCCCTGTGCTCTCTCTACGTTCAATAACAACAGGTACATGACACTGATTAGGTAATACGTGACATATGATATTTTCACTATTTCTTGTCATAATGGTAAACGGATTTATTTTTCAGGGCCTATATTTAATATTGTTATCTTGAAATTATCAATATCGTTGCGTTACGTAGCTACATTTACGTGATTGAAACCATTGTTGAAACACCTAAGGCGATTGTGATGCAAGGGTAAAAGCATTAAAACCAAACAATGGGTTTGCTCGTATGCATCACCCAGCTCATGAGAAATGAAATACCCATAGCTAAATATACGAATCTGAAAAACCTACAGAATACGTAAAAGTTGAAATAACATTCTATACTCAGACCATTATTATATAGAAATTTATAACTCAAAATGAAATAAAGGATTTATAGAGGCAGACGCAACGGATAAAAATGTACAATGGCGAAAGATAAAACAGTATAACCTTTGAGCTTAAGTTTGTCGTCCTTTCATACGCTATTTATCCTCAGACGATAGATATTTACTCGAAAACACTTACCATATTTATAAATATAATAATATACACGAGATAAGAAACGAATGTATTTTAGGTACTCTATATAAATGAAACATATGATGGAAACGATATTGCGAATGACATATATCATAAAAATAAATTACTTTGGAAACATAAAACTTGGCAAAAATGCAATAATTCAAATTATTTGAAACAAAGAAAGTCGTGTGTATGAATCAGAAATGTTCGCACAGTAAAATAATTTATGCAGATAATGTAAACGAGGTACAAAGTATGGCAAAACAAATAAAGCCGTGATTAGTAAAAATGGATTCGTGAAAAATTAGAAAAACAATATAATTTTTCTGAAAAGTTCTCTTTCTTTATCCGAGATATCCCAAATTACATCTTCAGCTTTACAGAGCCCAATACTGGATATCACAATGGAGCAACTGCAGTCTGACCTCCGTAAATATTTTTACAAGTAAAACCAGACTAACGGGATCATGATCCAGGTGTGTTAGTGACCAACACTGCCATTTTTTTAGATTGCTTACCTAAAGACATCTGATCTTTCAAACTAACGACTTGTAGAAATTTTCTGAAAATTTTTACAGATGATAATTGTTTTGTATAAACTACCGTTTGTGTTTTTGTAAAATGGTAACAAACATACATACATATCATGGTGTCTGTCTCCGGCAGAGACTAGAGATTTCCATTGATGGTAACAGTGTTTATTATCGGTGGTAGAGCTAGTACTCAGAAATTCAAGAAGATCTCAATAAATGTCAACTGTACCAATGCATTGATAAAGTTTACTTGTTTCAAGTAATAGAATAACAAGAGTAACAAGGACGTTTATAAGTAACCTAACATCAATCGATAAGATTTAGTAGGAAAGTTAAATAACATGAACGGTAGCATGTCGGCGGCAAATAAGAGGGAGAGGGGAAAGTTATCGTGCGAAATGACAGCCAGTACTGGTTGACCCCTTGAAGAACATACTCCCCACTCAAACACAAGGAAGAAATCAGATGCTCCGAGCTCTACGGGAATGGACAGCTGACGAATCAGAAAAGTTCACAAAGACGCTAGTTCTTAATACAATGGGACAAGAGTTCAACTTGGCATTTCTTATATATTTGTAAGAGGCACCAATTGACCTAATTTCAAAGTTGATATTTTTTTACCTGACAAAACTCAAGAGGTTTTGTATACCTCATAGCAGATTTGATAAATGAGAATATTTTATTTTGGGATAATATAAGATCTAATAACTAAGACCTATTCAAAAGACGAAGATGTGGCAAAGTAAGCAAAGTGGAAATCCTTGGACTACGCAATACACTTGCAAGCAAGAATTTAAATCGTGTTTTAGCTAATAGTTTTAATTAAAATGCTAAGTACCACAGTGGTTTTCTACATTACTACTTAAAACAAAGGCAGTCTCAATTGAAAAAAAACAGTCAATGTGGCGTTCATCAAAAGCAAGGAAAGACCGTTTAAGAGACTAAAGATCTAAATAGATTTTAGATCAAGGTTCTCGGGCAGAAACTAGTTAAATAGTCGATAACTAAGGGCTCACGATAACGGTACAGCGAACAGTTGTACTTTCACTCTCACCGAGGCGCCGTTGCATCATTTTATTCCTCTGGATTTGCTTGAACTTTAGTACCACAATCGAAATTTGGTGTATGGAAATTCGTAAAACCTAAGGTTGACCGGAAGAGATTGCATTAGCGATAAGTCTGCCTTCGTACTTTACCAAAACTTTATCTTTATATAACTTTACTTTTTAAAAATTATGTATATATTTGATGCAATAAAGAGTTTTCTATTCTATTCTATTTTCCCCTGGCAGAGTAAGGTAATTTAACATCTACTTACAAAATCCTAACTAGCTAAATAAAGTTTCCAAAAACTCATGACAGAACAGGTCTACGGCGACAAGTAGGCTATTAAGTAAGCTCGCTAGTTCTTCTTTAAACTACAACTTACAATCTATTGTAATAGCAATCTAATAGAAAGTTCTTCGATGAATAAAGTATCCTGTTTATTAACGAATAACGCAATAACTTTTAATAAATCTCGAAAAAAGAGACCTGGATCAGGTAGTACACTTATGTCTAGTGGAACATTCTAGTTTCACATTGAATAGGTGTAGGAGTATAAAACAGACGCCATTTACTTGAGTTAATTATATAAAATCTTCTATGCATATAACAGTGATAAAGTCAACGTCGACATAGACAAAGCCTAACCACAATTTCCGCCCTACTGAATTTAAAATGCTAATATACCATGTTTCACTAAAACAGTCCGACACAGCCTTACTACGGGCCATTGTTAATTGCAACAGAGCATAGCTGCAATCCAATTTGAATTCAAACACAACCCAGGACGGATTACAATCGAAACTCGATAGAACATAGCTCACCAAGGCCGGGAGTGTAAAAGGTGTTCATAGAAAAACAGACCTTATTTGAGACACTGACGGTATATTTCAGTTCGAAGGTTGTTGAGAGGGGGGAGTGGCAGCGGGGGAATAGCACGTGGCGACCCGACGCAGGCGAGCTTGACCTAGTTGCTAGATGCACCATTTCGGTCCCATTTGGAAAGGAAGGGCGGCCCTTCGCCGCCTATACGTGTTCTATGATCATCGCCCACGATTTCTCAATCTTTCAACGAATTTCAACTAGTCTAATTTATTCATTTAACGCACAAAACAATTTGAATTTCGACACGTAGACCTTTTTTTGCTTGGTAATGTCAACATAATCAGATGTTATTTAATAATCTCAGTGTTGTCGAAAGCAACGCCATCGTTTACTACATTGAAGATAACGATAGGAAATGATAAAGGTACACGGACGGACAGACAATAAATTAACTAATTTCGGTCTAAACTTGTAGCATTTGGCAGAGTGCCGTAATTCAGCTGTGTTCTTCTCATCACACTACTGTGCGATGATGTGAGAACGAGAAATCAATGTTAACACGCGACAGCGGATACCAAGCCATTTCCCCTTATTCAACCAAATCATTGAAGGTAGTCTCCTACTCCTTTGTCCGAAGTTCCCTTGTCATAAGAAAGGTAAAGATTATTCCTTTTTTTTTTACATCAAGCGATTTCTACAATTACACAATACGACCCCAATGTCAACAGTGAAATAGTATAACACGATTTTTAACTTATTTAAGAACAGTTTATTGTAAAAGGAGGATAAGATCGACGTAACACGGATAAATTTTATGCTAATCTCTGCAAGAACTTTGTAGGTCATAATTGATTTAATGCAACTTAACAGAACTCAAGGACTCAAAGGTAGAATCTAGATCATGAAACGGATATAGAATCCCTCGATCAAAACAAAGAAAATGCAACAATATTAATGCGCGACACTAAAACTGCAGACAATGGCAGTAACTGATATTAGTAAGGGCACGTTTACGGATCACTGAATGCTCACAATGGACTGACCAAAGACTTCGACATTATTCAGATACTCGTATGTACACATACGTAAATATGTATTGAAGTATGAGAAACTATCTGTATTAGAAATTCCTGAGTTTCAAAATATAAGGATGCAAAGTAAAAAAGAACCAAATTCATACACATACTAGCTGACCCGGCGAACTTCGTACCGCCTTTCTTAATATTTTTTTCCGTAAGAACCTTGTACAGAGTATTAGAAAACTACAAAAATCAGCCAAATCGGTCAAGCCGTTTTCATGCTATGTCGTGACAACGGAAAACGGGTTTCATTTTTATAGATATACCATTATATTACATCATTGACGTTAACATTTTCGCATAAGTAACGGTACAAACGAAAATGAAAGAAATAAAGTATTATTGCAACAACGTACGAAATATCAAAACTGTTTAGCATGCAGAAACTCATTCGTGAGAAGGTTTCCCAGTGAAATATAAAACTTGTTAATTGAAGCAGAAAGACAATGCTGAATAGCTTATTTCCTTTATGATTTAGAAACAAAATATATGAACCATAGTTTGAATAATAAACCTTGTAACAAATTATATTAATGAAACAGATTATCGTATCCATTGTCATGCAATATTAAAATCTAACCCCTCGAACAATGTATCGTCAAAATAAAAATCAAAAAAGTAATTCCAAACAGAATGAAGTAAATAAATTGTTTCATCTGAGTTTTTTAACAATGTAACTAGTTATACGTGGTTATACTGCTATTCAGGGGCACACCACTATCTACTACATAGTATAAAACAAAGTCGCTTTCTCTGTCCCTATGTCTAATCATTTATTGTCTAATCTTTAATTAAAGAGGAAGGTTTCTATGCCCATGCGAAGCCGGGGCGGGTCGCTAGTTAGCTATGAAATATAAACCTTCATCATCCAAGTAGCTAACTTTTAAATTAGTTTATGATTGACTCCGATTAGTCTATTCTAGTTTAAAATGGTAGCATGGAAGACACAAAGGACAAGTTTTGAGAGCCTGCTCTGACTGAGCACATTGACAAAGCCAATGAAGATCAGTACGGCGTAGCGTGTGACCTCATTAGAATGCCCTTTGAGCCCTAGGGCTTGGTTCCTTTTTATGGATGGTCATTTTCATATTGCATTGCAATATGTATATTATTTGTATTATGATTATTGGTTTCCAATTTATTACTATCTATCGTTTTGGAATTATTAGCAAATACTTGAAAAGGTTTAAGTATTTTTATATCAAGATTTAATTTAAATATGAGAAGTAAGTGACTTTTAAGATTAGACGCTTACTATTATTGATTCTGATCTATATTTTAACTGCTCGTATTACAGATTTTCACTCTTTCTCTCACTCTCAAGATAGCATTATCTAAGTTTCTTTCTCAGTTATATTTCGGGGCCCGGGATCCGCTGAACACAATGACTTATTTTGAAAGGTTGCCTCGCCCGATACTAAAATTGATAAAACCGGAGTGTATAGTATATAGGGTTACATTGAGTGAATGTATCGTCAACTTCGAAATAATTTTCTCTTGTAATTGAAAGAAGCAGGGATAATTTAGGGCGGGCCTCCCATTCAGAACGTATGAGTGTAGGGTTGGCATTGACAGATAATCTGGGATCATTGGATTTTTTTATCAGTCGCCATACTCTCGCCGACATCTATTTTTTCGAGACGAGTATACAATTTAAGGTTTAAAGCTATGTTAATTATTTGACTATCTGTTAGTTTCTAAAAACTATAGATTACCCCTTACATTGCCGATTTGCCCTTAATGGGAAGTAATTGAAAGCCAAACATACATAGTCAGATCAAAATGTAATGCAATATTTTGTTACTCACTGAAAACACAAGTTATCAAAAATCCCTCTGCTGTAATTAAGGTTCTGGATCTGAAGTTAATTTTAAACATATAAAATTATTAAATTATAATTCCCTATAGTTACAAATTGCATTATTGCTTAAAACGGCCACTTTTAGCAGTTTTGCAATTTGTAACTATATGAAACTATAATTTAATAATTGAATATGATTAAAATTAACATCACATCCAGAACCATAATTACAGCAGAGGGATTTTTGATAACTTGTGTTTTCAGTGAGTAATGATTTTCAAATGACGGTGGCGCTAGTGTTTACCGAGGTATCACCTTAAGAGCTTGCAAAGAAATATATTTAACAGCGCCATTCAAAAATGCCTGTGAAGATTGGTTTATAATAAATAGCAGGCAACCCTAAGCTCGACCCTTCAAAGTCCTCATAACGCAGTCGACGCCCTCGCGGGGATCCCGGAGGGACGCGGACCACGATATATGCTGCTATTTGCATGAAAGACTTTCCATCAAGGTATTGGTTTATTTCGCATCAGTATTCATTTGAACCAATTATATATTTTCGGAATTAGAGGTTTCTTGCAGTGAGTTAGACGTAGAGGAGTTGCACGAGAATATACGTTACAAGTTTCATTAAAATCTAGTGTTATTCTAATTGTCCGTAAAAATGATTCCGTGCTTCGGATGGTCGTTAGTACCGGCTGCCATCTAGTGGACGTTACAGAAAGAGGCCAAGAGAATATTTCGAAAAACACTAACATCAGGATGTGTAAGATCAAATGAACTTTTATCCACATAATATAAATGAGTGCGGTATGTTTATGGGAAACATAGAATTGATAGGAACCTTCCAGCAACACGAGATCGCGTTTCTCGAATTTAGGAATTTTTACCACGTTACAAAATCTATTCCTTTATTTGTTTTTACAAAATTAGACTAAATTCAAAGAAAACCTAATGAAACGATTTCTATAATTAACATGATTAATCAATTTGCGTAATAATTTCAATTCCTGGCTTATCGAGTGGGTTGCAAGGCAAACAGATTCCAGGAAACTCGACTAATGGCTAGATAATGTGCTTAATGGCCTCACGGTTACATAATTTAGTATACTCAGCAAATAACTTGACCCCAGTGTGAGCAGGACAAGGTTATAAGAATGTAAGGAAACGTAGTAGTTTGTGCCGCTTACACTTGGGTCAAGCTATGTCCCGGTATTTCTGGAACCTATACATACTAGATTATTATTGGACAATGGTCACACAATTACCTATTTGTAACTTCATATTTCAACTTGATGTATGTAGTTGTATTCCTGAACAAACATCAGATAGATCCACTTATACATAAAAATAAACGTTTGTTATACCCATTTTAACTAAAATATAATTTGGCCCTTTCTCTCGTGTCAAAATTTAGCGTTGATGTATGGCTAATTTATTTTAAGCCCATGAGCTTTAGTGGACTTCTTAACGCAGAAACAAGAATCAATTTGTAATTTTTACTTTATTTAAAACTAGCTAATGCCCACGGCTTCACCTGCGTGGATTTCCCTCGGGAACAGTGCTTTTTCCCGGGATGAAAGATACCTTAGGTCCTTCTCAATGTGTATGCAAAATTTCAGGAAGATTGGTTCAGTAGATAGGACGTGAAGAGATAACAAACAAACTCACTTTTTCATTCATAATATTAGTTACGATTTATGGCCGTACAGACGGAAAAACAAATATATATATATATATATATATAAGGTTGGAAAAGGACTGAACATATAACAAACGAATGAGTATGATAAAATGGAAAACTTACAGGAATTTTCGAGATAAAAAGGAAATCAGCTACACCTCCATACCAGAATTCGTAATAAATTTGCCCTGTTTGCCCAGCCGTTTAAACGTACAGAAGTAACAAACATACAAACTTATGACTTAAATATTAGTGGGATAGTGATATTGTTATTTGATACTACGTACAAGTATCTCTATAATTTTTTTGCAATTTTACACCTTGTCAATTGATATCAAACCTATTGACTTTGATCTATTGAGTATCTGTGCTATATAAACAGAGTAATAAATAGTAATAATGCAAAGGTGATTGAACCTAGCGGACGATAATAACAGAGCAGGCCCCCAAACCGGTAGCGACGCGGCCTACTCTACTGCAGCCCTTCCTCGGTGGGGATCAGCGGACCCGCAATTTATGTGTTTTTCCCAGGAACTATGGATAATAACGTTAAAAGGGGATAAAATAAGGTCCTCCCATTTACCTAGCGGACAGACTGTGGGATCGAAAATAGTTTCAGTTAAACACTCGCAAAATTATTGTGTAAATAGGAATCTGGAGTTGGGAACTATGATATCCATTAGTTTACAAAGAAATACGGGGCACAGCGCGATGAACCGATGGCCGATGGGAAAGAAAGGTTCTCAAATGGCGACAACGCACCGGCAAGTTCAGCATCGGACACCCACCGACCAGATGATCTGGTAAGGACCTGAAAAGGTCGCAGGAAGGCACTGGATGCAGGCCGCTACCAAATTGTAAGTCCTTGGGGGAGGCGGTCTATGTCCAGCAGTGGACAACCAGTGGCTGAAATGATGATGATGATGACAAAGAAATACTAGCTGTAGGTATTTATTCCTGCACAGATCGGCAAAATCTACCTCTTAAGAGTGTGCTAGAGATTATCTTCTAAATATGAGATGGACTGTCCCTTTCCACTACATACTAAAGATTACAATTTTCACAATTTGATTTCAAATTTTAAAAAGGAATCCTATACTATTAAACAAGCAATAAATTTATTTGTACTTGGGTTTTCGATAAGGGCTCTAACGATTTCTTTAGTTTTAAACATAAGTTCTTACATAGTCAAAAAGATAATCTAGCTAGGTTCCACGTCTGAAATTAGATCATACACTCATGCAAAGCCGCGGGCAACAGCTAGTCAGAGATGAAATAAATGAAAATGGAGTGTACTCCAAATATACAAGGTTCTACATTTTAGGCTGTCTCGTTATTTTCCGCAGCTCGTTAATTTACAAGAGTACGTCTTTTAAAGATCTGAAGGTACGCCTTTTTCAACATTTCTAAAACATTCGTCTTCATTAGACGGCAGGTTTCATTCTCCAAAAACGTTATGAAAATCTGAAAGTATGAATGATTAAAAATTCTGACTTAAACCCTGAAATTTAGTTTTTAGAACAGTCTAGAAAATCCGCTAATTTTACTACCCCTCTCACCAATACAAGCACCCTTAACAGTAGCAGAAATAGGTGGAAGTGACGTGCCCAAGCATACGATCTCCCTTTGTACAAAGTCTAAATCTGGAAGACATGATGTCGAAGAGACTGTGGAAAGACTGGGAAGTGGAGAAGAAAAAGCAGGAAAGCGGACTTTGGGCCCCGCAGACAGGGCAGTCAAGGCAATAATCACTTCTTCTGTCGAGTCGAAATGGCTTGACTTAAATTATTTTTGACCAGTATGTGGCTACGTTGATTGCTCTATCTTTTCTCCACTCCCAGATCCTCAACTGTACAGAAATCAGGACAGTTAGGACTTATCATAAGATGATCTATAGGCTGGGCAATAATTACTCTTTCTAAATAACTCAATAAGCATCTCAACTCAAGCTGAATTGCAAGTAGTTTGATTGGATCTGTGACAAATTAATATTCAGAGGCCGAAGCACACAACTTCGAAGGTCGCGGACTCGTCGCGTTATGTCATTGTACTTAATGAAAAAGCTGCCAGAGCTTGCTCAACAAGCTTAAAAATATCGAGCTTTTTGAGCTTTTACCAGTCATAACCAATAAGCGCCTCTTCGCTCCGTTCCCAAAAGGTGAAAACGGAACCCTATTACTACCCGCGTTGTCCGTCCGCCCGTCCGTTTGTCTGTCTGTCTGTCCGTCTGTCACCAGGCTGTACTCATGAATCGGGATAGAGATAGAATGTGTTTCTGTTACCGCTATAACAACAAATAATAAAAACATTTAATAAATGTGTAGGGCTCCCAAACTGTGGCTTAAAATATTTCGCCACAAAAAACAGTAACGTGAACACCAGCCCTAGCCGATATCTCGCAGTGGTTTCCAAGATCATCACAGATAAAGAAACATATCCTTCGAGAAAGCTAAGGCATTCATCCTGAGACATGCCTAGACGGCCACGAGCTGGCTATCGAGCTCTTCAACATCCTACGCGAGCTGTTTACTCGATCAAATTAGTAAAACATCGCGAGCTAGAAAGAGATCAAACATCGCAGATGAAAGGACATTCCGAGTTCATGAAAGTAAAGGCATTCGTCCTGCGACGAGCCTAGACAGCAACAGAGGACTGGTTGCGAGGGTCGTTACCCCCATGCCGGGCAGGATCATTACACTGCAAACCATTCGGCGAAACTGAGCTAGGGGTCGATCAAAGATGTTTGTATTATATTAACTACGCACTTATTGTCAGTAAGATTCACTCGATATCATGAAGTTCTTCATTTTGCTCTTTATAATGAGCGACATATCAAATAAGAATAATTAATTATCAAAGAATACTCGTAAGAAATAATTAGATTAAGACAAGGTGTGTTTGGAAATGTTGAAACACTTGATACGACACGATGATTTGATGAACAACATGATTGAAGGAAATATAAAAGGAATAAAGGGGTCCAGGTAGACAAAGGCATAGAGTTATATCAAACAGATAAAGGAGAAGACAAACGTCTGGCTGGAAGAGATCTCTTCATGGGTTAAGTCCGCCGTTGCATTTATCTTGTAATTGTATTTTTGTTTGTTGTGCAATAAAGTTCTTACAAACAAACAAACGTCGTGTCGTATCAAGAAATAAAGGAGCTGGCAAATGATAGACAAAAATGGAAGGAACTCCACCGACAAGAGCCTAGCTCTTAAATTGATGATGATGTGTTGTGACTGAAGAACTACACAGTAACAAAGATCAAAATCTAAGGGCCTCCTTTTTCAAATTTCACCCTACTTCATGCGCATTCGAAAACCAATTAACTGTTGAAATATAAAATAGTGTTGGCTTTACAGACTATCAGCTGTTTCCACGAAATGCAGTATTGATTTTAGACCGCCACAATGTGCACTATTGCTATGCGAGAATCAATCTAACAAACGCGCGTTATTGTTTCATTAAATATTTATATGCTCAAACGTTACTCGCATATTTCTAAGTTATTTTATTTCTAAGCACCTAGTTGTATATGGTAGTTGTAGTATATGGAATAGTTACTTGAAATGTAAAATAATCAAAAAAATTTGGAAGCACGGCAGATGTAAAACATCTAACGCGCGCACGCACACAGAAGTTCACTAGAGCGACGGCGCCATTTTCCGTCACGACTTTCGAGACGATTTTACCGTCAAAGTGCGAAAATAGATGTTTCACATAAAAAAAAAGTTATATGTTCGATGCGTACAGAAAACAAGGCTCTCCATACGCAGAACGGAGAACTAGGATTACTAGGAATTGATGGCAAATCCTTTATTTCAAACTAGCTATGTCCCGCGGTTTCACCCGGAATATGTGACCGTCCAATGGCGTCCAACAAGATAAGAAGTACGGCCACCTCTACAATACTTTCAGGAATGCATCACGACGAAGTAGACAGGTAGAAATATCATCGCCGCCGGTCTTTGCCTTCAGTTCTGTCTAGACACGGAATTAGGCAGACAGTCACAGGACAAGCCTTTTGCCCGGTCAACAACCGGCGCGCCGGAACAGTAGGTTAGTATATAGAGCCCAAGCTTCCATTTGAAATGTACTTATTGAGATACCAGCTATCTTTGAAAGTGAATTAATAAAATAATTGGATGGATTTCTTCTGAGGGCGTGATTCAATTTAACCATATCATGAAAATTTATAAACTTCAGTAGTTATATAGAATCATATAAGGTTATTGTTGTTACCCAGAAACTAGACACTTTGTAACGATTACTTATATGTAGACTGACAGCTCTGTCAAGGTCTACATATAAATTCTTAATAAATGAAATAATTTGATGTAATTATGAAGTATTAAAGTCTGCGATAACAAGTGGGCCATGGACCTGTTTGATTACTTTTATAAAAACAAAATTATAACTATAACTGCAATGTATTAGAACGACAGCTGCAACTGTAGTACAAATATTTACGCATTTTCTAAATAATCCAATACAACGTAGTATTTTAATTCTAGAATCATCAATCAAACGCCAAATAAACTTTATTGAAAAACCGAAAATATGTGAGATATTTTCAGCTAGGAAGATTAACCTTCGAGAATAAACGTCTAATGACGCTCCAGACAACAAACAACGTTAGGAATATTTGCCGGTCTTTGACCTGCCACCTCGAGTGCAGTCTAGACACGAAATTGGTCACTGACGTCGAGCAGACATACCCCCTGGTCCGGTCAACAACCGGCGTTGCACCCGGACACTTTTGTAGTCATTGCAACGTTTAAGCTCTTCTCTTATAGTCACAGTTCTCAAAATTTTCCATCACACGTATGATTTTACAGATTTCTCAGTATATCGCTTCAGAAACCGCAAGCGCTTCGGTAAACGTATTTATATCCTCAAATTTTAAGACAAAATGTATGTTCTTCTGCGATTCTAGCTTGCGAAATAAACAAATTTAATACTGTATGTACTTCCCAACAGACTAGGCGCAACGATATTAGTAACAAATGTACTATTATTTAAACCTATTACATTTAGCTTTGTTAGTGATATGAATAACATTATTGCGAAAAGTGGCCGTAACATAAGGCACAGCTCAGGTAATAAGTCCAGATAGCAACAACTAAAAATGATAGGGATAAATGACTGCAAAAACTATTCATAACAAAATTAGTGCCGAAGTTTATAAGAATCTTACTTCGTACTACGTAGCAGCACTAAGCTATGTAAACACTCACTGGAAGCGTTTTGTACGAGCCTTTGTCTCTGTACTTATTTCCTCCACTTCGCTCCCGGTCTGCTCGATACGATCCCGGGTCGGGGAATCGTTGCATTCAGGACGCCTTTGTTTCAGTCCCCGATTATTTGCAGAGCAATTAAAGTAATCTCGAAAACACCACTTATTCTAAATACGAACTGCAAAATCGATCGAAATGTTGAAATATTGAGCTGTAAGATTGTGTGGATGTGATTTATTTTGAACTTTATTAACATTTGATTTTATAAGAATTTATATGTCTTAAGGCAGATACTTAGGTACAGTGGGCCACATGGAATAGTATACTTTAGATGGTTGGTATACGTTAACCATTAACATAGAGAAATTACCTACGAAATTGAATTTGATATAGAGTCTTTCCAATGAACTACTCCTTCTCACACCTCAAATTTTATTTAAAATGGGTTAAAGAGGGATTTTGTTTTTTTTAAGTGACAGCTTTCCCACTCATAAAACACATTTATAATAATATAATAATAAATCTTTTATTCAGATGACCAGGATCCATTTTTGTTAGTAACAATTTCCTTAAAAAAGCTATGTTAGAATGATAAGAATATTTTTAATCGTTTTTGAGAAATTTCATCAGAATGTTTACAAAATTCCCAAAGACAATAAAACCATTCTTTATACCTTACAAAAATCTTAAAAGTGCGAGTGAAACAGCTGCCAATGGCAATAGCAGCCTTGACAAAGATTTGAAATTTATATAGTTTTTAGCCATTGACACGATAGAAGAACCCACACATTATGATATGACAGGCAGGTAGAACCTTGCGCACAGCTAATATACACCCTACATCCATGTATGACCAACTTGGCAACAATACTGGTCAGCAGGTTATCTCATCTGACCATTTCAAGGTTACTACAGTAGTAATCTTTTGTCAGGAATTCAAACATTTGCCAATAAACCAGTTTCATTGCGCAATCAGCAGGTATTTAAATTGTTCCTTTTCTTTTTCCTTCTAAGCTCACCTGCAATCGGTCCTTCTGCCTATGAGCAGATAAGTGTTTGTGATATTGTATGTGATATAATTCCCTATAGTTACAAATTGCATTATTGCTTAAAATGGCCACTTTTAGCAGTTTTGCAATTTGTAACTATATGGAACTATAATTTAATAATTGAATATGATTAAAATTAACTTCAGATCCAGAACCATAATTACAGCAGAGGGATTTCTGATAACTTGTGTTTTCAGTGAGTAATGATTTTTAAATGACGGTGGCGCTAGTGTTCACCGAGGTATCACCTTAACCCGTTGGCCCTCAGGATCCAGACACAATAGAAAATCTATTGTTGTGGCATATTCGTGCGCGAACCAAGCAGAAACATTAATATTTCCACTTTAATATTTGGAAACGAGTTCTAGAAATTCATATTGCTTCAAGTTTGTTTGGTAGCTCAGCCTGAATGCCAACATGTTGGGATAGTTAAGGAGTCGATGCTTGTAGCGTCCAGCTTATTTGCAAAATAATGCAATGATTGAAGTAGGCAAAAGAAAGAATTATTGTGCGTGATTGAAGGTGAGCATGAACTCCTGATGAAACTAGAGAATTTCTAATATTGTTACGACCTACATAGTTTTTCACATTCTTTTGCAATTACAGAATTCATTACTAAGACTCATTTCATACATTTTAGATTTTCTTAATTACTCATTGTTTTTCATTAGTTGTTCAATTGTTTTTTTTTTTATTAAATGAAAAAGAAAACTTCCAAACCCGAAGAAGCACACATGTCAGCTTAAACCTGCTAGTGTGATCTACAATTAAGAATAATGATATGACCACAAAAGAGATTATTTTTTTCGCAATAAATTTAATTTAAACAGATAGCTACTTCATACTACTAACACCCAATATTGTCATTGGGTTTTAACAAAATAACATTCTATAAACTTGCATCAAGGAAAAACATACACATCTTATAATACCAGATTTTTTTTTTTTTTATATTCCTATCATATTTTAAATAATTTAGTTTTTCTAAAAATAAGATCTGTGTCTACTATGTAATTCAATTAATGTATCATAAACAAAAGATTAGGTACGCTATTAAAAACCAAAAATATGAAAAATAATAATTTGATGTTACCTTCCAAGATACCTATGTAGTTTCCTACAGTTAATAAACGTGAATAAAATTCCTCTAGGGAAACAATATTCGCAAATTGTAAAATACCAAGTTTATTCAAAGCTATTTTTTTAGTAGATATGTCTGCCATTTTAGAGAAGAGTAGACCTTGTTTGTTTATTGTACTATTTTCTATTACAAGCAATGATCGTTTGGTGTAAAAACGATAGAAGAGTTTGATTTAAACTCGTTTGCGAGGTTTTCTGATGGAGATACACAAAATATTATGTGTTGTCACCAAATATACGATCAGCTGATTTCTTTGTTTAACTAATGCGACAGTAATAGCACCATACAACGAGCTGTTGTGACACGTCAGATGCGCTACTAATTACGTAAACTATACTAAATTATCCTCAATATCATATAGATAAAATTAAATCACACGATTACACAGTTTCTAAAACTAATAATGCAAAAACAAACCTTGAATGTTCTTACCTTTGTAATGGACTCGAAGATTATTTTGAGACAATCCAATGTAGCTAAATTTGTCCTTGGTACTCCACGATCTTGGCAAGGGCGTTTCTTCTTCGTTAACATTAGGATATAGCAATTTTAAACGATCTACAGTATCACTTTGCACTTGATTTTGGGAATCCATCGTTCCCCGTCCACTACCTAGCGCAGCCATTTCTAATTTACAATTAATTTTGATGTCAGTGACGTCACTTCCACTAGTGTTTCTGAGATACTACAGAGGTCGCTACTGCACCGTGTTTATTACCATAGACAATGCTGCACAATAAATTCTATCGATAAAAATCGTAAAAGGTCAACAACTTGCTATACTACCATGAGCTGTATAAGCAGGCCCGAAACAAGTAAGCGATATGTCTTCCACCTAACATCTGCCACCAGGTGGCCTACTACCATCTCTTAAAACCATGCAAGATCCAGTAAGGGAGATGTCGCCTTACATCATGTATCGCGCTGTCTTGCTTACTCACTGGATCTTGCATATTTTTAAGAGACGGTAGTAACCCCCCTGCGCCCTCAAGCTCACTCACTCTTTTTCGGATCGCTTGGAGAGGTCTTTATAAACCCTCTAATGTATGTAAGGTTACCATCGTCTCTTATAGCAGGCCCGAAACGAGTGAGTTAACCAGATAGCGCAACACATGATGTAAAGCGACATCTCACTTACTCAATCGTACTTGTATGATTTTTAGAGATGATAGTAAGCCACCTATACCGTAAACACATGTTTTATGCATCATTTTCGAATGAGATAAGATAATATCCACAGAAACGGATAGCGATTTAAAACAAACCGAACCTTGGTGTATACTTAAGTAAACTTTTTATAATAAATATGGCAAATCAGGGATCGCCTAAATATTTAAAACATATTTTGTTTACAGTGGCCAGTAAATTACAACTTGTTAAAAATACTACGAGTGAAATTCTAGAACAACAACAACTTTATCATGATGAAATACTTAAGGTAAGTTATTGGTAAGTTATAGACTACACAATGGACAACACATTTTAGCAGACAGTTTGTGAATATTTGTGTTGTGTTGTGATTGTGACGGAATAAAGCTTAGATTACGAAAGGTTTTAAACAAGTAACTTCTACAGCTCGGCTTAATATTTATACAACACAATACACAACAATTATTTGCATCTTTACGAAATATATTAATCTAGGTCAAATACAAAAGAAAATATTTATTCAAGTCCCTTCTTTTTACTAAAAGAAATTTTGCATATGATCATGCATGACAGCATGACTGATGGACTGCCCTACGTCAACTATCTTTGGGAATGTAATAAGCAATTACTAGATATTTATACATCTATCTGTTGATCCTAATCGCAATTTTTAATATCCATAGGAAGAAAGGGAGAGGTCTATTCTCAAGCTGAACCCACACTTACTACTTTACAAACTTAAATCTAACTACTTACAATAATTGTTTTGGAAATTCGAAATCTTTGATAATTTCTCTATACCTATGCATATAATATGTACTTAGGTACTTACTCATTTGAATCTTTTACAGATATATCAAGAAATTCGAAATCTTTGATAATTTCTCTATACCTATGCATATAATATGTACTTAGGTACTTACTCATTTGAATCTTTTACAGATATATCAAGAAGCTTTTAAAACCCTTATTGAAAATACAACAACTTATAAAGGCATTCTCAATGAAATAATGCAATCTTACGAAAACTCACTCAATATTAGAGATGAGCGCATATCTCAGTTCATCATACAAGATGTAAGTATCCACAATACCAAAGCTATTTTACCGGTGTCAACTTAGCAGGCTACTTTATTTTCAAAGTTTATTTTATTCACGAGAGGCAGGCTACTATACTTTTCTCGTGAATAAAAAATAAATATTTTATTTATTTATTAAATAGCAAACAAAACAATCATGAGTGAGAATAAATTCAAATTTAAATACTGTGTAGATCTTAATTGTAATCCAATAGATTATAAACGCTAGAGTAATAAAGTACGCAATAAACAGGGGGTTACCACCATCTCTTAAAGCCATGCAAGATCCAGTGAGTAAGAGGAATGTCGACTTACATCATGTATTAAGCTGTCTCACTTACTCACTGGAACTTGCATGGTTTTTAGAGTTAGTAGGTACTCAGAGCAGCGACTTAACATGAAAACAAAAACTATCTAGGTAAAACTTTTAGCTACTAGGCCGTATGGCCCGTATGATGATGCTAAAAAGTGGAATACAGACAACAGAAAAAAATATTACTTGGATATTGACAGTATTTGACAGTGACAGTACAGCCAGCTGTTTATCAAATCAATCAATCACTATCATTTGTTTTGTTTTCAATTGAAATTTGAATTATCAATAAATTTTATTATTATCTTTGCTTTGTTTCAATTTGCTAGACGTCTTTCTTGTCCCAAGATTTTGTTAGGCATAAAAATTTAAAAGTGTCAACTATGTCAGCCTCCGGTGACAGTAGAATCCCAACTGTTTACGTCTTGGATGGCGGGTTTTCTTCACAACTTTCTTGTCATGTCGGCACGACCGCCGACGGCGATCCTCTATGGAGCGCCAGGTTCCTGCAGACGCATCCAGAAGACGTTGTTAAGACGCACTTGGACTTTTTGCGAGCCGGCTCAGATATCATCATGACCAACACCTACCAAGCTTCTGTCGGAGGATTTGTTAAACATTTAGGTGTAACTCCTGAAGAAGGTCTGACTATTATTCGCCGAGCGGTTGAACTAGCGAAACGAGCAAGACAAATGTTCCTTGAAGAGTGTCAATCACCTCCAGAACGTAAGCCACTTATCGTCGGTTCTGTTGGTCCCTACGGAGCTCATTTACACGATGGCTCGGAATACGACGGGCACTACGCCGATAACACCTCTCCAGATACCATGCGTGAGTGGCACACACCTAGAATCAAGACTTTATTGGATGCAGGCGTTGATATGCTAGCATTTGAAACCATTCCATGTCAGGTAGAAGCCGAAATGTTAGTAGATTTATTAAAAAAATATCCTGAAGCAAAAGCCTGGTTGTCATTAAGTTGTAAAGATGATAAAAGTCTGGTACATGGGGAAGACTTTCAAACAGTTGTGAAGAAATGTTATGATTTAAATCCGGAGCAGATTGTGGCTATTGGTGTTAACTGTTGCTCCCCAGCGGTGGTCGCTAACTTGTTTAGAGGAATTAACAAAGACAGAGAAGACAATCCTATACCATTTATCACATATCCAAATTCCGGAGAAAAATATAATCCAGACTTAGGATGGGTAGACCGGGACAAGTGTATCGGGTTAGATATGTACGTCCATGAATGGTTGGACTTGGGAGTCAGATATGTGGGAGGATGCTGTAGGACGTACGGGACTGATATAACTCGTATTAAGACACAAGTCAGAAGCTGGTTGGAGATGAAGAAAATTGAATTGTCAAAATCTACTCTTTGAACATTTATTTATTGTACAGCAAGAAATATATATTTTTACAATTGGCGAATTTAATGCTATAAGCATTTTTATAAAAGTTTATTGTACCGCATGAATTTTATAATTAGAGGATTTAATACTTAAAGCATTATAATTATTACAGACAACCATTAGGTAAAATTTGTGATATATATCCTAGTTGAAACAGGGTAGGTTACTTGCTATTAATAAAAATACATGCCTGTAACTACTGTACCAGACATATTACAAAAATAATTTATGGACTAATCCCATAATAAGATCTATCCGTGGCAGGTATGGTTACGAGTGTATTTCTCTGACTAAGCTTCAATTCATACATGAGTTGCCATCAAAATAAAATGGTCTCCTATTTTTGAAGATTTTAATGTATTCCAGAAAGTATTTGGTATCTCGGTGCGCAAAAAACAAAGAGATGATAAAATAAAATCTTTGGTTGGAGAAAATGAGGAACTGAGGGAGAAAAACTTGAAATTAACATTCGAAATATCCAAGTTGAAAAAAGATATGGGCAAGGTATGATATGCCAAGTGATGTGTACGTACTGGCATAATTTGTCTGTATCATCATCATCATTAATTTAAGAGCTAGGCTCTTGTCAGTGGAGTTTTGTCTATCATTTGCCAGTTCCTTTATTTCTTGATACAACATGACGTTTGGCTTCTCCTTTATCTGTATGATATAACTATGCCTTGGTCTACCTGGACACCTTCCTTCTATCTTTCCTTCAATGATGTTCTTCATCAAAACATAGTGTTGTATAAAGTTTCTGTATATGTCGAATATTTTTGTATTAATATTATATTGTGCTACTTGTCTTATTGTCTTGCCTGTAAAGTAGATGCTTTGGTAAAAGATTTTGTTCAGATACTGAAATACTAATTTACCCTACCATCCACCTAAAGCACATTACGGATTTCTCATGGATTTCCATAAGAAATCCTGCAGTACTTTTTGAGAAGAAGTTAATTATCAACCTTATCCCATATAGACAAAGCTGAAAATACTGTAAAATATTATTTACTCCTTGATAATTTAAGCTGTGTCTGAATCGAATAAGGCTGATATTTAATTAGTTGAAAAGTGCTTAAAATATTTTTCTCATCATGGTCAAAGAAAATATACACTATGCTAATCATGATAAGAGTCTAATTTTCATTTGTAGAGGCATCCATCTTGCTCATCAGAAATTAATATTATATTGTGTTTTGATAGTCCTGTTTATAGAAATTGAGATAAAAGTATAAGATCATGCATATAACTATACATTTATAAAAGTGTATGTAATGCACATATTGTTTGTTACTGTGTTGGAAATATATGTGGTTGAACTTTACCTATTACTGTGTTTTTATTTATAGGTACTTATGTCAATGTTTTCAAATATCAGATCACTTTTTTGCTAGATTTTAGACCATGTTTTTGTTGGTGGAATCCACCATCTCTTCCTCATCTTAGCGCTTTCCTGGTTGCTTCCTTAGTTGACTACTTTACGGGAATTTACGGGTTCGGTGTGTTCTTGACCGGATATCACAACCGCTTTCCCTTCCAGCTGAAAGACGATAAGTTCTCAGACTACCTGACGCTGATGAGAGAAAGAGACGCTCGCTACACGCTCTACTTCGAGAACCTAGGGCTCCAGATGAAGCTGAAAGAGCTGGACGGCAGCTCGTACCCCGTTGACGAGGCATACGGGGACCCAGTCGTGTTAAGGATCGCGCTTGACCGATGCAGGTACAGCTGAAGAAACCCGTCCCTATTTATATTTCCATTTATTTTATATTGAGCTGATAAACACACCATCCGGTTAACTAAGCATATGGACGCCATCAGGAGACTCGCACTAGCGCGTTGCCGACCCTGGAGGATTTATTTACCATACCATTGATGTGCATACTTTCAAACGTACAGGGCGACTTTCTCAACGTCATTATTTATAACTTCTTTTTGACGTGTCAACGTCTTATAATTCGATGGAGCCGGCTGCACGCACGAAAAAACATGACGCAATGCGGCGTTACCTCGCTCTGAGGCGTTCCATTTAAGGCTTGAAGTGCAAGCGAATTTCTTATGACGTTGTCATGTTCAACTATCGTCAGTAAACAGACTTTACAGACAACCGTTTTTTTTTTAAACATTGTTTTCGGAAAAGTTATATGCTCCTTTCGGAGAATCAACTTATTTCAGGGAGCAGCTATCAGCAACGCACAGTGAGCTGCAGAAGATGACGGAAGAGTATGCGGATACAGTCCCTCAGCGGGAGTACGACATCCTGAGTGCCAGGAATGACGAGAACCTAAAGCAGCTGCAACGGCTGCAGACGGAGTGTTCAGGGCTGCAGGACCAGCTGAAACGTGTCTCATGTCAGTTTATCATCAGCCATAATTTACTGCTGGAAATAGGTCAATCCCATTGGCTATTAGGCTATTGTCTTCGGCTTAACCTACGTATGGATATACATAATGAATAACGAGCACCTGGCTCGAGCAACGGCTGCAGACGGAGTGTTCAGCGCAGCAGGACCAGCTGAAACGCGTCTCAAGTTGGTCTTCATCATCTAAACCACAGCACTCCTGAAAATAAAGGCCTTTTCCATTAGCTATTTAGCCTATTGACTCCGGCTTAGCCTACGTACCTATGGCTTTGAAATCCCGACCTTTAGATATGATGTCATACATGATAAATAACGAAAAACTGAAGCAGCTGCAACGGCTGATAAGTGCTCGCTGTAGGACCAGTTGAAACGCGTATCATGTGATTCTTCCTCAAGGTCTTCATCACCTCAATTTAATACAGTAAGTTGCTGGAAACTAAAAAATGACCTAAACTTACTAATGGCTAATAAGCCATGTAGTCGGATTGTCCCCGTCTTTTCCGATAGATGTGAGAGTTGGCTGAGGGTGAGCTAAGACGTTTAAACTTCCTTTCAGTGTTAAAGAAGAGTTTGGAGGAGGAATTGATTGAGAGTCGCGAGCGTTGCAGCGAGTTGGAGCGAGCAGGGACTCCGCGGCCGCAGTGGGAGCTCTGTGCAGACTTCATTGGTGGAGGTCGAGACAGGTAAACACACTTCAACCATGAATCTTCCTGGGCCAATTTTATGTAGGTTTTAGCCCTTGACAGGATAGAAGAAGAAGAAGAAATACCTAAATACGGACAAAGCCAGAAAAAGAACAGGACACCCAGGTATTTTTTATTTATATCCTGCAAAAGATCGTCCAGAAAGCATCGTTTACCTGCCACTTCAATTCTAGACTTCTTCTACCAGATTTTGCAGACGCGGTTGACGGCGACTGCTGGCAGCTTCATATTGTATACTTATAAAATTTAAAAATCTCACATGGCGGATAGTAATGTTACTAAGATTTCCATGCAAAATAGATGTTAGAGTAGAGTCTGCAGAGACCCTGGTCACAGAATGCTACACTAGCTGGGTGAAGTCATTAAAGAAAGGCTTACCTACTCAGGAACGATGATTATGACGTAGAATTTCTCTCTACGTTAAAATCTTCAGGCTGTTATTTTTTCATTTGAATGAATGCAGATGGCGTCAGCTAGCAAGAGGATTGTCTTCGAGAGATATCCTCAGGGTGTTACTGAAGGAGCTGGGTCCTGCAGCGGAGAGCGAGCAACTTGAACACTTCGATGGTCTTGTACGTCATTCATTGGATTCCTATCTTTTCATCTACAACATATATGTATGTCTGTTCTGCCGTTTCCTTACTTTTTTGTTTGGTTTTTCATATCAAATATAGGGTAGATTCCATTTCTATGTTTATAAATTCGTATTTAGTCATCTATTTCTGGACAACTCTTATAGACGGGTTGAAAGCGGCTTCCACGAAAGGAAGAAAAGGTGGGGGAGGTATATAAAGGTTTAATAGATACTTCATTATATTATGTAAAACTAGTCTCCTAATTTCAACATACACCTTGGTATGTTTCTCTATTTTAACACCAAAATACAATACCTATCATAGGGATCATTGATCTTTTAATTAAGTGACGTGAAAGCTGAACTAAACATCGTCCGTTTAATTGTTAGAGCCCAATTATTTTTCAGGGCATGGATCCCATGATTCCCCCATACCTTCGCTACGAGGGTAAGGTGCGCAACTTGCGGCTGTCCCGGCGCGAAGTCAGCGTCATCATCAACGACATTTGGCTCGGGAAGCTGGAGCATGGCCAGGATCTGTCCATGCAAGATTATGTCACCAAGTACTTCGAGGACAGGTCAGTAGGCTCACGCGCGTTTTAATTTGCAAAAAAGCTATCTTGCAGCTAGTGACATAAGCAATATAACTTTTAGCCCCTTTTTGCTCCCATTTTCCCCCCAATCAGAAAAAGCTCTCGACAAAAATGACAAAAAATAACAAAGAACACGTGTGCCAATTTTCATTAGGATTCGTTTAGAAATGCGACCTCCAGCCCGGAACAAACAGACAGACAGACATCTGGACGAAGAAAACTTGGCCACTCTTGAAATAGAGATTCTCGCTCGCTTTGCTCGCTCGGACAATTAACCAAACATCCTAAATATGTAGATACCAACAACCGAGCGTGCGAGCTGAGTGGGCATACAACCTCTGCGCCGGGGCTGAGCAAATGCTGGACGAGCCGCAAGTCAAGCTGTTCTGGGGGGTCCTCCACGGGCACCTCAGCGAGGACATCTACTGGGGGCACCGCGCACAGTGGCTGCGGCTTAGAGACCTGCTCTACAAGCATAGCAAGGATGGAGAGGTACACACAGACGCTTTCTCTCGACTTAGATTTCGGTCTCAGCTGGTTGAAACCCAGGTTATATTCCTCTGCTTTTTCTTCTCTTCGCTCGGTCTTCGATGTCCGAAGGATGGTATGCTTCTTCTTCTTAGCGTGTCGACGTTCACCTTATATACCCTTGGATGCCCAAAATTGGGCCACCCTCACAGCGTTCTCTGTAGCCCTGTACGTATGTACGATGGTATGCTTCTTTCCACGAATAGGTACATGTGTACTCTCTTATATTTAGTACTAGCTGTTCCCCGCGGCTCCGCCCGCGTGGGACTCGGTTATATCGCGCCCAAAAGTAGCCTATGTTTAACCTCAGGTCGTTAACTACATCCCTACCAAATTTCATCACAATCGGTCCAGCAGTTTAGCCGTGAAGAGGTGACAGACAGACAGACAGACTTTCGCATTTATAATATTAGTATGGATAGTATGGATACTCTCTCTCTCTGCAGTTTACTTACTCAGATAAGATTCACTTATGATATTTATCATTTTGAAAGTCAGCAGTGGATATCTTAGGCAATAAACATTCCAAAGAAAAAAGATTGAAAGCGTACATATGGTATACCAGAACTCACTTATTGTCTCTTTTTTTTTCTTTTTCTCTCGAAAGGATGGTGGAGCGATTTTTGAAATTAAATCCACATTTATTACACCAACATACTTAGGTACAATGGGATAAGAAAATACTTCGTTGCTTTCTCAGACAATCACAACAGAGGAGTTTGAGAAGCACGCGAAAGCGGCGTTTCCTCTGAAAAGCGAAGTAGATATCAAGAATCTGATGGACGTGATGAGGAAGCAGCTCAAGCTGAAGATGAACAGCAACGAAGTCAACTTGGACAAGTTGTTTCAAGAGGTGATCTTGACAAAGTTCAATACTGACTTATTAGGCAAAAAGCTTGGTTTACATGATGGTGGTATGTTTACAGTAAATTGACACTATACCTAAGGTGGACAGAAATAAACTGCTTATATTTTAAGGGCGGGTTCAGTTCAATTCATAAAGGTAGATCACTAAGCTGAACAACTTTTTCAAATAAACTCATATCGGAATACGAAAAATTATTTTTGACCCCCCATACAAATAGAGTGATTCTCAATTTGTATGGAGGGGTCAAAAATAATTTTCTGATCTAGTTTAATAAGTGAAAATAAAAATACCATATGAGATTTTAGTAACGTAGACGCTAGCGACTGTGTTTATGAAATCTCAGGGTAGACGAACAGTAAGTGGTTTGAATCCCCCCCTAAAAATTTGCACCTTATATATTGACCAGAATACTCTGATGCAGACCGAAGAAGGTTTCGACCGAGTGGAGTTCGCCAGGGAGCTGTACCGTCAGCGGCAGCTGGCGCAGGACAAGTACATCCGGGAGGTGGCGGGCGAGCTGCGGGGCAGGCTCGCCGCCGCCCGCGCCGTCTCCGTCGAGAGCGTGAAGCGGGCGTTCGCCATCGTCGACCCGGCTATTGGTGAGACACTTCTATACGCCTTTTAAACCCATCCTAGTATTGTAAACTAGCTTTCACCCGCGTAAATTTCGGGAACAGAAATTTCCTGAAATTTCGCATACACATAGCTAGAAGTATTGAGAAGAACAAAGGGTACCTTTCATCCCGGGAAAAAGCACGGTTTCCGAGGGAAATTCATGCGGGCGAAGCCGCACGTGCGATTTTATACTACTATGGTTTTCCATGTTTTAGTATAAATGGCGATAGACATATCATCTTGATGTGATGTCTTATACATTGTAAGAAAAAATATACCGCTAAGGCTGCCGCTTGCACGTACTAATTTCTAATATGAAAATAATTTCATATCAAATCAATAAGTTTCGCTAACAGATAATGATTACGTTTAGTGATACACGTACCTAGCAATGTGTTTGCGATCTGCATTATCGGGGTCAGTCGGGTGTGCGTTGATAAAATATAATTAGCATTAGATTATAATGTCTCGTACCCGTACCGTACTATACGGTACAACGCATTACTACTGGTGCCTTACTACCATCTATAAAAACCATGCAAGAACGATTGAGTAAGTGAGATGTCGACTTACGTCATGTATTGCGCTGTCCCGCCTACTCAATCGTTCTTGCATGGTTTTAGTGGTAGTAAGCCCCCTGCATATAAATAACTTGATCCATTGGTCTCTGCCTCCGTGGTCCAGTGGTTAAGGCCTTTGCCTGTAGATCCGGGGGTCGAGGGTTCGACTCCCACGGGAAGCATACTTTGTTGTTTCCAGTTTCGTTAGGACGCTTTATCGCTTTCGGATCTCTATATGAGTGGGCTACAAGGGTATCGAATTTCAACTTTGGTTAACATTTTTTAAATGAACACTGGTGGCTTACTATCATCTCTTTAAACTATGCAAGAACGATTGAGTAAGGGAGATGTCGCCTTACATCATGTATTGCGCTGTCTCGCTTACTCACTGGAACTTGCATGGTTTTTAGAGATGATAGTAGGCCACCTGCAGCTATAAAAAAATTAAAAATTACAGACCACATCCGCATGGAGCGCTACATTCGCTGGTCGTTCTCCGAGCAGAAGGCCCCGCTCAGCAGCGTGACCCCGCTGCCGCTGCGGACCATCGCTGCTCGGCTGGCTGCTGGAGACATCGAGCGCGTGGGGCCGAGATACCGCACGCATCGCAAAGGATACAAATGATTTGATGATAATATTAATCAGCATATATTAGTTTAAAAAATATTTTTGTTTTAAGTATTGAAAGATCATTATATTTATATGCATGAAAAGTTTATACATTACATATATTCTTGAATTACTAGAGTATTCTGTAATCTGTGCTTAAATAAATATTATGTATATGAAGATTTAGTTTGTGATATGAAGCAAGAAGTCACTTTTTTTTTCCCCCCTTTTTTATCGACTCGGTAAATATCGGTTTTGTCAAGTAGACTTTAGCAGGCACAGCACTACGTTTTTCTTTTTTGAATAGTTTATACGGCCATGGAATCTAGTCCTTTAAGGCCTTTCTTGAATTTATTAATCTTCTTCAGTCCTACTTAAGTCAGTCGAGTCAATATTCAAGTCAATAGTCAAGTCCAGTCAAGTAAGTAAGTCTAGTCTGAGTCAGAAGGCTAAGTGAAGCGGTGGAAAAATTTCACTTAGCTATATCATGGAGTTTTTGAATAGTTTATACGGCCATGGAATCTAGTCCTTTAAGGCCTTTCTTGAATTTATTAATCTTCTTCAGTCCTACTTAAGTCAGTCGAGTCAAAAATTCAAGTCAATAGTCAAGTCCAGTCAAGTAAGTAAGTCTAGTCCACATACTAAATTGGTCTAGTCTGAGTCAGATGGCTAAGTGAAGCGGTGGAAAAATTTCACTTAGCTATATCATTGAGATTTTGGTGACAAAGATAAAAAGTCACGTAATCGACACTGTATCACTTCCCAACACTCACGCTTGTTCACGAACACTTTGCGAATAATTAACCACCAATATTATGCACAAACACTCGAAAAAACCTAAGTTTTGGAAATTAAATACAGCGCGGACATTAGCGACAGTTTACTTTCCCTCCAAAAACTCATATCATGGAGATTTTGGTGACAAAGATAAAAAGTCACGTAATCGACACTGTATCACTTCCCAACACTCACGCTTGTTCACGAATAATAAACCACCAATATTATGCACAAACACTCGAAAAAACCTAAGTTTTGAAAATTAAATACAGCGCGGACATAGCGACAGTTTACTTTCCCTCCAAAAACTCCGCACTACGTTTTAGTTGTCTTGTCATGTCAATGTCACGTTAGAATTGACATTTCACACAAAGTCGCACATGTGCATTTGTTATTGTTTTTATTTAATTGTGATATTAACTTGTAATTATGGCAGATATTTTAGACAATGAAGAGACTGACAAAGATACTGTAGATCCAAAAACCTTAGAACAACTTTTTAACAAAAAATACGACTTAATTACTGAAACATCGGTGTCCCTCAAGAAATCTTACATAAATAAGATAACAGGTACTAAGTAAGTACATTCTTTTAATAAAAATTGCTACAACCTAATATCTACAGTACAAATCATTACGTAGGTACGTACCTATACATTTTCAAGTTACTGCAATGTTTTAAATTTTATAACCTCAAAATTATAAATTTACGCGTTACGTTAACGTACGAATAAAACAATAATTTTTAAGTTTATGTCTATCAAAAACCTGCTTTGATGGAATACATTTCCGCGGTTTCAATAGCTGCCTGTTTATTTAATAAAAAATAAGTAAATATATAGGGGCAAATCACAGATTTTTTATATTATTTATAAAATAATATAGATGATTAGTTGTTTATAATTTCCAGATCATTAAAATTAGCAGTCAGCTTACAAAACAACAGTATAGAAGTGTACGTGTTCCACAAAGGGTCGCTATCAAAGACATGCAGACTGAGCGGGCATGAGAAAACCCTCAAAGAGGTGGTGTTTAGTCCAAAAGATGATCATTTGTTGTATTCTACTGGGGAAGATGGGCTTGTAAAGTTGTGGGACACTAGGAAAGGTGGTAGCTGTGTCCAGGAGTACAAAGGTAAACCATTGTTTTTTTTTGTGAAGATATGAAAAAAAACAAATTACTGTCAAAAGTTGATTGACTTATACTCAGCAATCTTGAAATGGAAAACCCAAGCTGCTTTGCAATTTTTGCATGTCATGCCTAAAAAATGTTATTATCTGAATTATCAAGGTGATGATGACCTTCACTCACATAACAATTCTAAAGAAGAAAAATTGTTCACATGGTATAAAAAAATAATAGACATTAAAACAAAATGTAAAAAGTATATATTTTTTTAATTTCATTGTACATAAGAAATACCGAATTAAATAGAAAAGAAGAAGAACATACAATATATTAATGCATAGTATAAAAACTCGTATTAATCAACAAACACAAAATCTTTTTTTAGATGTAAAATTCCAAATATTGTACACATATTCCAGATGAAGAATCCGACATAGTGCGGCCTTACGAATGCATGGACGTGTCATGCAACGGGAGAGTGTTGTGTGCGGGCAGTCAGGTTGTGGAGGATGACGCATACCTCGTGTTTTGGGACACAAGGAACACGAAGCCCCTTGGTGGATATTGGGAGTCGCACACAGATGATATTACTCAGGTGAGCATCTTTTCATTTGTGTGCTAGTTGTCTGTCAGTCCAATTCCTTGAAAATTTCTTGACTGACCTGGCTTTTCTGCATCAGGGATCAAAATTATGACCATGCCAAGATTTAGTAGCAAAATTAGTTGAAATTAGTCATTCAATCTCAGAATTATAAATAAATATATAGGGATAAATCACACAGATTGAGTTAGCCCCAAAGTAAGTTCGAGACTTGTGTTATGGGATATAACAATCATAATCATTTATTTTTTGTAACTCAACAATATTATATTTTATGACAAATACACATATAGATAAACATCCAAGACTCAGGACAAACCAAAAAGATCATTTTTTAATCTTGACCTCATTAGGGATCGAACCCTCCTGAGTAGCCATCAGGCATGTTAACCATTACGCCACGGAGGTCGTCAAATTAGTCAGTCTGTAGTTTAAAAGTTACAAGCATGTTTTGGTGGCCATGCCCAGAAGCACACTTTCTGTGTGTTAAATAAAGTTTTAATAATTAATAGACTCTTGGAATATATATAATCTTGTAAAATAGTAAATTTGAGTGAGTTATTTTTTTAACTTCACAGGTAAAATTCCACAAAGAAAAGACCGAAATAATAGCAACAGGCTCCCTGGACGGTCTACTTAACGTCTTCAACGTCATGGAACAATCAGAAGACGATGCTCTAGTTTACTCTTTGAACGTCGAGAACTCCATCGAGAGAATATCATGGCTAGACGGCAGGCGGTTGGCTTGTATCACGCAGTCCAATGATGTGCAGCTGTGGGACTCGGAGACGGGAGACTTGGTCAAGAGCTACGGCAGGGATAAGGTTGCTAGAAGTATTAAGGTAAGGTTAGTTTTTATTAGAAACGGTCTAGTAGAATCCATACTTCCATACTAATGTTATAAATGCGAGTATCTCTGTCTGTCTGAACCGCTGGACCAATTTTGGTGAAATTTAGTATGGATATAGTTAAGTGTAGTGTAGAGAATCATCATGCACACTTGCTATAGTAGAGTGTGGAGGAAAAAGTGAGCCTGTAAAAAAATGTAGCAAATAAGAATCTTTAGCACAGAATTAGTAATAGTACTACGTATCTTTAGTCTATTTCAAGAATTAAAAGAGTAGAACCTATTTTACATACATACATATAATCACGTCTTTATCCCATAGTGGGGTAGAAAGAGCCTAGGGCCATAAAACCTTAGACCACGTTTAGCATGATGGTAGTTAAAACAGGAAATCAATAGTGACGGGTTGCTAGCCGCATCACCTATGTCATGATTTCCCCATTCGCCGATTCCCTCAATCGACTTTTACGGCTTGCGCGGGAATAGAAGCAGCTGGTACATTCAATGTTTTTCTTTTTCTCCCAGACCAGCATGGAAGGACCTATTTTAAAATTTAGAATGCATACCTACTTGTTATTTCAGAGAAGTAAGGACGACGATTGCTACATAGTGGACGCCTTCACATCCATAGACGACACGCCCGTGATACTGGCTGGCTCCTACGGCGGGGACGGGTAACATTATTTCTGTCACCATTACGTCAAATTACATAAAACAGCTAAACTTAAAATCTCTCTCTCGAAGATTTTCTTTTTGGGGCGCGAGAGCACATCCCTATCGCTCCTGTCACTCTACACACATTTTTAACATTTGCGCCCAGCCAAATGAAATGAGAGTATTGCCGATAAATTTGTTAATTCCCTCTAATGTGTAAAGAGGTCAGGAAAAGTAGATAGGCAGACACTAGGTTCTGAAGACAGATTTATTTATTTATATAGATTCTTAAACACACTACTACTAGATGCAACCGAGAAAGTACTAGGATCATCATCATATCGTGTAGGCGTCACGGTCAATCGACCATGCACACCCTGGTGTCAGAGTTCTTCGGAAACGCCTCTCGGCCTCTGACGTGGTTCCTTTAACGACTACCAGATGGCAGCCGCGACCAACGGCTTAACGTGCCTTCCGAAGCACGGAATCATCTTTTGTCAGACAATCAGGTGATTCAAGCCCGCAATGTCCTAACCAAACTGGAAACAACTAATTAAAGTATGCTTCCCGTGAGAATCGAACCCACGACCCCCGGGTCTACAGGCAAGCGGCTTAAGGCAGTGCTAGGATGAAAAAGAACTAAATAAAAAGGAATCTAGTGCTATTTCTGAAAATTATGACTGAGTTTCAGTTTTAATAAAAACACTACTCACGTACTCTATGAAAATATTTGTTTTCAGCAATGTCCTGAGGTCCGTTTCCGTTATCAACAAGAAGTTGGTACCATCGTCCAATTTCGCACAGAACAAACAGATTGTCAGATGCTGCTGGTACCATAAAGATGTGAGTACTGGCATATTGAAAATATATATATATAAAAATCAATTGCTGTTTATCAGTCTGGCTAAAACTAGAATGGCTGGGCCGGTTTGGCTAATGTTTGTCTTGAAATATATGTGGAAGTTCAGGGAGGGTTTAAAAGGTGAGAAAATTGCGTTAGGGAGGTACGGAGTTCCCCGGGTCAGCTAGTTTTTAATAAGTTTTATGGCTCGGATGCAAATATTTTAATCGACTATCTTATTATTATTTTTATGAATTTCACCTTTATATGTCTTTACATTCCTCAGAAAAATTGATTTTATAAGGGTTCTGTTTTTGCCTTTTAAAATACGGAACCCTAAAATGATTTGTTTTGTTTCACTTTAATTAAGGACTGCTAGAACCGGTACAGACACCTTAAAAGATTTACCCCCGTATTATGAGCCCATGTTAGCTAAAATGTGTGGCGTCTCTTTCTTTCACGTGCAGTGTCAGGTAAGAGAAAAAGAGACAAAACATATTTTAGTTAAAATGGGCTTAACAAACGTTTATTTCAGAACGACTTGTTGGTGACAGCGGGCGAGGGTGGCACCATAGCCGTGTGGCAACATCCCACCGGCGAAGTTGCCACGAGTTCGGCGGGGAAACTCAGCTCCACGCTCAGCCAGCTTCACGTCAACCGACACAAACCTTACTGAAATATATGTTTACTAGTCAATGCGCTTTTTTTCTTGTCGAAATTTCTTTTTTCGTGCGGATGTGCGCCATCTTATAAAGTCTCATAAATGCAATTGCATTTGTCGTCCTGGGGGCTTACTATAATCTCTAAAAACTATGTAAAAACAATTGAGTAAGCGAGATGTCGCCCATCATGTGCGCTATCTCGCTTACTCCTTTCGGGCCTGCTATAACAGACGATAATAACCCTACAGTGGAAGTAAGGCGTGTGGGGAAGGAATTAACTTATTGTGCAATCATCTGTAGATTTTGTATACAATAAATGAACTTTACTATATTCGCTCTCGCATTTGGCAGCGATTATGAACCATATGGATTACATAATACGATTCATCACAAACATTATGTTCCTCAACCATAAGATTTCGCTTGTTCGGATTTTGTTTTAAAAATTTGTAATCCCGCTACCGCTTTTACATTTTTTTTTATACAAAATCGCTAACGTAGTCACTAGCAAATGCGTTTGCAAAATGATATGAGTGACTTCATCATCATTTCGTGTAGGTGTCACGGTCAATCGACCATGCACACCCTGGTGTCAGAGTTCTTCGGAACCGTCTCTCGACCTCTGACGTTGTTCCTTTAACGACTACCAGATGGCAGCCGGGACCAACGGCTTAACGTGCCTGTCAAAAACATAGGACGACACGAAATCTCAATAATTTTTTGATTGTTTTTAAATGGGAAATTAATTAAATATTAAAGACAGTTGTGAGCATAGTCAATTTTATTTACAATATATATATTAAGATTGGTTTAATATATATTAAAATATTAAACCAATCTTAATAATAGACACTATTAATTTTAATAATAAAATATTCAAGTCAAGAAATACATGCACTACTAAACAAATCAAATAATGCAACTAATTAAACGCCAGATGTCAGCACTGAGACAAACATACATAATGCAGACTTATCATTATACATAACACACACACATAAAAAACACACTTTTGATTGGTTATTTATTTGACATTTCCAGTTATAAAATTTATAACAGCTTTTTGTCTCATTAGATGGAAACTGGTTTTCTAAAGACAAAAATAACGGTCTTTTTCTAGCAAATAAATAAATAAAAATATAATAAATATATAGGGACAAATCACACAGATTGAGTTAGCCCCAAAGTAAGTTCGAGACTTGTGTTATGGGATATCAACGATACCATATATTATAACAAATACTTAAACATCCAAGATGGGAGATGAAGTTAACAAATGGCAATGGAGATCGAATTTAGGGGACTAAATACCCATACCACTCAGGGGTAAGTGTATGTATGGGCAGAAAATTGAGCTGTTTATGATTTTAACTTCTTGGTTTCTGATCCTTGGTGGCTTCCAGTCGTCTTTTAAAACCATGCAAGGTTCAGTGTGTAAGGGGGATGTCGCTTTACATGATGTTTTGGGCCGTCTCGCTTACTCACTGGATCTCGCATGATTTTAAGAGACGGTAGTATCCCCCTTGCTCACTAACGTCATCTGGCGGTGAAAAATATTAAACACTTTTCTTCTCAATCAAATAAGGTGTCGATTTAGCCGATGTAAAAAGGCCTGCGGAAGATACGTTTTAAGTATTTAGTCGTGCATTCATTTGTTTTTTCACACTACTGTCGCGGGTGTCTGTAGTTAGGGTTTTGTATTAAAATCCTTAACTACCTTAATTTCTGGATTTTCATACAAAATCCTATTTACAGTGTAAAATATAGCTTGATATCTGTGACAGCTGTCAAATCGTATACCTTTTCTTGTTAGTCTCTGTCGCACTTCTATATTGTCCATATTTCTGTCCTGCTTTTGACAGCTGTCCTAGAGATCAAGCTATATTTTAGTTTTTTTTTACTATAAGCCGTCGTAAATGCTTTTTTTTAAACACCTTATTTAATTATTGGTATAATTTACAAATAACTAGTCAAAATATGTATTTACAATAAAAAATGGAATATTTTTTTAAATAATTATATAATTTGTACTCAATTTAGAAACATACAAATTTTAAATGTAAATAAAATCAGCGTTAATATTATTTATTTATATTTATCTAAATAACTTATAAAAAAACATGGCTGCATTATACTAATTTATAAGAAATATTGAAGAGGCGCTCTCAATCTAAATGTTATGATTTAAAATATTTATTTGACGAAACCTATCGCCAATATGTAAAATAAAATATTTTGTATTTAAAAATACACTAACTAATTTAAAATTTATATTAAGACGAGACCTTAGTGAACACTAGCGCCACCATCAACTAAAAATCATTATTCACTAAAAACACAAGTTATCAAAAATCCGTGTTATATAATTAAGGTTCTGAATGTGAAGTTACTTTTAATCATATTAAAACATTAAATTATAGTTCCATTTAGTTACAAATTGCAAAAGTGGCCGCTTTTAACAATAATAATAAAGTTTTGTTTTTCAGGGGGGGTTACTACCGTCTCTTAAAACCATGCAAGATCCAGTGAGTAAGCGGGATAGCGCGCGACTTGATGTAAGGCGACATCCCCCTTTGGTTTTAAGAGATAGTGGTAAGCCACCAGTATATATAAAATGCTCAACATGCTTCATCAATATACCTACTTCGTCTTAATTTACAGATACCCACAATAATTATGGTAAAAAATCCTAAATTGTTATATTTGCTACCAATGTAGTGCGTCGTGAAGTTTTAAGTAAAATTTTGTCTCGACAGTCCTGTCTTCTCAAAGACGATTTGTGTTTTTCTCCTTTCGACGATGGGGGCGCCACTTCCGCGACTGAGAGCGTTATAAACGTATACTAGCATCTTTAAAAATTGCATTGTCTTTGGTTGCCGTGCAGTTGAAACGTGGCCATAGAGAATTTATAAACAATACCACAGGTAATTAATCTTTAGTATGTGTTTGCTGTTGTATGCCCTTATTCAAAATTACGATCTTTGCCGGTTGGCTCGAAAAAGTAATAATTTGCATAATGATAACAATTTCAACTGCACTAGCGCCATCTGTTTTTCAGTCACAGAGTTGACCCTAGCGGTAAGTCGTGGTATTAAATTACATACAATTTCACACATGAGCGTTAATATCAATCTTATGACTATCACAATACAGTCTGTTTTAGCTAATTCAAAGCGAACTTTAAGGCTGTAAAAATTAAAAAATACGTGCATTGATTCCTTTCTTATCAAAAGAATGAGAGTTTTCGATACTGACCTCACGCTAGATGGCAGTACTTTCGCGTGTAGTCCAACGGATTAATATTTTCAATTTCAATACTTTATATGATATAAATGAAATTCATGCTTGAAACTTACTACTACTACTTACTTTTGCAAATGTTGTATAATGCACTTGTGCGTAATTATTTTACATGCATATCATCACGCCTGCCTCCCGTAGAGGTATGCAGAGACTAGAGATTTCCATTGGCTACGATCCTTACAGACCTCTCTCGCTTCCTCCACACTGATCACTCTCGTCATACACGCTCGTCGATTTCGTAATAATTTTCATTAATTAGTTAAAATTCGCGGCATTAAAGTTGACCATAAACTGAAATGACCTTGAATGCGCAGTAGCCGATTTTTATACAAAATTTAAACGCGCGCAACCCCCCTGTTTGTATTCAACTTATGTGCCGGGTGTTGTAAATAATTCTAGTTCTCAAACCTGCAAACTAACTTAATGCAAACAGGTTCCATTCATATGTTTGTAGTTAATGCTCAGATCAGCCAAATAAACTATTTTTCTTTCTTTCTTTCTTTTCATTCAATGTTTTTCATGAAAATTCAGACATTTTACTGTTCTATCGGTGTAATCTAATTTACACCGACCAATTACAGGAGGCTATGAAAAAGCGGTCGCGCCATATATAGTGGTAACCTTCCGAAATAAGCGGTGCTTTTGTGGAAATGGGTACAGTTGTGTATAAATCCTCATACTAAGCAATATTTTTATTTGGACCGCAAGCTGAAATACCGCCATCTAGCGGCATCATCGAATACTCTCATTATCATGATAATATATCCACAATTCGATTCTCGACGGCGGTTGGTCTCGAAGCAAACCTAAGAGAAATAATCGCCAGGCGCAGAGATGAGAGATCACTTTGACGCGAGGAACATGATGAGTCTGTAAAAGAAGAAATTAAGATAAGAGAAGATTTTTCACTAAAAACACAAGTTATCAAAAATCCCTGTTATGTAATTAAGGTACTGGATCTAAAGTTAATTTTAAACATATTTAATAATAGCCTTAATTCATTCATGTGTGTTTGTGTGCGTGCCCGCTCACCGGAAGTGCACCGCCTTGTTGGACAGCAGCCGGTTGGTGTCGCTGTGGTCGTGCAGCGGCAGCGGCAGCGGCGCGGTCTCGGCGTCGTCCTCGCGGAACGAGTGCGCGCCCACGCGGGGGGCCACGCGGGCCTCGCCGTAGGGGCCCTGCAGCCACACCCACTGGAGGACCAGCGGGCAGACCGTCTTGCTCTTTAGGATTAGCTGCAAAACGCATTCAACTAAAATTTTGCAAATGTATTCATTACTATTTGCCCGCCGCTTCGCCCGCATGGACTTCCCTCGCGGTGCTTTTTCCCTGGATGAAAGGTACCCTATGTCCTTCTCCTGGTTCTAAGCTACCTCCCTACCAATTTTCAGCCAAATCAGTTTAGCCGTTCTTGAGTTATAAATAATGTAACTAACACGACTTTCTTCAATACATCACTATCACTACATAGTATAAACAAAGTCGCTTTCTCTGTCCCTACATCCCTGTATGCTTAAATCTTTAAAACTACGCAACGGATTTTGATGCGGTTTTGCGGTTTTTTTAATAGATAGAGTGATTTATGAAGAAGGTTTTTATGCCCATGCAAAGCCGAGGCGGGTCGCTACTTAATAGTATAGAAAAGTGGGATTCAAATCCAGGCCATAAGACAGAAGCCCTAAATCACAAAAGCAGTTACATTTTTATCGTAATATTGTAAACTAGCTGTTGCCCGCGGCTCCGCCCGCGTGTAGTTCGCTTTTCGCTTAACCTGTGGAAACTACAACTATCCAGACCTATAGTTAAATCTATAAGTAGTATCCTATTCCCGTGCCAATTTTATAAAGCCATTAGCCATTGCTACGATATCAAACTAAAAATATTAACATTCATACTATCACATCTTTTTCTCTAAAAGAGTAGACGCAGCCAATTACAGGGTCATTAGAACCTAACTCAATAAATAGTGTTATGTTAGTTAAATTAGACCTTACGACACGACCGTATGTTCCGTCGAACAACAACTGAACTGACTTGCTGGTTTGATTATTTTTTAAACCAAAGCCAAACCAACCAACTAATCAATTCAAATAGCTTACAATACAATACAACAAACGACCGATAAACAAACCAACCAATAGAACTAAATAAACAACCAAAATTTTTTTGAAATAATTAGAATTAATTGCTGGAAAAATTTCAATCTGCTATAATACCATATGAGAAAAAAATAATTAAATTAACTTCAGCGCCATCTATTGATATTTTATGTAACTAAATTATACGCCCACACACATTCAATGTGTTAATTTTTTAAAATTTAATAGTGATTGCAGTGTGTTTTTGTCTTCATTGATATCGATAAAACAAAGTAGAAATTGTAGCTTTATCTATATTAAATACGTTTATGTAAACCGGATTCAACTCTGTAAAAGTTTTGAAACAGTGCTAGAAGTAAACTTCAATTGACCATAACTTCTTTTTCCCTTAACCGATTTTGACGAAACAAAGTTTTGACAAAACTGTTGAACGTATATGTAATCCACCTGTGAAAACCGCGTTCGAATCTGTTGAGTAGTTTTGAAGTTATAACGTACCAGACATACAGAAAGACAGACAGACAAAAATTCCAAAAATTGTTTTTTTTTGGTTTCTGTTACACGTCTTTCTTTAATCGCCCCGTATCAGTTTTTTAGAAAAATATTTAATGTACAGACATTCAATTTTTACTGTCCGATTATATGTAAAGATAGATAGATAAGTACAAAATCCATATCCATACTAATACTATAAATGCGAAAGTCTGTCTGTCTGTAACCTCTTCACGGCTAAACTGCTGGACCGATTGTGATGAAATTTGGTAGGGATGTAGTTAACGACCTGAGGTCAAATATAAACTTTTGGGCGCGATATAACCGATTCCCACGCGGGGCGGAGCCGCGGGGAACAGCTAGTACTTATATATTAACGGACTTAACGCTAAGAGCGTTCTCTACCAGTCAACCATTTGATTAATCTTCTTTTTCAATGTCGTCAATGACAAACTATTAGATATGATTTGTAAGGGGTTGCGATATCGTTTATCCTGAAATAAATTTGCAAATGAATTTATTTGTTTCTTTTCAAAATTATAAAAAAAAGTAAGAAAATAATTCTAGAAAACAAATAAAACACGAAATCATAAAATTATTGTTTGTGACAGGATTCGATCCAGGTACTTTCTTGAAACATTTCTTTACTAAAGTATTAAAAAATTCTTAAAAATTAATACAAAACGAAAAAAAAAGTAAATAAAAAAAAGTAAGTAAAAAAAGCAAGTAAAAGAAAGTAAGTAAAAAAAAAGTAAGTAAAAAAAAAGTCATCTGTAGCAGGATTCGAACCCTCGACTTAAAAATATGATCTACGACCTCTACCGATAGGACATCATACGTTGCTAGAGGTTGGCGAAATTTCAAATGGGATTTGTCTATAGGTACGCAAATTCGCGCCATCTATTGAGATTTTATGTTACTAAATTTACGATCAAATTCAATGTGTTATTTTATTAAAATTAATAGGTGCAGTGCGTGTTTTCGTCTTTATTGATATGGATAATAAAAAGTAGAAATCCTAGCCTTATCTAAATTAAATTAAACGTAAGTAAACGCATTAAAAGTTTAGAAGCAGTGTTTGAAGTAAATTTTCAATCGACCATAACTTCTTTTTCCCTTAACCGATTTTGACGAAACAAAGTTTTGACAACGCTCCTAATCATATGTAATCCAACTGTGAAAACCGCGTTTAAATCCGTTGAGTATTTTCGAAGTTATAACGTACCAGACAGACATACATACATACATACAGACAGACAAAAATTCCAAAAACTGTTTTTTTGGTTTCTGTTACTCCTTTTTAATCGCACTCAATCAGTTTTTTTGAAAAATATTAAATGTACAGACACTCGCATTTTAGTGTCTTATTATATGTATTGATAATAAAGTTCGCAATAAGGTCAATAAGATAACATGAAAAAGAAGGCCAGGTCACGAAATACAGATGTCAGTCTTACTCGGAACTAGATATAAATACTGTTATTTGACAACCTAAGCTAAAACTTGAAATGTAGCGCGAAAGTAGTCATTTTTACCTACATACATACATACATATAATCACGTCTTTATCCCATACGGGGTAGACAGGCTTTCCTGTATGTAAGCTGACCTGCCTAAAAAACTACTGCCACTTTTTCCACGGCTGAATAATTAGAATCTTACTAGTATTATAAACGCGAAAGTTTGTAAGAATGTATGAATTTTTGTTACTCTTTACCCACTGGAGCGGAGTCCCAGGCAACAGCTAGTCTATTATATGTTTTGATTGTTAATAGTTGCATCATACTTAAGTATGATGGGAACTATTAACAACCTAAGGCCCAACAGATGGTTATAGAAAGAGTAGGCCAAGAAAAAGATGGTCAGATGACTAAGGATCTTCGAAAAAGATTTAAATGAAGTAGCACAGGATGGGGATTCCTGGAATCACCAGGAAGGGATTCATGGAAGAAAAGAGGGGAGGCTTTTATTCAGCAATGGGACACATACAGCTAGGGAAAAAAATGATGGGTGAGAGACATACCTGGTACGTGATCTCCCGTTGGGCACTCTGCGTGGGGTCACCCTGGTTCTTGTTGACGAAGGCCTTGACGACCCACTGGTAGCTGAACGCTGAGAATCTGGAGCTCTCGTAGTACAGTCTGTGGACGGACTCGTCCGTGCGGTACGGTTTCAGCTGGAGGTCTAAATAAATATAAAAAAAAAACCTATTTTGTCTTAGTGCTTCCAGTTTTAACTATAGCGTCATAGTTCCTTACTATCGTATGGTAATTCGCTCTTGGTAACCTTACTATTACTATTTTATCTATGGTTTTAATCATCTATGATTTTATTTGTAGTCTGTAGGCGTCGCTGCGTCAACACCTTACAAGCGTTAATAAAGAGTCTGTACTAAGCATCCGGGGTTTTCACTCCCAAACAAATCCCAATATGTTATCGCATATGCGTCCCGTGTTATCGCATCACGCCTGTCTCCCGTAGGGGTAGGCAGAGACTAGAGATTGCCATTGGCTACGATCCTTACATACCTCTCTCGCTTCCTCCATCATCAGTCTCGTCATACAGGATTTTAATTAGAAATATTTACTAATTGGCTTTCTGCATCGCTCACGCTCCAATGTCTTTTGTTTCTCTCTACCTTTGGCTGGCTGGAAGAAATTGCATTAGCGATAAGTCCGCCTTTGTACAAATTTTCATCTTCGTTCCTGTACAATCCAATGAAGTATTTATGTAATTGTTGCAATAAAGTATTCATTCATACATTAATTATCATACACGCTCGCCGAGGGTACTCCTAAGTACCTAGAGAAAACTTAAATAGTTGTTACCAGTAAAAGTGATCTTCTCATAAGACAGCAGCTCCCATATAAGGCTATAGGGGGCGGCTTTCGGGTATTCCTAAGTAAGTACCTAGAGAAAACTAAAATAGATGTTAATTACCAGTAAAGGTGATCTTCTCATAAGACAGAAGCTGCCATATAAGGCTATAGGGGGCGGTTTTCGGGTATTCCTAAGTAAGTACCTTCATACATACATACATATCATCACGCCTGTTTCCCGTAGGGGTAAGCAGAGACTAGAGATTTCCATTGGCTACGATCCTTACATACCTCTTTCGCCTCCTCCACACTCATCACTCTCGTCATACACGCTCGCCGATTTCGGGTACTCCTAATGTCTCCCCTTTTCAAAAGGTCTGCGATTTGGTCGCAGTATGTTTTATGAGGCCGACCCTGACCGCCGTTCCTAGCCAAGTAAGTACCTAGAAAAAACTAAAATATATCTTACCAGTAAAGGTGATCTTTTCATAAGACAGCAGCTCCCATATAAGGCTATAGGGGGCGGCTTTCGGGTATTCCTAAGTAAGTACCTAGAAAAAACTAAAATAGATGTTACCGGTAAAAGTGATCTTCTCATAAGACAGCAGCTCCCATATAAGGCTGTACGGGGCGGCGGTCTCGGCGGCGCGGCGCTCGGCCTCCGCCAGCACGGCCAGCACGTCGGCGGCCGAGCGCCGCGGCAGCGCGCACGCCGCCTCGTGCGCCGCCGCCTCGTGCGCCGGCCCGCGCCACCCGCAACCGATACACGCGTACTTGCAGCCCGTTAGCCTGACAATTGGTACTTTATTCACCACTAGATGACGCTAGCGTGAGGTGTAGGTGACGGTTAGATGGTACCAAGGTATCAGTTGAATTCGACAAATCCTACACAACCGACACCAGGGGCGCAGCTACCGCCGTATCTGCCATATCAATTATACGGGGCCCTCGCGCCGCGGGGGCTCCAACGTGCGTAAGTAAAAATTAATAAAAACGTTCCCAAATTTTACCTGTCATACTGTCACTATTGTATTGTCCATAGATACAGAAACTTTGTAAAAGTTTGCCGAAAAAAGGCAAGGAGTGTTTGAGTATTTTGGAAAAGTGATAGATAGTTAATTAAGATAAATAAATATTTCTTTTAATATAATGCAAAACATTTTTGCTCTTTTGTGAGAAATCTTTACCCTTCTAAGGGCACTTGGCACGCTAAGCCACTGACTGACACCTTAGTACCATATAATAGAATGTCACCAACACTGAAGTTTTAATATATAGCTATTGCTATTTATAATTTCTGTGGTCACCAACCTCTATTTGCAATACTTAAGAGTTCTATGATAGAACCTGTAATACCTAACATCTTTAACAGTAAAATTCATGGTAGGCAAATAAATGTTTCAATTTGAAAAAGCTATCCCTGGAATCACAACCGAACGCCCCAGTGCTAGCCTCTAACGTCTCATTTTTTAAGGGTTATATATATACCCAGTGTACCTCCTCAGCATAAAAAATGGAGGTGATTGGTTGGATGCAGGCGGCCAGTCATAAATAAAGAATGCCGAATTTGATAGAGATGAGAGACATCGCGTTTAACCGAATGCTGGTCTTCGTAGACAAACGCAACCAAATAATCGCTGGGATGGTGGACCCATTGGCTGACTGGGAAGTTCATGGAACCCCACACCGAGCTACAAATATTTACAGTACAGGAACTATTTACGTTATGCTGCTACCACACTTGGTTATTTGCCTATTTGACCATGTGTGGACAGTATATTTGTCAAAACATTTACATTATTTGCCTATTCGGCAAATACCAAATGTGTACGAATATTTGGTATTTGCCTCCATGTGTGTGCGGTTGTTGCGCTATTTGCCTATTCGTCGAAAATATTGGCCAAATACGCGAATAGCCAAATGTGGTAGCAGCATTAAAGAGCACTAAATCACCAGTACCAGCCAGTTTGGTTCGCATCGCCTCGCACCACGAGTTAGCTAGCGTTACTACTCTATGTTAGTGGAGAGTGACGTCACCTGGAGGACCGCGGACGCTTGAGGGGGGCGGACGTGCGAGGCTGCAGTGCCGCCAGTAACAGCGCGTACACCTGCCACACGATGCGAACCAAACTAGCTACGTAGCTACGCTTCGAGTCCACTACCATTTGGCGGAACTTGTAACGCCTGCGGGAACAAAGCCGGCTTAGAATCCGTTCTGTGCGTTTCTTCTCTTATTTATCGGGTTTGTAACCTTGAGATTTATCGAGCTACTTGAAGGCATCTGTCTTACGATAGCAGCCGGAACGATCGTATTCTGTATGTGCCAATTCGAAGACCAAGGAGCTCAAGATAATGTGCCAAGTGGCGGCGACCAATTGAAGTAACGGCCTTACGTGCGTCACTTTAAGGCACGCATACCACCAAGTAATCAAGCTCTTCCGGAGCTCTCCGTGTTAGGTATATAGATGGGCGTGTCAGGGCTACTATGGTCAGCCTGAGCTGCTATTAGTATCTAATAAGGACCTTATATACTTTGAGTAAGGAAGAAAAACTGACCTCTCTTCACAGATCTTAGTTTCATGATGCTGCAGCGAGTGTCTCGGAAACACGCGAGTGCAAAACTTGCACTCAGACGGAAGCTCAGACACCGTCTTCTCCACAGCCAAGTTCCTCGAGGCTGAGGTCTTGGAGATCTCAACGCGGCAGTTGGGGCAGGTCGCGGACTCGTCGCGGAGGCGCGCGTCGGCCAACAAGTGCGTGAAGCAAGGGGCGCACATAAGGTGCCCGTTGCTACACTGAAATTTAAAAATCTGTCAGTACGCTGAAATAGTACATACGAGTGATAGGATGGTGGTGATTTGTGATTATGAACACAGCAAAATAAATAAACAAAAACTTTGAATTTATAAACTAAAAATGGTGCCACATTTTATATTCTTACGGATTGAACAAGCTGCCTGTTGTGAAATTCTGCAGTTAATTTTTATTGCTATGTTAGTAGAGTTCAGAATTCAGTATCCTTTAGGATATAGATTGGGATTTGCGTTATTTTAGTGGCAGTAGAGAAGATCGTATTGGGTGGCACCACTTTATTGGTAATTACAACTTGTGCTAGTTTAATGGCATGTCAATGATAAATGTGTGCGGTGGACATCCTCGCCGCTCATTCTTTTTCCCCTGTAATCACACATAAATATACTGGAACATAAAACAAACCAAATTTTACATTTGTTTATTTATATTTTTAATGGAATCTAATTTATATTATTCTATACTGATTTCCTATTTTCACAAGTCTGAAGATTGCTCTTTCAACCTTAATGTGTATATGTTAAGATATGGAACTAAAATATGCTTCAGTCTCAATCTCATCAAAGTAATAAGTAATTGTATATTTATGTCTAAACTTTTTTCTACAATATGAAATGAATGTGAATATAAATTACGTCAATAACATGTTAAAGGCACTTTTGAAAAATAAGAATAAATAGGAAAAAAAAAACAGAATGTAAAAACTGTCTTATTATTTTCATATCAACTTATTTCATCTTAAAATAGAAGTAAGTGCTGCAATTGCTTGAATACTATGTATCATACTGGGTGATCTAAAGGATTTGAAATTATTAGGAAAGGGTTGACCGGGAGTATTGAATAGAAAGAACTATATCTTAACATTTCTTTATTCAAATGAAATGTTACATGGGTTGTACAACCTATTTAGTTACTGTTACGTTTACTGTCTTAGACATACACACTTACAACTAAATACATATAAGTACAATATCACAGATTTTCTTATTGCCTAAGTACCTACTAGCACCAAAATTTTACAAATTTGACAATGTTTAGACCAAACAATAGGTCTGGCTTCCATACATTTTGAGACCATATAAATAACATACGAAAATAGTAGCTTATGTTAGCCACAAACACAAAAGAATCAGATTTATAATTTAAGATTAGAGCAGTAAAATTCTATTTAACATTACAGAAGTTACATCGTGACAAAGAGATACAATTGATAAGTAAACGAAAGTAGGTACGTGTCTGTCTGGGTCAATGATAATGACAAAGTGCGCAGTGTTATGTAGGCGTCTCCACGACACACTTTGTCATTTCGTAAGAGCACGAGAAACCTCGATTTATTATGCAATCTAAGAAAAATATTTTGTAAAACAGCTGATCCGCCGTAGCTGTCAGCTGTAGAATACCTGATACACGGCCGCCTGAGGCAAGTCCAGGCAAACTGCGCAGCACAAGATGCCCCCGAGCCTATGCTCGAGCTTGTCAGACAAATCTTTATCAGAAAGCCTTCGTTTTTTAGGCGCTGGCCCTTCATCGTCTTCCTTCACATCGCTCGGGATTATAATCTCAGCCTCGCTAGACGAAGGCACAGGTTCACTCTCGGGGGCTTCAGCCATTGCACAATCACGAAATAATTTATACAAAACACAAAATTTTCCAAACTAGTGCTCTTTATCAATATCACCAGTAAAAACAATACACAAAGACATACATAAACAGTTGATAAACAAGGAATATCTGCGAAAACACTATGGATGGACCACAGAATACAGATTGTATACACATGTTTTTTTTAACCCGTCATGCTCGTTGATTTGTCTCTGGAATTTAGTAAAGGTTTATTTGCGTTGCGAGACCTTGTGCGCCGGGCTTTAGAGTCATATAAAAACTATCATGTCACTGTCACTCTGTCACCATCATTTTTCGGCATGTGTCATGCATCAAGGAGGTCATGCATGCATGCATGCTTGCTTGCAGCTTGCTTGAAGTTTGTCTGCCAAATAAAATAATTTGGCAGTGCAGTGCCAAATTGCCAATTTATTTATTTTGAGAACATAGTGACTACTTTGGTGACTACATACTCCTTGATTTTGTGCACAAATAATACAAACAACTTATTCAGATTGTTATACTATATATAGTTATGACTTCACAAGCCTTAGCGTCCTTGACCGCAACATATACGGACTCTGAGGGCGAAGAAGACATTGTTGAGGATGAGCAGACGCCTGAAAAACAGGAGCCCAAAACAACCCACTCAGCGCCACCTAGTCCCAAAAAGGTGGAGGAAGTTAACCAGCCCGCGTCCGCTCCAGTATCTCCGAAAAGACGACTGGTGTCTTACGTCGACGACACTGTTGTGTCTGACGAAGAGCCGCTGTCTCCGACACCGGAAAACCAAGATGACATGCGGCGTCTGTCCATGGAGACCGACACGGACGAGGCGGTGCCTCGCTCCGACGACTCGCAGGATGGCGTCTCAATCCCGCCAGAACCGCCTGGAAAGTGCCCCAAAGAATTACAGGAGAAGATAGCTATTTATTACAACCGCATCCTAAATGAGGGACTTGACATGAACAAGCTTATTCAAGACAAAAAGAATTTCAGGAATCCTAGTATATATGAGAAGTTGATTCAGTTTTGTGACATAAATGAGTTAGATACTAATTATCCTCCAGAAATATATGACCCCTTGAGATGGGGGAAGGAATCCTACTATGATGAATTAGCGAAAGTTCAGAAGATTGAAATGGACAGACGAGAAAAGGAAAGAAAAGAGAAACTATCAAAAATAGATTTTGTGACTGGTGTGGTAAAGAAGTCTGAAAGTGATGATGAGAAAAAGCGGAAATCTAAATGGGATCAGGCGGCCCCCAACTTGGGGGCTAAGCCCGCCATCAAGCAGCCGGGGCTGGTGCAGCAGCCCCTCACTAGCAATGTCACAGGCACTAAAAGCACCATTATATCTGCCTTTGGCTCGTTACCCAAAAAACCTAAAATCTGACTGTAAATGCAATGTTCAGAAGATTATTTCCAAAGAAGTTGTTTCAGTTCAATTGTGGTGAGACAGCTGTATGAACAAGATATTGTTTGTAACCATTTGTTATCCAGGATTCATCTGGAATAGATCACGGAGGGGCTTACCATCATCTCTAATAACAAGTGAGATGGTGCAATACATGATGAATAGCAACATCTCCCTTGCTCAGTCATATTTGCATGGTTTTATAAGATAATTGTAAGCCACAACATCTTTACTAGAATTATGCTTACTGGCTAATCACTTACGAGTATTAACTGCTGCTTACAATTATTTGTAGAGCAGAGAAAAGTGATAGTAATAGTATTATTTTTTGGTGCAAACACCACAAAGTAAGGCAATACTTTGGTGGGAAATTTTAAACTTTAGTAGTTAATTGGATAAAATAAAAACAGAAACACATTTTATTCTATTGTTTTTTTTTCATAATAAAGCATCTAAAGAACTCATGAATGGTGGTTTTTATCTGTGCTTACCTAAGCCACATCCCCCTTACTGGATCTTGCATGGTTTTAAGAGATGGTGGTAAGCCACCTGGCAGCCTACTATCATCTCTAAAAACCATGCAAGTTCCAGTGAGTAAGCGAGACAGCGCATTACATGATGTAAATAACCCCTAAGGGGGGTTACTACCATCTCTTAAAACCATGCAAGATCCAGTGAGTAAACGAGACAGCGCAATACATGTTGTGAGGCAACATCTCCCTTACTCAATCGTTCTTGCATGGTTTTAAGAGATGGCGGTAACGCGGTAAGCCACCAGTACACAACTAGTTATTATAGTGATGTTTTATAATGATTGTTGAAGTTTGAAAACAAAACAATATTGTTAGCCTCACAGAGTTGTTGCTAAATTCCTTGCTCTCTAATATGGCTCTTGCTTGTTGGTGGAGTCGTTCTTCCAAATGCAACTATATCTTTAAATGCTCTTAGATCTATCTAGCTAGGTATATTCTATAGTGGTGGATATAAAATATTTTAAAAAATTGGCATCTTAAAAGACTGGATTCCAAAGCCTTAAAACACTAAAAAACAAATTGACGATTTTGACGTTTTACACAGTGACTGACAGTGACGTTTTCTGATTACAGTTTTGTTCTACTGCTGGCTACAATATCTCCTATTTTAGATGATAAATGAAGCTAAAAATGAAATGGGAAATAATAAATAAGGGAAACTGGAATATAATTATCCGTAAAAATGTCGCCAGCTGTTCGTGATTAGTATTCGAGTTAATAAGGTTCACGTTTGTTGGCCACTGGCAGTAAAGAGTTGGCGATGGCGACACAGCCCAGTGACTACACAGAGTTTCCGCCCGAAATTATCTTGAAGCCGTTAGCATTGATTGGGCTGTCAGGTCTCGACGCAGTCAACAACGCAGTACACCGAGAGATATGGGACTCTTTCTCCAACAACCGCCGCATGGATCGCGCTAGCGTTCGCTTCAAACTTCTCAATAATACCTTCGAATTCCCAGTAGTAAAACCCAAGAGGAACTCCTACGAGTGGTATATACCGAAAGGCATTCTTAAGAAGAACTGGATTCCGAAGAGAGTGTCGCTTATTCCCGCAGTTGTGGTGATTTTCTATGACATGGAATGGAATGATCCCCAGTGGAACGAGAAAATTATAGAATGCGCGTCCAAAGTGCAGTCGATTCGCGCGGCTGTAGAGGGGCACACGACCCGCGTCGCCGTGGTCGTGATCCAAAACGGGCAGTCTCCGCCCCCCTCTGAGTACATGCTCGGGGCAGAGCGTGCTCAGGCTCTGTGTGCCGCTTGTGAGATCCAATCCAAATCATTGTTTGTACTTCCTCACAGTGATCATCTGATGGGCTACATTATTCGTTTAGAAAACGCTTTCTATGACATTGCTCAAAATTATTACCATCATGAAACTAAAACTATAAAGCAACACAGGGATCACCTGAACAAGACCACACACCAGTATTTGTTTGTACGGCATCAGTTCAAGCTGGGTTTCCTCAATGAGTTAAAGCAGGACCATAGCACGGCTCACAAGCACTACATGCATGCATACACTAATCTACTGGAAACCCGCACGGTGGACACTAACATCCATGAAGTAAGGACAGTTGCTGGGTATATCAACTATAAGTTATGCAAGTTACTGTTTGCTCTCAACCTACCTAGAGATGCGATAGCTCAGCTGAAGAATCACATTGAGAGGTATAAAAACAGAATAGGATCTACAGACCTCTTATTTGAACAATATGCTTGGATTGCAAGACAGTACAGTGCATTTGGAGAGTTGTTTGATGAAGCTATCCGAGCTGGTCTGCCTGCCATACAGTCTCAGCATCCAGGATTCTACTACCAACATGCAGCCCAGTTTACTGTTAAGAGGAGACAAGCAATGAGATCAGTGTGCAATGAAGCCTTACAATATCCTCCAGGTCCAGATCCTCTTGAAGGAATGGTGGAGTTCTATGGTCAACGACCCTGGAGACCAGGTCGCCTTAGTGCTGATCCTCATGATCCCCAAAAAGAACAAGCTGCTATTATAGCTCTACAGTACAACGAAAGAATCTTCAATCACTCTGCTATGATCATCAGTTTCCTCGGCTGTGCTATTTCCCAATTCAAAACATTCCACTCGCCTCGAATGCGAAAACAGCTGGTTGTAGAGATGGCCAACGAATATTATTATTCAGCAGACTACGGAAAAGCCCTCACTCTCTTGACACATATGCTATGGGATTACCGCAAGGAGAAGTGGTGGTTCCTGGCATCGCATGTGCTGAACCGGGCATTGCAGTGTGCCTACTTGTCAGCCAAAATTCAGGACTACATCCAGTTGTCAATTGAAGCATTGTCAAAACACATTTCTGTGCCAAACAACGATAAGGACAGGATATTCAGGAACATCATGTCAGTCCTCAATTGTAACATTCCTGGACCTGAACCAGACCTCCCAGCGTCTTCACAAAGCAAAGCGCTTGAAGCTTGGCAAAGTATTATAGAAAAAGAACCTCTTACTGTGACAGTGGACATGTCCAATATCTCCAGTTTTTTGGAAGTCAAGCCGAAGTTCAAGCAGCAGCGTTACCGGATGGATGAGACAGTTGAAATGGAGCTCTATGTAAGGCTTGCATATGAAACAATTCTTGAATCAGTTAAAATATTTATTACTGTTATGAGTCCTATGGAAACTATGGAAATACCTATAACTGTAGACGGGAATGACTCCCTGTCTCTTGAAGGAGGGAAAGTTAAGAGATTTCTGTGTCAATTCAAATGCAATCCTCGTGACAATGGCTCAGAGCTTCACATCAAGAATGTTGCTTTTGTGTTGGACTCTGGACAGAAAAGAAAAATTATCATGAACTTCAAAACTGAGGATGTTAAGATTTTAGATGCCATTGCCCACCCAGAGCTGTTACATTTCATATTGAGCCCTAAAGCAGATTATGAGTTTGATTGTATAGTGCCTTTGACTGTGGCTAGCCTAACTTCAAGAGAATGTAAATTGTCTATAGCAATATCAAATTTGAGTCCGGCTCTACAGGGAGAGTGGTTTCCAACAACATTTACAGTAACTAATGATGAAGACAGTGGAGTGTATAACATGAAAATAGCTCTGTCATTGTTGAGTTCTCCTGATAATCCAAACCCTGACACAGTGACAGAATTGAGCCTGAAAGAAGGAGAAGCACAATCACAGCCGATACAGTTGCCTGTAGGAACAATCGGCCAAGGAGCTAGTCACACTGGTTTGTTTTATATGAAAACCAACAGAACAGCCACCACCACTGTGCAAATTAAAGTGCTGTACACAATAGACCTTCCAGAAATCTCCAAGTTAGAGTGTGTAAAAGACTTCACAACTAAAATAACAGTAATAAAGCCTTTCGAAGTTCTTTCTAATTTTGTTGCAATGAATTTCAGGCCAATCACGAAGTGCTTCGTTGATGATCCATTTATAGTCATGCCTCAGATTAAAATTCTAAGCCCGTGGGATTTGCTCATAGTTAGTACGGAGCTAGAGGTAGTAGATTGTTTTAGTCATACTGATGATAGCAAGTCATCTTGCATCAGCAACTTAGAAGTGGCCGAGAAGAACATAGCCTCAGATGCTATGTGTATAAAGGCTAAGTACAAACCGAAAGATAATCCCACCAGAGTTGGTCTGTACAATATAACTTGGAGGCGTAAGAGTAATACCAACGGCCAGTGTGTCATGAGCAGCACGGCATTATCAGGTTTGCCAATTGATGAATGTCCGATAGCAATTGAAGTCAATTATCCAGCAGTGGTGGAACTCCAAACCTCCATTCCCCTGAAGTGTACACTGATTGGCAAATCTGCAAGCCCAGTGCACTTGAACCTCACGGTGGAAGGCACAGATGCCTACATGTTTTCTGGGTACAAGAAGCTGTCTGTAACGGTGCCTCCTCATGATAAGGTCGAGCTGAACTACAACATTCACCCCCTGGTGGCCGGCAACACAACTCCTCCGCGGTTAAAAGCCACAGTCATCGGAGATAACTCTTGTCAGGAAGTAGTCAAAGAATTGTTTGAGAAAATCTTTCCACAGAATATATTTGTTATGCCTAAGTACAATAAATAAAGTGTATCACGTGTTATCCCGCTTCATTGAGAATATTGTAAATATCCATGAACAAAGTTGTAAGTTACTGTAGTTACCTTGTAATTATTATAAATACTAATAAATTTTGGTTATTTGTTACAAATATTTTTATTTATGTTTATTTTATACCTAACTAGCAACCGGCCTTGCTTCGCATGAGCATAAAAACCTTCCTCTTGAATCATTCTATCTATTAAAAAAAACCGCATCAAAATCCATTGTGTAGTTTTAAAGATTTAAGCATACAAAGGACATAGGGAAGGGAAAGTGACTTTGTTTTATACTATGTAGTGATGATTACAAAATTTGCACACAATCAGTAACAAAGACATTATTACCAACTTTTGAATGAGTAAGCAAGATTCTAAATTTGTAACTTGTTTAGAGAGGTTAGAGGTGGCTTCGTCAAATAACAAAATAACAGTTAGAGGCATTGAAATTGCAATGGCATACCAATACTTATTGTAACCACAGAATTCAAGTTGACAATGTACAAGTGGAATAGTCGAGATACTAGAAAGTACTGGAACCATACTATGATGACAGAATATAGATTTTTTGGAGGATTTAATATAAAAATGCAACATTACTTAATTAGAAAATATTTATTGATAATACCAAATAGATACTAATCTTTACGCAGTTCAAACTTCTCTTCCTGGATGCCATTGGCTGTGATGATGAGAATGTAAATGCTGTCGCCAGTGTAGATGTCTCTCTCTGCAGCACTGATGAAAACATCCTTCAACAACGCTAGAGCCTTCTCCCTGGGGAGTGGAGCTTCTGTGACATTCTGCATATTTTTCAAACCAATCTGATTGTCCAGAAGAGGTTGCAGCTGAGCGCCTGCCGAACCTCCCGCGCGGTAGTTGGACCGCTCACAATGACCAATAGGATCATAGCTGTAAACACAGCCTTTTCCGTCAGCATCCAAACCAGCCAGCACATTCGACACATAATATGGGAAGAAACGTTTATAATAAAGCATGGTAGAAAGCATCTGCGCGACAGCGGGTGTCGACATGGACTTATTGTGTTCGTGCGAGTACATCTGCAATCGCGCTTGCAACAGCCGGGTCAAAGTAAGGGTGTCGCACCAGCAACCAGTGGCACCCAGCACCGTACTTTCAGACAGCTTGAACAGCTTCTTCTGCTCCCTCGTGTAGATAGAGAAGCCTGTGCTGAGTCGTGTGTCGGCTCCGATCACTGCGTAGTCATCACCGGCGATGGCCACAATACTTCCGCCGTTGTCTGCGTACGGCTCGAAGCGCATCTGCTTGGCTCCGGGAACAGCATACTCGGGAAAGTTTTCGTCTACGTTACGTTTTCTCATCATTTTACAAGAGGTTTTCAAGTTATAAACTACTAACGAAATAAAACAAGATACAAGAATGACATGCACAATATCGGATTTAATCGGTTTTAGTTTGACAATTTGTTATTTAACCCCTTCTGACACTTTAGAATCACTCTGTTGTCCCACAAACTAAGCAAAGATCATAGTGCCTAGCCTATGCGTACGGTGCGGTGCGTGCAGGCCGTGCGGTAGGCTGGAGGGTTACCATCATATGTTTAAGCAGGCCCTATCAAATAAGGTAAACGAGATGATGGTGAGAGGTTCGGTACAAAAAATAAAAAAACGGAACCATATAGGATCACATCCATACTATCCATACTAATCCATACTAATTCCATACTAATATTATAAATGCGAAAGTCTGTCTGTCTGTCTGTCACCTCTTCACGGCTAAACTGCTGGACCGATTGTGATGAAATTTGGTAGGGATGTAGTTAACGACCTGAGGTCAAACATAGGCTACTTTTGGGCGCGATATAACCCAGTCCCGCGCGGGCGGAGCCGCGGGCAACAGCTAATAACAAAACATGTATAATGTTTGATACAGAGATTTGGACCACACCCCGTGTTCGATATAGAGACACAGACTACACTCAGTGTCTTATTTCGAAGTGTGGACGACACCCAGTGTTTAACAACGAGATGTGAACCACACCCAGTGTCTGACTCCGAGATGTGGACCACACCCAGTGTCTGACTCCGAGATGTAGACCACACCCAGTGTCTGACTCCGAAATGTGGACCACACCCAGTGTTTAATACAAAGATATGGACCACACCCAGTTTCTGACTGAGATGTAGACCACACCCAGTTTTTGACATCAAGATGTGGACCACATCCAGTGTCTGCCTCTGAGATGTAGACCACATCACGAAGCAAATACAGAGAGGAGCTGGCCTATTGCTCTTTCTCTTAGAAACACAGGGTCTCCTAGTTACGGGGGGTCGGGGTATGAGGTATCCCCCCCCCAATATTATTTGGAATGCCATCTATTGGTGAATAGACGAAATTAAAATCAGGCTGCTTTCATAAAGGTCGTTATCGATAAAAGTTTGCCTCTCGTCACTAGATGTCAAGGCCAGGAACGTATTCAGGTATGTCATAAAAATAATTAAATCAACTTATGTTATTCTTAAAACTTCAAAAAAAAGGTTATCAGTTGAACCTGTACGTGTGCAATATTGTAAAAATAACTCATTGTTGAACCAACTTCTAAGAAAAAGGTTTTGTATCAATGAAGAAGCGTGTGATCGAGATAAAATAGAGTAAATGTAATGTACGGAAGGGAGAAGGGATAATAAATGCATTGAACGTAACAAAGTCTTTTTATTTTATAAAATTAGAAGTAAAAAAAGAATGAAAATAAATAAAAAATATTTATTAATTTTTCATCATCAAAAAATATTTATTTACTTTTCTCATTTGACATTATTTCACTTACGATAGAAAATCGCTGCAAATATAGCTAAACTTAAAAATGTCATAATGTTTATTGATTAAATGGTCTCATCTCGTCTTAATAACTCAATCCCTTTGCAACCGACTTCCAAAAAAGGAGGTTCTAAAATCGCCTGAATATTTTTTTATCTATTTTTCGCACCCATTGTAAATGGATGATAGGAACACCTAATTGAACATACAGAACTAAAAAAGGCTAAAAACAAATTGTATACCATAACTGTCTTATTAATAAAATAACCCTAATCCAAGCTTACTCCGAGGTTACGCTTGGAAAAGTTAAACTAGGAATAAGGATGTTTCCACCTAGTTTCGATGTTTCAACCTAGTTTTAGTATTGTTTCGATCCACTTTTTCTTTAAGATATCGTCAGATGGAAATCTACAAATAAGAAATAATATAAAATAATATTATATAATGAATTCTTATGTTTTCGCGATTGTTACACATTAAATTAAACTATTTTATACGGTTTTCTATCGCGTTTATTGCTTACTTATTTATACCTAACGTTTCAAGCTCATGGTCGCAGGCAGACTGGTTTATCATACATTGGGCAAACAAAGAGAAGCATTGGTACCCGTATCAAAGAACATATTGCTGACATGAAACATAGACGCTCAACCAAGTCTGCAGTCTGTGAACACTCACTTGACAAATCCAACCACTACATGCGTTTTGATAATCCTCAAGTCCTTGCAAAAGAAAACAGATTTATACCAAGGATGATACGTGAAGCGATCGAAATTAAAAAACATCCTAATTTCAATAGAGAGGATGGATGGCAAGTACCACCAGCTTGGGACCCAGTTATCAATTTAATAAAATCTCAAACTCATCCGAAGACTGCAAGTGTTTTTGATACTGTCAGCCAATACTGTGTGAATCGAAATAGTTTTCAATGATTTATGAGCTATGGTTTTGTATTCTTGTGACATCAGAAACAAATGACACAGACGAATGTCAACTCAGTCTGCCTGCGACCATGAGCTCTGTAAAGTGCTTGAAACGTTAGGTATAAATAAGTAAGCAATAAACGCGATAGAAAACCGTATAAAATAGTTTAATTTAATATTATATAAGTTTAGCAAAATACTATTCGGTAGTTATAAGTTAGATAATTTTATTTTTTCAGCTCTAGAACCTATCCATACTGGAACAAAACAGAACATTTTACCGTCCTAAATACGGCCCTGTACGTCACTGGCTAGGGTGAAACACGTGTAAACTCTGAATTTATCTAGAGTTGAAAACTCACCTTACAAAAAAATATATTTTTATTTTTACACATAGACCACAGAAATCCCGGAGGTCGTAGGTTAGATTTTCACGAAGAGCAAATTTTGTTTTTTTAGTATGATTAAGAATTACTCAGGACTAAATCTTTGAAGTCTAGTGGTTAAGGCGTTTGCCTGAAAACCCGGAGATTGTGGGTTCCATACCAACGGGAAGCATACTTTATTTAGAGGTTTCCAGTTGGATTAGGACATTGCAGGCTTAAATATTCTGATTATCTGATAAAGATGATTCTGTGCTTCGAAAGGTTTTAGCCTATCTGGTGGTCGGTAAAGCAACCAGGTAAGAGGCCGAGAGGCGGATCTGAAGAACTCTGACCCCAGGGTGTGCATGGTGAATTAACCCTGTGATACACTTGATATGATTGAAGATTGAATCACCAGATTGTCTGATAAGAAAGATGATTCCGTGCTTAAGAAAGTATATGAAGCCGTTGGGCGGTGGTCATTTAAGAAACAACGCCAGAAACTGAGGCGGTCACACAAAAACTTACAAATATTTGATTCTAACTTTATTTCATACAAACTTATTCAATTAGGTATGTTTAAAAATTGACTAATAAAATAAATTGTCTAAGGTGTTTTAACAAATTTAACAACTCTATATAGTTTGATAGTCAGTCTAAAAGCAGTGTTAAAAATGTTACTACTCACCGCTAGATGGCGCATCACAAAATATCGGCAAGCATTGTATGCCTACTGTAATATAAAATTATAAAATGCAAATTAATTACTTACAAATGAAAATATAATCTTTTAGCTTCAGTCAGTTTAGGTTTACACGTATATCTTTTGCACCCGATAACACAACACTTCATTTTGTCGACCAATGTATTATTTATAATTTAATATTTAATTGAGCGAAACACGTGTCAGAACGACGACGTAAAGTTCCGTACTGATCTTAGCGACCCTGGTGGCGAGGGGCTGAAACTTTTAACGTGACGTCAGAGGCCCCTTTGATACGTACTCAACCTGATTGCTTAATTCATCTCCTCTCTGTATTTGCTTCGTGGACCACATCCAGTGTCTGACGCCGAGATGTGGACCACACCCAGTAAGCAGCACGGACGACGACACGGTTGCCTACCATCGTCTCTTAAAACCATGCATGATCCAGTAAGGGAGATGTCGCCTTACATCATGTATTGCACTGTCCCGCTTACTCACTAGATCTTGAATGGTTTTAAGAGATGATGGTGTAAGCCACACGATCGTGTGTGACAATATTGAATGTGTAAGTTTGAAGATGGAATAGTGTTCTATGGTGTGTGTCACTACCTTGGACGTAGGAAGTAAGGGTGCTCGATATATAACGTAGCAGAATAAATATTACTAATTTTATTTTTTATTAAAATAATCAAATATATTTAAATAACCTATATTAGTACTTAATATTATTTCAATTATTTTATTAAATATAAACAGCGCCATCTATCATAGCTTGCGTAAACTAGTATCTAAAATTTCAATGGCAGCCATTAAATTGAACTTGGAGACGTCTAGTCTTATGAAGTGGTTTATGGATTACACAAAAGATGTCGTTACTGTCGTAAAATTAAATTTTGATAATGGACAAGAGCAAGATAGAGTCATAATAAATATTATAACTGCATCCTTGTCATACAAATATATATTAGTAATATATTTTTTTTCATATTCAATCAGTTCGTTCGATGCGTTATGTTGGTAATGAGTGTGTTGTTTCATTTCGTGCAATAAATATCGAACTGTTTAAAAAATATTATAACTGCATCCTTGTCATACAAATATAATAGTAAATTTAATATTTCTTTTTTCATATATTCAATTCAATTAGTTCGTTCGTTCGATGCGTTCCTAAGAGTGTGTTGTTTAATTTCGTGCAATGTATTTTTTCTTGTTTTTACGTTTTAAATATTTATAATCATCCAATTTTATTGATTTATAAAATAAAATAGATTAGATAAGCTGTATGTCGGATGGATGGTGTAAATATGTAAATACAAATTGTATATAAAATCAATGAACTTTTAAGTACGCCTGGCTTACTGTTACTAAAAAACCTATACTAATAGGTAAGTGCGAAGAAAAGTTCACTGAGTTTATTTAATTTGGAAAAATAAATCATGTTTAGAATGGCATTCATTTAAGTAATTTTATTAAAAAAATATACCAAATTGTTCGAAACTCCTTGTATCGTATCTATATTAGTTAACATCAACCAAAGAATTTATATACAACACTAGAATGCTTACGAATAATAATAATCGCAAAAAACAACATTCAAAATGAATCCTTATTACTCTACTGCAAAGTTGATTTTTCTTTAAAGCCTAAATACAAATACCTAACGTTCCAGAAAAAGGTCCAAAATTTGTAGGTGTCCCTTTTCCTCTTGAATATTATACAACTTACTAGAAAGAGATACCTACTAACTTTAGGTATTATTTCGGAAACGGCTTTTGTCCTCCGTAAGCATTCTAGTGTTATATATAAATTCTTTGACATCAACATTCAGGAGCCTATACCGTAACGAGTCAACTATTATGTCAACTAACGATCGACGAAATTTTAATATAAAATATATCAATATTTCCAATAAATATTCAATTGAGTTATATTTCAACACGACTCGTTACGCAACGTCAACATTATCGCAACTAACTGAACTGACGCTCGACGAAATATATTATAGCTTAAAAAATATTAGGTTAAAAAAAAATAACGTAACGAAATAACGCGTTGGCAAAATATAGTCGTTGTGAACACTCCTAGTAGGAAGTATACTGACTGTCAAAGTCATGTCATCAATCATCACATCAATTCGGTGATTTCGCTGAGCTGACGTGTATTATAAGATTTTTTCAAAATTTGTCTGCAAAATGACTTCAATTGTATCTGTTTTACCTAAATTGTACCAGGAATACACCAACAAAACTCCAAAGAAACTCAAAATCATCGATGCCTATTTACTTTACATTTTCTTGACCGCTGTAATCCAGTTTGCGTATTGTTGTCTTGTCGGCACATTTCCTTTCAATTCATTTTTGAGTGGATTTATTTCTACTGTGAGTTGCTTCGTTCTAGGAGGTAAGTTATTTCGACTTGTTTTGTTTTCATATAATTTGTGTTCATTAATTACATTGGTCTTCTTATCGGTAAGGTTATGATAGTTGTATTGTATTGGTCTCCTCCAATCAAAGTTATATTATACTAAGGGTCACTATATACATGTAAGGTCTTTGCTTGGAGTGCTTTTGCCATTGTGATCAAGGTTTTGATTTATAGCTGATTGTTACTTTTTTCAATTGGCACAGTGTTGCGTATCTTTCACTTTTAATTGGTAAAAAACGCGACTTTGTGTCCAAATGACCAAATTACTTGTTGTTTTTTCTAAATAAAACAATGTGTTGGCAAAACAATATTAATAATACATTTAAATAAAAAAAAATTAGGTAATCAATTTGCAGTTACGTTTTACAATGCAGGAAAACATCTAGGCCTATTATTTAAAGTGTGGTGTTGTTTCCAGTGTGCTTGCGATTACAAGTGAACCCCGAGAACAAGTCAGAGTTCCAGGGCCTGAGTCCGGAGAGAGGGTTTGCAGACTTCATCTTTGCCCACCTTGTGTTACACATTGTCGTCATCAACTTCATAGGTTAATATCATAGGGTGATGATATATTCAGAATATTTACATTATTATGTTCATAAAACTAAGGTCTGTAAGATGGTAAGCAAAAATAAAAATACATTTGTCCATTAGTAATGTTTTATTTTGACTAGTTTTGAATCAATTTAAAAAACAATTTATTTCATACCAAGTGTAACAACAGTAAATCTAGCTTACAATTAGGGTGAACATACGGGTCAACTTATTATATAAGTACCCTTGCAATTTTGTTATGGCCTTTGCTCAGTGACTGAGCCTCAGTCAAATGGCTCGCGAAGCTGGACAAAGCTAACTCAAAAACCATTTGATATAACGACATTTTGTTTTGTAGTGTATTTATAATTAAGTACATATTCAGTTATACCTTGGAAATAATAATATAATAATGAGCTTTAGTGAGCTATAACAAAGTATACCACACAAAAGTAGTAAGTGGCCCGCTGTGCCTTAGTAAAACTTGTCAAGATTAACCATCAAATACTCAAATACAGCTATGTGCTGTCTTTGTTAATGATGCAGACAGCAAACAATGTGCATTTGAATATTTAGCTGTACTCTAAGATCAGATTTTAAGGCCAAAACAAAGTTTATTAATAAATAAAGTGATACATATAATTCTTATGCAAATACATAGAAAACTAAACATTGAAATTCTATAAAAACACTTTTTAATTTTAAACAAAACTTAACCCTATAATTAAATGAAAGTGTACAGTGACAACATATTTATATATTTTTTACAAGCTTTTTTTTATTATTGTTTTAGTTTTAAATACAAGTAACACTGAAATATTATAAAGTGATAAGACCAGACCTGCCCGGCATAAATTGTTGAATGCCCGAATACTAAAAAGCATTTGAGTATTCGGGTGTTAGTCTAAAAAGATAATTATCATGAACCTGAAAAGTAATTGTCGAGAATATTGTGTACAAAATATGAGGTGGGGGATTGTTGTATGTAGTGATATATTGTGAATGATTTCAACAACATCAAATGGACTGAAATTGCTAGACATTCTTCCACTCTAAGTAGTTTAGCGTAAGTGGAAGATTCTAGCACATCTATATCCATAAAAATAAATGTTTTAAATAATAAAATACATAAGTAAAATACTTGAAAACCCTTATAGGTAATTAAATTCTCAAATGGCGTGATTTCCAATTGGTTAAGCAAAACATTACTTATAATAAATACCTTTCGAGTATTTGGCTCATAGTAAGCTAAACATTTATTTAAATTTTATAAAATATGCATTATCTTTTAAGCATGTTTTAATTACATCTTTATTCATACTCAAAATGATATTTAATATTATTTCAGCGGCTTATATTATTGTTAGATTGTAGCAAATATTTATTAGTGAAATAAAAAAATACACTCGAGTATTTTGTATAAAAATATATATATAGTAACTAGCGGTTAAAATAGATAACCTACAAGGTGCTCCGACCAGTGTTTGTCTGCTCGGCGCTAACGACGTAACAAGTGTTGTAAGCACGGTTCACTCACCCTTTTGCCAGTCTTGCTTGATCTTTACAAAGCTTTTGAATTGACTTATAGCAACTTAGGAAAGCTATTCTGTGCCATATTCATGTTGTGTGGTAGGACTTTATACCAACTTTATAATATGGTTGAGTGAGACTTAAGTTTTAGTTCAATCAATGTTCATTGTCTGATAAGTAAAGCTCTCTGACATCGTTTGTACATAAATATAAAGATTTAGCAACCCTACTCACACTAGGGATAAAATTACGTAACTATATGCAAAATTATAAAGAAAATATCACAAAAAGTGAATTATTAAGACTACATTTACATTTTAAAAAAACTGACGGATAATGTATACAGTGTTTTCTCTAGACACGAAGCGACAGTCGGTTATATTTTTTGTAGTTTAAATTTGTAACTACACAACAAAATTTATGTTTAAGACCAGCTTTCCACTAACTAAACGCTGTGACATTTAAAAATAAGATCTTTACTGGCAACACGGTGTCATTTTTTCTTTGGTTGGTGGTACTCGGTAAATCTTTCATTCGGCGTCACTGGAGGGATTTGTTCCCTCGATGTCGAGTCGCCGCCACGACTTCTCTGAAAACTGACGCTTTATTATTAGAGTAGACGTAGCGGCGACTCGACGTAACGGGACTTGACATCGAGGGAGAGGCGATAGTTTCAATAAGATCTTTCGTGTTTGCTTGGTAGTACGCAGTCTTATATTTTCCACCAAAAGATGTGAAACACGAATCTATAATGCAATCGAACATATATTATAGAATCTGCAGGCATTTTAGCTACTTTACCCAATCAGGATGGCCGTGATGGAATCATTAGATAGCTTTCTTAAGAAAAGTATTTAAACTCTTAATATGTAAAATTTCTCTCGTTATTTATGGAATTTGTACTGAAGTTAATTAATATTTACAGGTTTACGAGATCATTTTATTAATTTATATTTAAATTCTTAACTTCGATCATTTAGTAATCTCAAGTTAATCCGGAAAGGTTAGGGAAAGCATACATAACTTGACATTTTATAATTTCATTTTTAAAGTTAACATCAATTGTTCTCGTTTACTTCTACACGGCTTTTGTAATGATAAATCATTGTACGGTCCATGATACACCAAACAGAGGCACTTTGTTCGTTTTTTCTCTGTTCTTTGAGAAAGTGTTCCATACCATATAAGGCAGGCCATTAAGGATAGAGTACACCCACATTAAATCAAACTGCCGTTTGTAAGTGTAAAAGTTGTTTTAAACACATATTGGTAAACTCGTATCGTATTTTAAACCCTATAACTCCTCGCGGTCTCATGAGACCGCGTAACGTTAAGGGTTATATTATTCTCCGGTTATTATAAGCTTTGAGATGTGATAAGCATTAAATTTACTGGCGCGTATTTGTTGATAGTTACAGTCTCCTAATTGGTTGACCCATTTGATAATAGCCATTGAAACTTTCAATTTGAAAGTAATTATAACTAAGATGTTAAACTAAACATGTTTGAATGTTTGTTTGTAGATTAGTTACAAAGCATGTCACAATATGTGAATATTGTTACACAAAAATTTCAACATTCACAGCAAAATGAAGATTTATAATTGACACCAGATGGCAGCACCAAGATCTTGGGTTCTTTATCCGTAGAGACACATTGGCTGGACTAATTTTTTTATTGTGCCTATTATGAGTTTTGTAAATACAGTAGTATAATGGCTAGTCTCTAGATAGGATTTTTTATGGATATCCGTAAAGCAGATAGTAAGATATTTTAGGACATCCATACAAAATACTAACTAACAGACGCTAGAGACAAAACAATACAGGCGCAGTTGTTTTTTTTTTTTGTTATTTTACCCAACATTGAGTTGACGTGAGACAAAAAAAAAAATATACTTCCTATTCCTCATTAGAGATCCAAGTCTAACTAGCGTCATCTGTTGGTGAAAAAAATATTCTTTTTTTTTCCTTATTTGCTACTGTAAACATCGACGTGTCGTTTAGTGGGTGTTAAGTAATGCGGGTAGTTTAGTGTCGCGTGCCACTCAGCTGTGGGGGGGAGGCGTGGCGGTGGAGGGGGTGGCGGTGGAGGGGGTGGAGGGGGTGGCGGCCATCTTGTGGAGGTAGCGCTGTCTGGCCGCCGCCAGCAGCGCCGCCTTGCGGCGTTCTAGAGTCTTCTGTCGCTCCAGCACGGACGGAGAGAAACGAGGGTTGATGCTCGTGTCTGTACTGAAATGGTACAATACAATTGAATAACAACTAGCGACCCGCCCCGGCTTCGCATGGACATAAAAACCTTCCTCTTGAATCACTCTACCTATTAAAAAAAAACCGCATCAAAACATAGTAGTTTTAAAGATTTAAGCGTACAAAGGGACATAGAGCTGTCTCAGAAAGCGAGTTTGTTTTATACTATGTAGTGTTTATTGCATTTAGATTAGTGTAAACATTAATCAAAAACAAGCGAAAAAGGAAACCTTATAAAATAAAGTTTCCATTTTAGCAATTTCTTCCAGACAACCTTTCGGGAAAATCATTTTTTCGAGTAGGTGAAATGGTAAATCGACCATGCATAACCTGGTGTCAGAGTTCTTCGGAACCGCCTCTCGGTCTCTGACGTGGTTCCTTTAACGACTACCAGATGGTCAGGGATCAACAGGGAAATGAAATAGTTTGTTTAGTAAATAATTATTTAAAATTCGTTCAACAAGTTCCATGGGACACCTGCAATTCTGATACCAGGGTGTACGTACACGCACGACCTTGCTTTTTTTTATTATTTATTCATTCTGGTCGGAAAAATTCATCGTTATTCAAAATAAAAGCGTTATTTCAAACCATAGTAAAACTGGAAGAAGTAAAGTAAAAAACCTACTGAATAGAAGGTTCCTTTTTTTAATTCACCAGCACACAATAATTACAAAGAAAAAGACAAAAAGATATAAAACTTTGTAATACCTTTCATCGACGTGTGTATTTGAAATGGGATGGTCGCTGTGGCGCGACCTGGTGGGCGATGCTTCTTCAGACATTGTTTCTGAAAAATAAGTTCAATAATTGCACTAATGAATGAATGAAAATTTATTTATTCAAGTGACCATGACTCATATGTTAGTAAGACTTACGCTATATTAGTAAAAATAACTAATGTATTTCGAGTTTCAAAAGGAGGAGGTTCTAAATTCGGATGATTTTTTATTTAAAACAGCGCTAATATAACAAAGAGTAAGGGTGGGTTGCACCAACTTACTATAACAATATCTGTGTAGTCGAAGTACCGGTTAGGTGAAAAATGGGTCATAACTTTTACTCTAACCTTAACCGCCCAAACTTGACCGGTTGGCGCTATTGTTATTGTCAACTTATCTGTCACACGGGTCGAATAACGTCCACGGACGTCATTATACTTGTAACCCTAAGTATGCTACAAAATACGACGGTGCAACCTATGTCGCTTCAACGGTTATAGTAAGCAGGAATGTTACTGTTACGATAACTGGTACTTTGGTGCAACTCATTCGGTAACATTTACTGAAATCTTAGAGCATTAAACAAACTGGAGTGGTCACTAGCAGGCGAGCCTTTGTCAAAAGTAAATGACCGCCGTTCATACTGCTTGTACTTGTGTGCTTGCATTTTTAGCTCGTTTTGGCTAATTTTGCCGAGATACCTCGGTGAACACTAGCGCCACCATCATTTATATATAATTATTCACTGTAAACACAAGTTATCAAAAATACGGGTTATATAATTAAGGTTCTGGATCTGAAGTCAATTTTAAACATATTAAATTATTAAAAACTGCTTAAAGTGGCCGATTTAAGCAATATTGCAATTTGTAACAATAGAGAACTATAATTTAATATGTTTAAAACTAACTTCAGATCCAGAACCTTAATTACATAAGACGGATTTTTGCCAATTTGTGTTTTCAGTGAATAATGATTTTTTAAATGACGATGGCGCTAGTGTTCACCGAGGTATCACCTTAACACTTATTATCTGTGTTACGTTACCTCACCCCGCGCGCAGAATGTGGCACGTCGGAGCGTCTCCAGTCGGTGTAATGCTCTATGGCACACATTACATGCTCATGCACTCATGATGGTTTTCCATCAAACAAAGGAATGGTACTCGAAAGGTGAATTGAATCGACTGATTTCCAAACAAATCAATTTAATTTGACCAAATTTACATCAAGTATTTTGCGATGATTTGTTTGGAAATCAGTCGATTTAATTGTTCCATCGTAAATCATCGCAAAATTCTTGATCTAAACTAAAAAATTGCTTGGAAATCAGTCGATTCAATTCACCATTCGAGTACCATCAATTTGTTTGATGGAAAACCATCATGCGTGCACGAGCACGTAACGTGTGCCTATGGCCGACGCGTTTACTCACCGACAGCGAGCGTCGTGCGGGTCGTGTGGGGCGGAGCGCGGGGCGGTTGGGGCGGTCGGGGCGGTTGGGGCGGGTGGGGCGGTTGGGGCGCTCGCAGACGGCCCTCGAGGATGTTGTCGACGGTGAGGTCGGCCGAGCGCGTGCTGTGCAGGTCGGCCGCCAGCGCCGCCAGCGGGAACTGAGGGAACATCTGCTGCACCTAAACAGTACGAAGTGTTATCTATATAAGGTCGACTCAAATCAACTGCAAATATTTTAAGAGTAGATTAAGACCACTATACTGAACGGCTAGTTTGTGATACTCGTCTGTGGCTAAAGTCTCATAAGGAACCGGCAGTTTCGGAACTATGTGATTATGAGCCGTTACTCGTACAGTACAATTTATTCGCACTTGCACGAGCTGCGTAGCATAAAATATTATACACTAGTGGGGTAAGATTATCGTGGGAATTTCGGGAAATTCTTCCGAAATTCCCGCGGGAATTGCCCCGGAATCCCCCTTTTCTTTTGAATAAAGTTTGTCATGGCATTATCCAATTTAACGCATTCGTTCGAAATCAAACATAGGCATGTGAGTTTATTCAAATCAAATGACGATAACTTTTTTTTAATGAACCGATTTTGATGAAACAAACTTTAGATGTTCTTCTGAGTTAAAACAAAACAATTGGTGAAAGGTTAAAGCAAATCAGTTCAGTACTTTCGGAGGTAAACGTGATCATACATGCAGACAGACAGTCAAAAAATAAAAAATAAAATTTTTACTTTCATATTCATTTTAAATGTCCCTCTATCCATTTCAGTAATTTAAGTTTTAGTTTTAATTTTATTAATATTAGTTATTTTAGTTTGTAGTTTTTTTTTTACTTATTAAATTGTATCTGGTCAAAAATAAAAGTTCTATAAATGTGTGATTTGACGAATATCAGTCAAAATAACTGAATGTACAGACAAAATACTTTTACTATTATGTATGGCTATCCCATGCATATAATAAAATAGTAAAAGTGTTTTGTCTGTCAGTAAGTTCAATGGAGCCTGTGAGAATTATTGGGAAACCCAGTGTAATGTGTACATACATACCTGCCGCGCCATGGCGTCAATGACGTGCGGCTGCGGCGCCGCTCGCTCGCGCACGCGCGTCACCTCCACGGAGAAACTCGGCAGCCACGACACGTAGCGGGATCCTGCCCAGGGAAACGACAAGACGCCTTATCATCACTATTCCTTTATCTTAAGGTGATACCTTGGTGAACACTTGCGCCACCGTCATTTAAAAACCATTACTCACTGAAAACACATCAAAAATCCCTCTGCTGTAATTAAGGTTCTGGATCTGAAGTTAATTTTAAGTTGTTTTTTTTTATAAGACTACTAGCTGTTCCCCGCGGATTCGCCCCGCGTGGGACTCGGTTACATCGCGCCCAAAAGCCTATGCCTAGCCTATGTTTGACCTCAGGTCGTTAACTACATCCCTACCAAATTTCATCACAATCGGTCCAGCAGTTTAGCCGTGAAGAGGTGACAGACAGACAGACTTTCGCATTTATAATATTATTATGGAAGTATGGATACGTTTGCAGTCAAACTAAACATTTTCCCCGTGCGAATCCAGGCCGTTTCACTAACTATAATAAATTAGTATAATTGCCTTGAAATACAATTCTAATTTAATTCACGGAGGCGCGTTCTCATGGGACCGCTAGAGGTTTCAAAATGTAAATTCTAGTGGACATACGGAGTTTTGGTCTTCAAAAATATAAAAAAGCCAGATTCCTCTTTTTAAGAAGTAGAAGCATACATAATACATACCCATTATATTCCATGGCAGTAAATCAAGTCGATACAACAACACTATAGTAGAACAACACACCAAAACCAGCGCGACTGCCGCCGCAAGACGATATTTCATGTACCGGTGTCAGAGTATGGTGGAAATTGGTGGAGCTGAGGTCGAGAAACTATTGCATGCTTGGTGATTTGTGTTGGTGACAGATGAGGTGACGGGAAAGACGTGACTTGTTCTTTTTTGTTTGAATTTTTGTGGGTAGGTTGGGCTCACAGAGGTTTTATGTGCTAGTTGCTGATTACTTCAACTTATTCCATCTATTTATTTGTATACGAATAAATCTCCTTTTTTGGTAAATAATTCACAATGAAGAAATTTACTCGTAATAGGCATTCAAAAAGAGTGTAATACGATGAATTATTTTTAGTTTTATAATTCTTTAAAGGTTCTTAAGTAAAAATTAAAAATTTAAGAAAATACTATTTTGGGCAATTGTCACGTCCTGTCTTTGTGTGTGTCTCGTACTGTCTCTGTGTGTGTGTGACGCCCTGTCTCAGTGTCTGTCACGTCCTGTCTCTATGTGTGTCTCGTACTGTCTCTGTGTGTGTGTCACGCCCTGTCTCAGTGTGTGTCACGTCCTGTCTCTGTGTATGTCTCGTACTGTCTCTGTGTGTGTGTCACGCCCTGTCTCAGTGTGTGTCACGTCCTGTCTCTGTGTATGTCTCGTACTGTCTCTGTGTGTGTGTCACGCCCTGTCCTAGCGTGTGTCGCGTTGTATCTCTGTGTGTGTCGTATGGTGTCTCTGTGTGTGTCGCGTGGTGTCTGTGCGTGTGTGCGGTACGTACCGTCGAAGTGGAACAGGTGGTTGTGGTTGGGCGCGGGGCGCGCGGCGGGCGCGGCGCCGGCGAGCGCGCGGCGGCACGTCGGACACGACGCGTCCTGCTGCACCCACTGGCACAGGCACGAGCTACACAACGACACGAAACAATAACATTCAATTTAAAAAAACCCACGACACATTTTCTTTTTAGTGGTAACGGTCGACTGATTTACCCCCCACATATTATTTGCAGACATTAGGTATTTTCCCAACACTTACACCCCCAGAGCTTTGTAACAGCTCAACCGACTTTCATTAAACATTTTATTTTGTAATGTGCACGTGATGCGCTTTCATTTGAGAACCCACTCAAGTATATTTACAGACATTCGGTTGTTCTTCCCCACTTTCACCCCCACAACATCTAAACGGCTCAACCGATTTTGATCAAACATGTCTAAGAACACTCGCCCGAAGTCACGACGACGACGACGACGTTTATACGAAAAAAACGAAATTGAAATGGCTTTATCCGGCTGGGAGTTATGATACCAGAGACAGACAGACAGACACGTCAAACTTATAACACCCCTTTTTTGCGTCAGGGGTTAAAAAAGAGAAAAATCGAGGTAGAGCACTAGCGTCGTTCTAATGAAAAGCTATATATTTGTCGTGGGCCGATCGATAAATTGGTCAGTTCACGAATTTCACGATATGGCTGAACGCTTCTTGGAACGCCGGCACTTCGTGATTTGGCCGGCCATATCAAGATGTGCCCAATCAAAAGTTTTTTGTCGATATTCCCTGCTCGACATTGGGCTGATCGTGAAGTACTTAGTTGCATTTCGCGAAGAAGGTGGCGCTATCTTAGCACATTACGGCGTCAGCGCAGTCTTGTTTGTTTACTCGCGTGGCGGCTTTCGGTGAATCGAAAAGTGCATTCAAAGACACTTAATATAAAGTCGTAGTAACACTATTTAGAACTCAAGAACGGCTGAACTGATTTGGCTGAAAATTGGTGGGTAGCTAAGAACCGGGAGAAGGACATAGGGTACCTTTCATACCGGGAAAAAGCACTGTTCCCGAGGGAAGTTCACCGGGAGGAAGCCGCTGACAAAAGCTAGTAAAAAAAAAAGTGGAAAGTGATGCCAAATAAATAAATATGGCTGATATTGTGGTACCAAATAAAAAGCTGTTTATTTCTCTTTCAAATTTTAATTATGAATGTGAAAATGAAAAAAAAGTAGAGCATATTTAACCAATTTACCCTAATTCAACTATGAGAATACTTACTTGTGGAAGAGATGCGAGCAAGGCAGCTTGCGCGCCTCCTTCATGGGCTCCCAGCAGATGGCGCAGTTGTCCTGGTTCTTTTCAACTTCCTCCTTACTGGCCATCGGGTAGCTGTCGACAAAAATATTACTACTCAGCCATTCATAATAATTTTCTAATATTGAAGACCATGGAGTAAAACATTATCAGCACGCTTTTATCATGATTTTTATTCATTCATTCATTCATTGTCCTAGATTTAACCGTACTGGTTATTACAATGTGGCGACTGCTGCCTTACCCATAAATTCTACTAATATTATCATAGATTTAAAAAAAAAATTGCGGACCGCGCGCGATTCGAACTTCTTTGAATATTATAAACGCGAAAGATTGTAAAAATGTATAGATATTTATTACTCTTTTACAGAAAAACGGCTAAACCGATTTAGCTGAAATTTGGAATAGAGATTGCTTAGACCCTGGAACAAAACATAGGCTATATTTTATCATGGAACTCCCACGGTAGCAGAGCCGCGGGCAACAGCTAGTTCATCATATACTGACCTCCGTCCTCTTTTCATTTTTTCACTATTAGGAACAAATGATCCGGGTGTGTCAGTAGCTAACACTTTCAAACTTTAAGACTGCCTAAAGACGTGGAAGGGTAGAGTGTAGGGGGCCATCTTATCAACAATCTTCGATTTACGGACACAACCACATAATTTATAAATATTAACTTTTTTCGGATAATTTCTCTGTTCTGTGGATTGTGACTACATTGATTGGCCCGACATGTTTATCTGTTTGTTTTTGATAAACATAGACACTGCATGTAAATTATGTGTATGTTACTATAATATGTTCAACAAATAAAGGATCTCAAATCTGGTTCAAGCGATGATGAGATAGCAAGACTGTTGCGGAAGTTAAAAGTCGTGAGTCTCAAATATGGCCTGCAGAAAAATAGAAACAAATTGATATTCTTAGACAAAATGTCACTAATGTCAACCCATCCAAGTCAAATCGCACTCGCCGTCGCTTGACACGCATGATCAGTAATTATAACATGTTTATCAGAAAATTATGATAATCAAACGCTCAAAACGGATTCTCTTCACATTAAAAAACCGGTATTTCGCATCAACAAATCATCAACCCGGATTAGCAAAGACGCAATTTTGACTTAATTTTGTCCGGAAGCGTCATTTTATTTATATTTTTATACCATTTTATACCATGATAATTACCATAACCTGAATATGATGGGATCGTATTGCGTATCGAATATTCCACGTGACTCGTTAAAAACAATTAAAGATGTTGAGCCAACACATTTGTACTTGCTGATTGTTTTATAATTAAACCAGTGTTGCCACTTTCATTGTTTGCAAATAAATTATAAACAAAACTATCTGTAATTGAATAACAGGTCCGCTAATTGTTATCTCATTATAATGTACTTTTAATAGTTACTTAAAAATTACGATAGCACAAAATATATCTTACTAGCTTTTGCCCGCGGTTGCGCCCGCGTGTTCCTCAGTTATATCGCGCCCAAAAGTAGCCTATGTTTGATTCCTGGTTCTTAACTATATCCATCACCAAATTTCATCAAAAACTTATATTGTATTTAAACTTATATTGTATTTAAATAAATACAATAGGCGATTAATATGCAGAATGCCTGTAAGTCGAACCATAGGACTGAACAGAAAATCGTACATGGTGGTGCCATGAAATCACTAAGCATTAGGAAATGTTCCATTATAATAAACAGTGCCGCCGTACCTAGGACCATAATTAAAGCGTACACTGGGCTAGCGTAATAAAAACGATTGAATGGCAAAAGGCTGTTGGATCGAAACCCTCATTTCATTTTATTTAGGTTAAGATATATGAAACTAACATAGATTGTAAGATTGTATTTAAGTACTAACAATTTATGTACAAGGTCCGAAATAAAAACATTTTATTTATTTATTTATTTATAAGATGTTAATGAGTGCAATGAAATGAGTAATTATTTATTATTGATACCACTATCTGTGAGGAAATAATTGTTGCATCATCGAAGCTATTGTTATATAATGTTAACATCAACTATTATCTATTCTGTAGTAACATTAGTACATTATTAGTTTGTAATTAATGTATTATTAGTCATGCAACAATCCCTGACGCTTGGGCGTAGCCAGGGGGAGGGATTTAGGGGTTCAACAAGTTAAGATATTAACATGTACCCAAATTTTTAGATCTTGAAAAATAACAGATACTTAGAAATAAATGTAATTTTTTTTTTATAATTTGTAAATTTTAACCTAAAATAAATAAAATTAAAATTGTGTTTTTTCTTTTTAAATCAATCTCTCCACTCTAAACCTGGCTACGCCCGTGCCCATCCGTAATGGATGCTTTTGAACTGTTCTTTTTAGTGACTCTGTAAAATTAAATTTATGAGGACCAAAGCTCTAATAATTTCTGTATATAAAAATCTATTGCTGTTCGTTACTCTCGCTAAAACCCGAGTATGGCTGGACCGATTTATTTAATTTTGATCATGAAATATTTGTTATTTAGGGAAGGTTTAAACGGTGAGAAAAGTGCGTTCAGGCGGAACGGAGTTCGTCGGGTCAGCTAGTCACTATCACTACATAGTATAAAACAAAGTCGCTTTCTCTGTCCCTGTGTCCCTTTGTATGCTTAAATCTTTAAAACTACGCAACGGATTTTGATGCGGTTTTTTTTAATAGATAGAGTGATTTAACAAGAAGGTTTTTATGCTCATGCGTAGCCAGCGCGGGTCGCTAGTAAATAATAATTCTTAACAGATTGTCTATTGTCTAGTCTAGATGATAAAAAATTTGTTGCCGTAATCAATACTGTCATTAATTCTATCTTTACTGCTTCTGTATTTTTCCTTAAGCGGTTATCAGCTGACGTCTAACACAAAACAAACAATAAATGTACAGACGACATCAAAAACAAAACAACCCATATTTTTTGGAATTCCATTAGGTATATAAGAGATTTGGTCACGTTATTTGCTGTTTTATGTACATGTAATTGAATTATTAATTGTCACGTCATATAATATAGTAAACACGGCTATGTTTACACTAATTTGTGGTGCAATGCCCAATAATTGCGGTGACAATAATTTCGTAATAATCGTTTGTGTCAACTCGATGACGCATTCAAAACAGATAATGTAAACAATGACATTACAGTTTTTTCGAAAACATAATTAACGTAATAAAAAAATAATTTGTTGTCCGTTACACTCTAAAACTAGATTTAAATTTTAATATTCTTTATTTAAATTAATGTAGGGGAGTATGAGGAGTTGCGGATGACGCATTTTATATTAGATTTGGCGGTACTGTTCATTACAAGAGAGCGACCATCTTCAGACCTCCTTTTTAAGGGAAACCAGACCAAAAATAACATAATCCAATTGTGTTAGTGGGCAACACTGTCAGATATTATAAGTCTATCTAAAGTCATCTAACAACCGAGATGAACCGAGGCTTAACGTATCTTTTGAGCATGAAGAAGCTTATGATAGAAATTCTACTAATAGCGACCAATCCAAATCAGGTTGCGCTAGCCGTTGCTTGACATGCATGTTCTGCTAGGCTATTTAGCTCCTCCGTTATGAAGCACTCTGCCGTCCTATAAAATGCTTGTTCGTATGTTTGTTTAACTTTATTGAACAAAATTAACAAAAGTATATATAATATTAGATAGATAATCAGTCAATAGATATTCAATTAATATATGTCTTATAAGGTGAATTTAAATCAACTGCAAATATTTTAAGGGCAAATTCAGACTACTAAACTGAACAACTTTCCCAAATAAACTTATGTCGAAATACGAAAAAATTTTTGTTGACCTCCGATACAAATTGAGAATCAGCTGATTAAGTTTAGTATGGAGAGTGAAAAATAAAATTTCGTATATAAGTTTATTTGGAAAAGTTGTTCAGTATGGTCTGTATCTGCCCTTAAAATATTTGCAGTTGATTTCTGTCCACCTTATATATATCCCCTATAATGGTATATTATACCCTCTTTATAAGCATCCTCTCTCTCACTCGCAGTACGCCATTGTACTTTTGTTTCAATTGCACGCTTTTGTCATTACTATTGTTTTAGTAAAAATAATAAAGTAATTACAAACAGACAAACAGCAGGTGCCGCATCTGCATCAGCAGCACCAGCGACGCCATCTAGTGGCGACCAGCACTCACTTGCGGCTCATGTGGTGCGCCAGCGAGGTGTACAGCCGGTGCCGCCGCAGCCGCGCCTGCAGCTCGTGCAGCAGGTGCCGCATCTGCATCAGCAGCACCAGCGAAGCCATCGACACCAGCATGTTGCTGTACACCACCATGTGCACCACGTCCAGCAGTTCCACGACCAGGAGGGCCGACTGGAACAATTTAAAACGACTTTAATACTGATAGGAATTAGAGTGCTTAACACGTTGGCGGACACACGACTGCTAGAGCTGTTATAACAATAAAACTTCTATTGTGTTTTCAAAAACGTCCGCGAACGTGTTAAGGCGATTCCATCAGCCAACTAGCCACCAATCATTTTATTTCTTTTACTTTAAAATCAGGTCAAATTGAAAAAATCTAAGACAGCACTTCGCTAGTAAGTAACTTCTAGTATATTGGGTATACTTTTCTTTATTTTTCCTTTGGTTAATGTTTGAAAGGAAAAAATGATTGGTGGCGCTAGTTGGCTGATGTTATCGCTTTGACGCAAGAGATAGTGGTATGACCTGGACACATTCGAGAATGGATGGCAACAAGCGGCGAGCGGCTGGGACGCGTGAAAGACTAGCCTTTGCCCAGCAGTGGGACACATAAGGCTACAAAAAAATCAATATTTAAGTGAGTATCTATCTCAAGGAGCAAGGAAATCGCTGCGATATTATTAGATGATTTCGTGCTTCGGAAGGCACGTTAAACCGATGGTCCCGGCTGCTATCTGCTAGTCGTTAAAGGAACCACGTCAGAGGCCGATAGGCGGTTCCGAAGAACTCTGACACCAGGGTGTGCGTGGTCGATTGACCGTGTCACCTACACGAAATGATGGTGATCGTCTTGCCAGGTATTTCTACACACTCCCTTAAAACGCGTGTCTACGACGTTCTATACTAGAGCTAATCGCTATTCCCTCGCTCATGAAGACGCAAAGCAAATAAGTTTGTAGCAAAATAGGAGAGGATAGTGTGGCTTTCCAAAGATGAGAGAATTTGTAAAATCGGTTCAGTAGTTTTGAAGCCTATTCGATGGAAACAAACAATCAAATCTTTCACTTAGCTTTCGCCCGCAGCTTCGCCCGCGTTCATTTCCCTCGAGAACAATGCTTTTTCCCGGGATTAAAGGTACCCTATGTCCTTCTCAAGACTCCTAGCTATGTGTATGCGAAATTTCAGGAAGATTGGTTTAGTAGATAGGGCGTGAAGAGGTTACAAACAAACAAATATACAAACTCACTTTCGCATTTATAATATTAGGTGGGATAGTTTCGTTAAGTTAGAATTCCATCACACAGGTCTTGAACTTACTTTGGGGCTATGTAAATATATATATATTTATTTATTTAATTGTGGATTTTCATCTACTTGTTAACTTAGGCTTTTCCCAAAGATGAAAAACTGTGGCCTGAAATTGAAGAGTGGGGCCGGTGCAGGTTTTTATTATATTTTATTAATCGCTTTGCCATTGACACGAAACATCAATGGTGTTTTCCTCGACATTTCTTTGATTCCAGGTCGATGAAAAATGCCATTTTTTTCAATCCATACTAATATTATAAATGCGAAAGTCTGTCTGTCTGTCTGTCTGTCACCTCTTCACGGCTAAACTGCTAGACCGATTGTGATGAAATTTGGTAGGGATGTAGTTAACGACCTGAGGTCAAACATAGGCTACTTTTGGGCGCGATATAACCGAGTCCCACGCGGGCGGAGCCGCGGGCAACAGCTAGTACTTCATAAACGGTATTTCTATACTATTCAGCAGGCAAACAGGCCTTAACTCTTTAGAATTCAATTTATGTTTGAATACACAAACAAAGGCTGTTGATTGAGTACGTAACATACGTAAGTGGAATAAATCCCAACTAATATTATAAATTCGAAAGTGAGTTTGTTTGTTTATTTCTTTGTTATACTTTCAAGCTCTATCTACTAAACCAATCTTCTTGAAATTTTGCAAACAATAAGTATTGAGATAAACATAAGATACCTATTATTCCAGGAAAAAGCACTTATCACAAGGGAAATGTACGATAGGCAAAAAGCTAGTTTTACGATGAATTAACACAATCAACCGCGAGGCGTACCTCAAGGACGGATTTTAGGTCCCCTACAATTTGTTTTTTAGCAATTTCCAACTGAGTTCAACAACCAGTTGTGAAAAAGGAATTTTTAAACAACTAGTTGCATCAGAAGATTTTTTTTATATTAATACGCAACCAGTTGCCAACAAACTCACCTCAAAGCTCAAATGCGTGTAGTATGCGAGATGTCCGGCCGCGTCCGCCTCGTACATCTGAAGGACGTAGCGAGCCACCACGTGCAGCGCCGATATAAGCACCAACACGCACTGACAACAGAACAATTATAATATTATATGTACAACTAGCCTAGGCACAAAAACCTTCCTCTTGAATCACTCTATCTATTTAAAAAAAAAACCGCATCAAAATCCGTTGCGTAGTTTTAAAGATTTAAGTTTACATAGGGATATAGGGACAGAGAAAGCGACTTTGTTTTATACTATGTAGTGATAGTGACTCATCACTATCACTACATATACACATATTTCAAAATTTGAAACATTACAAACAGTCGTAATGTTTGGAATATAAATGTATTGTCAAGTAGAAAGTAAAAGGCCTCGCTCGCGAGATGTAATACAAAAAAAAGTTCGAATGTGAGGTGAAAGCTGACCCCAAGTATTTGTTTGGCGCAATAACAGTATGTAACCGGAGAAATCACATATAGATACACGTTTCTATACAAATATATAAAATTATAGCGCATTTTCTTTACTGTTACTTTACTACATAGTATAAAACAAAGTCGCTTTCTCTGTCCCTATATCCCTATGTAAACTTAAGTCTTTAAAACTACGCATCGGATTTAGATGCGGTTTTTTTTAATAGAGTGATTCAAGAGGATGGTTTTAATGCCCATGCGCAGCCGGGGCGGGTCGCTAGTAACAAATAAGAGAAACGGTCGAGACTTTTCCGCCTTTTCCATAGTTTCGTCAATAATAGAGGTTCTTAGAAGTAGAATGTTGGTCATAAGTTTGAATTAGAATCTATCTATTAGCAGTAATCGATAATCGACCTATGCACGAGTGCCAGTAGTCACACTGCCTTCGGTCTAGTGGTTGAGGCGTTTGCCTGTAGACCCGGGGGTCGTGGGTTCGATATTCACGGGAAGCATACTTTGTTTAGTTGTTTCCAGTTTGGGTATAGGACATTTCAGGTTTGAATTACCTGATTGTACGATAATAAGATGATTCCGTGCTTCGGAAGGCACGTTGTAGGTCTCGGCTGCTATCTGTAGTAGTTAAATAAACCACGTCTTAGGCCGAAAGGCGGTTCCAAAGAACTCTGAGACTACGGTGTGCATGGTCAATGTCACCTACACGAAATGATGATGTAGTATATTGTACTTCTATCCTCCTTACAAGCATTTCTCTTTCACTCGCTGGTTGACTGTAAGAGATCCATTTCTGGGGGAAGTCCGCCATTGTACTTCTGTTTTAATTGTATGCTTTTAATAATAACAATAAAAGCATTTATTTCTGGCAACTAAGGCCCATTTGTTAGTAACATATGTTATTTAATACTATGTATTGCGTTCCTAATTAGCAGACTTGATGTGGTCAAGGAAATATTTGTAATATGCAAATTCATCGCGTCACGTCTGACTAATGTGTGTTTGTAACTAATTCCAATTTAGTATATAAAGCTATTTTATTTTGTAAATATTATCCAGTCGTCGAGAGAATAAAAACTTCACCTCGTCTCTCATTTCCTGCCATACTATGTTAGTAAACATAGCAAATATAGCTTTTGTATTTACCTTTTATTTTGGTACAATAAAGTTATCACAAACAAACATGAGGCTATAACACAAACCTCTGCCGCCATGAACACGAACACGTCGGTGCCGTGCGGGAGTCCCCACAGCGCCGCCACCACCAGCAGCGCCGCGCTCGACGCCTGCACCAGCGTCAGCAGCGTCAGCAGCCGCACGTGCGCCCACCGACCAGTGTTTGGCGATGAGGACAGCTGGGTTAATGAAAAAAATACATTATGACACAACAGTACAACGCAGTGACTCCAAATTACCGGAATGTCCAGGCGGTTCTTTGAGTCTATTTCCCTAAACATCCACTCCCTTAAACGACCACTTCCATGTGTCCTATAAAAATAATATATGACTAGCTGTTTTCCGGGGCACCAATCCCTTGGGAAAAATATAGCTTATGTGTTGTTCTAGGGTCTAAGCAATCTCCATTCTAAATTTCAGCAAAATCACATGAGCCGTTTTCCTATAAAAGAGTAACAAACATTCTCACAAACTTTCTTGTTTATAATATTACCAGCTTTCGCCCGCGGCTTCGCCCGCGTGACTTTCCCACGGGAACAGTGCTTTTTCACAGGATGAAAGAAAAATTGGTACAGTAGTTAGAGCGTAACAAACAAACAAATAAACTCACTGTCGCATTTATAATATTAAACTTGTAACAGTGTACCTACAGAGAATAAACAAAATAGTTGTTTAAATTATACAGTCCATAACACTGTATGGGCCCGTACCTCAAAAGGCCAAAACGGAACCCTTATAAGATCACTATGTTGTCCGACTGTAAGTCTGTCTGTCAAACTTTTGGCCCCTCAATACCCTCGCCTCCTTTGGAAATTTTGCTTTTTAACATATAGATATCTCAAAATGTTTCTTTTATTCATCGCCACTTGATTTGACTGATAAATAAAAAAGCCTCGTCTCCAAGTTTTCCTTTTTGTGAAAATAATAAATCCTAACGCAAAGGCGCACTTATTAAAATGCATTATCAAACCAATGGGAGACACACTATCTCATTTCGACCAAGCCTTTGTCAACAGCAATTAACTGTCGATTATTTTCCAATCGATTAGTTTGCGAGTTTCACAGAACTAATTACGATTATGACCTAGGAGGGAGCGTTAATGTCGTCTTTATTTTTATTATCTCGCTCGGAATATCGGTAAATCGATTTTTAAGATGAGAACATGTTAATAAATGACTACATCTAATGTTGTAATTTACTATGGGTGATTGAAGTGTGAAAATTTCATAGAATTGATATGGCATTAACATTAAGTAGGTACCTGAGCGACCGAGCTTCACTCGTATTCATCATCGCATCCATGCATCATAAGCAGCAAAATATCTTTTAATTGAAAATATGGACCACCGAATTATAATGCCAGGCCATTTCAAAATAAAATGATTATCTTTAAAAAGTTTGTCTTTTACTTTGCATACCTAGGTATCGTATGATATCAAGTTCAACATAATGGACGCAAAATATTTTGTGTGAAAATACTAACAATAATGAAAAAAAGTCAGTTTGGGTGGGACTTGAATCCGCATCCGTAATCCGCTAAACCAACGAGTCAGTAACGGACATTTCGAAATTCTCCCATTTTAATTTTACGCAGAAAATCTTTTTGCGTGAAAATATGGGTGAAATGAGTTTTCCCAAACATGGAATCTAGCTAGATTATCTTTTTGACTATGTAAGAACATATTTTTAAAATTTCAAAGAAATCGTTAGAGCCGTTTTGGAAAACGCGAGTATAAATAAATTTATTGCTCGTTTAATAGTATAGGATGTATCTAATGTAATATTATACAAGAGACGTAAACAAACATATATAATTTGATATAGTGGGACGACTGCGCTGGCACGTGAGAAAGATTAAGCACGTTTGGCATTAAATGTAATAACATGCAATAACTACTAGTTAACATTCTTTAGATAACAAAATATGACAAAGTGACATTGACATGACTAAGGTTTTGGGAGAAAACAGGGTAATACGTTTACTCGCCTACGTTTTCCCCATATTCAAATTGTTTATCCATAGTAATATTATAAATGCGAAAGTCTGTCTGTCTGTCTGTCACCTCTTCACGGCTAAACTGCTGGACCGATTGTGATGAAATTTGGTAGGGATGTAGTTAACGACCTGAGGTCAAACATAGGCTACTTTAGGGCGCGATATAACCGAGTCCCACGCGGGGCGAAGCCGCGGGGAACAGCTAGTTCTCAATATAGGACATTCTTGTCACTTATTGACGTCAATCACTACTTAAGTTTACCACCACTTCCAAAGCGCAAGTGGAGAAGAAGCGGCGCCACAAACTCCACTGCAGCATTTTCTCCAGAACTTTAATTTACAAAATTTGAGTCTAAACAGACGAATTTACATTTGCGTGAATATTTTTATCATTAAAATAAGTTCATTGAATATTAAAGATTAAATAAAAAAGGTAGTTATAAAATTTCAAATAATAAAAGATGTCATGATACATATTAAAAAAAAATATATAAGAATAAAAATAATGTACTGATTGTACATACGATCAATTAATTTAGCAAGTTTGGAGGACTCCGCACCAAGCTTAAACGTATAACCCTGTTTTCTTTTTAGATAATGTATCTATAGTAAACTTTTGTGTTCTAGTTTAGATTAACAAATTATCAATGAAAATATGACCTTATAAGAGAGAGAAAGATGACCTTCTAAAATCTTGAAAAGCAAATACCCTGTTTTTACCGCAGTGATCAGAAGCACTCATATTAAAAGAGATTTTGAAACAAAAGAAAAACGTAAGAACATACATCTACCCTTTCTAATTTTTTTACTATAAACTAAGACAAAAAGCATAAGGTACATGTAGGTGAAAAAAAAAACATGACAGCATTGTCAGCACCAAGGTAGAAGAAGTAAGGGTAAATGTAAAGGTCATTGACAAAAAATAAACAGCGTGTGAAATTGCACTTGCACATGATGTACCTAAATGTAGTTGAAGTTCGTGTACTTACGTATTTGCATAAATAATTAAATAGGTACTCGTAAGTGCATATAAAAACATGTTTTGGCTCGGGACGCTCTGTTTCTAGAAAGAAGCATAACTACAAAAGAGTCATGAAAGGCTTTTTTCACACAAATATATGGTTTTTAGTTTTTACACGACTGATTATACCTCCTTTTATACCTCCTTCGGAACTCCACCAACAAGAGCATAGCTCTTAAATTTATGATGATGATTATACCTAGCATATTAGATCCTATGGAAAACTTTAATCATCTGCGCACAGGTTGGCCGCTGCAAATTAAAATGCAGAAATGGGTGGGGTATAAACAGAAGACGCAAACTGACAGTGCGGACAATGCCTCACTGCCTGCCTTGAAGTGTGCCATGGGCACGTAGTAGAAGTGAAAGATTCAGTGGAGGCGACAATGGATACGATCCAGTTGGCAGGGTATTACTAGGCTCACAAAATTTGAGTCATCGACATATCGAAGATGAAGAATATACGAATGCCTACTCCGAATACAGTGGCACGACTCGACCATGAGTTTTACAAACTGTAGTTTGTAGTAGCGACTGTAATCTATCGTCTGTAGTCGCTAGCGTCTCAGATATTGCACATCAATGTCAATCAAGTGCAGTTTATTAACGTGTTGTAAATAACGCCTTAAAACTATGTCACGTCAGAAATGTGTCAATGACTTTTGAATAAGAACATATTTTATGTAAATACATGTTTTGATACATGTTGTACTCTAATAGTGAATAACTGAAAATGGTCAATGCATACAATGTACGTTTTAAAATAATAGGCTAGTTGACAAAATTTCAATAACTGCTTAATATTTTAGCTTATTAGGCATTTTATCGAAAAAAAAGGTTTATTTATTTTTAATCGAGCGTTTACATTATAAATTTCGCGTTTTAAAAAACCATTTTTTAATTTGGTTCCAAAACGCACAAGACTGTCATGGCGTCTTGAATGACGTCACGCCGTGCGAAACAAACCAAAAAGCGATCGTGTCTTCGTACGTTATAGCTAGTTTTAATCGTTTAAAAATAAATTTCTCATATTATAAGTACTGTATAGTGCCCCAGTGTGATAGCACGACTATAAAAACGCCAAACAAGTTATTTATATATGTTCCAAACAATGGAGAAATACGGAAAAAGTGGCTAAAACTTGCAAGAAGAGATGATTTACTATGTATTTTAAAGCAATAAAGATATTACAAACAAACAAACTTTATCAACAGGTTCAAGAATGTATTTTTGTGAAGATCATTTTGATTAAGTATTTCACACAATACAATCTATTACTTAATTCGAGCAAACTAGATGTGTTTTGTAGAATCCCTATTTTCTAAATAATAAATACATGAGTTCAGGTTAAGTTGTTTCACTTTTAGGAGTGAACGTTTCATTTTAGTTTTCTAATTAATGGTACAAACATACTCTTTTTATTATTCTAGTTGCCAAATGATATGACTAATTATATGGAGTATCATATGAAGGGAACAGTAAAATAGTAAACAGTATCTTGCAAAATGTACGTCACAACATTATGTTCTTGTGTACCGAACTGAAATATCACATAGCATTTAAGCTTATAATAAATATTTTATACTTACAAGGAAGTTTTAACATTGCGAAATTCAGATGAGCAAAAGTTACTGTTCGACGCGAAAAAATTTCCAAGCATAACGGCATCGATTCTGGGCAAATTATTACTGTCTGCTTTGCTGAATCCAGATTCCATGGTTAATTCTTTCAAATTATAATTAGCAAAAACTGTATCAACTTGATATTAGTTGTTAAAAACCAAAATTTTATCAAGAACCGGTAGTGATACTCGAAACGTCAAAGACAAGATTGGAGTTTCGCACGGCGTGACGTAACGCTTTCTGATTGGTGTTCACTGGCACGTGACTAAAAGTTTCATTTTACGAAATTTATTTTTAAAAAATATTATTAATCTTTAACGCTTTTAATAATTAAAATTGTTTGTTATTTTCTCCATAATATAATTAATCATTATAAACCCCTATCCATCATATTTATTCTTAATGGACACAAGCCTATTATTAGTAGACAAGGAATGAAACAACTAGTGAAGGTATAACCTATCTATGAATGACATTAATGTTAGGAGTTAAAAGGAAAATAGGGCAGCTGACTGACATGAGGATGAGTACAAAGAAAGATATGTGACAAGCTATTATATCGACTTGCTTGGACCCAGTTTAACTCTCTCAAAGAAAACGAGTCTAATGACGCCTCTCTCATCTGAGCGGCATCTTCAGGAACAACAGAAGATTAAGACCTTTTCCTTCCTTCTAAGGATGTTAGAAGAAAGAAAAAGTTCTTAATCTTCTGTATCTTCTGTATAGATATCCATACTAATATTATAAATGGGAAAGTCTGTTTGTCTGTCTGTCACCTCTTCATGGCTAAACTGCTGGACCGATTGTGATGAAATTTGGTAGGGATGTAGTTAACGACCTGAGGTCAAACATAGGCTACTTTTGGGCGCGATATAACCGAGTCCCACGCGGGGCGAAGCCGCGGGGAATAGCTAGTAGAGAATAGTTTATAAAAAGATACTCACATAATCGAACCTATCCTTGCACAACTGCGTATGCAGCTGCAGAAACCCGAGCACGGTGAACCAGCAGCACCACAGCAGCACTTCATCCATGTACTGAACATTGATGACGCCGAAGACGAAGATGAACTTGTAGAAGACGTAGTTCCAAAACTTGTCTTTGACGCGTTGCGCCTCAGAGACGCGGAGGCGGCCGAAGACAAGCCTTTGGACGAGGAAGCCGAGGACCCCGAGGCAGCAGAACGCTATGTTGATCACGGTCTGAAATTAAAAGAAAATTGCTTGATTTGGTTTGTAAATAAATAAGCTAACTGTCACAAAGCCAGTACTAATGCCCAATCAAGGTGTTAAGGGTTGGTAGAGATCGCCAAAATGCTATACACTAGTTGAAAATGGGTAACTAAATCTTTTATTAATTTTTTATGTAAGCAAGCAAAGTTAGGGCTCATGAAAACGCTGTTTGACTTGAAGTTTGACTTTTGCCATTATCTGGTAATTTGATCTCTAGGATAGAGTATGACGTGGCATTTTAATGTGATAAAAATAATGATGATAAATAAGATTTCAATCACATAATTAGATTTGACGTAAAGGGATTTGTGGGTCGTCTCGTCTGGTCCCAAGTGTGTGAAGGACCGATAAAGAAGTAACGCAATAGATGACAATATTCGATAAATTTGATAATAGCTAATAAGCGGAAAATAAAAGAAAATTAAGTAATAACAATAATAACCGACATAGCCAAAATGGTAGCAGAAAGAAAGTGGCAATGGGCGGGTCAAAAATGCCACACAAGAGATGAGCGTTGGGGAAAGTTAGTGCTTGAGTGGAGACCCAGAACCGGACGTAGATGTGTCGGTAAACCTCATGCTAGATGGTCCGAAGACCTGGTCAAAGTTGCCGGAAGGAGATGGATGAGGAAAACACAAGACCGAGAGGAATGGCGTGCATTGCTAGATGCCTACACTCAGCATTGGGTGACGATGGGCTGAAGAAGAAGAAGAAAAAGAAATAACAACAAAAATAAATGTAACTAAAGCATTGTAATTAAAACCCTGGGTTTGTGCCTGTGGACATTTTGGAAATACTAATCCAGGTAGGTACATCATTGTAACTAACTACTCGTATTTCATTACCAAATTTCATCATTACAGAATTTATAGTTTGTGGGTTGATTTGTTCGATTTTTGTACAATTTAGACATATATATATATATACTAGCTGTTCCCCGCGGCTTCGCCCCGCGTGGGACTCGGTTATATCGCGCCCAAAAGTAGCCTATGTTTGACCTCAGGTCGTTAACTACATCCCTACCAAATTTCATCACAATCGGTCCAGCAGTTTAGCCGTGAAGAGGTGACAGACAGACAGACAGACTTTCGCATTTATAATATTAGTATGGATATGGATAGTATGGATGTATATGACACCAATAATACGGTCTTTGCTGCCCTCTCGTCTTTTGCGGGCTTCTTGTCAAGTGCGTCGACGAAACTAGGTCATATCTACAGAAGCAAAGACCCTACAAGTTGCAAGTCCGTACATTCTCTCTCTTCTCTTTTCTCAAATAGAGGTTTATTTTTCTACGGACCTGACATTACAATTATAATTTATTAAAAAAAAAATTTTTTACATTTCAAATTTTTTTATTTTTTTCATTAAACAATAATTAAAGTTACCACACTATTGTTTGTATGCATAATTTAATAAACTTTGTTTCAATGACTTGCTATTGTATTTATTTTAATAGGTATGTATATATATTTTTTTTAAATGTTAGCCATTGTTATTCGTATTTGACAGCGACAATTGATTATGCATGTCTAAAATTATTGCAACGCCAAATATAGCAGAATATGTTTGCTCTACTTATCTGTCTGTACCGTACTATCTCAAGATGAATGATTTTGATTCTGATTCTTATAAATGTCATGTGGCCAAGTAGATCATATACGTATATATCTGATAACGCCTCCTGTTCCATTATATCGCGCAGGATCCATGACAGTGAAAGACAAAGACAACAAGACAAAGGCAAGCGCAAGGTAGGAGACCGGCGTATTCAATGATCCGACGATCTAATTAAGGTCGCAGGATCAGACTGGATGCAGGCCGCTGATAACCGGTCAATGTAGAGGCCTAGAGGGTGCTTAGAGTAGAAACATATGACAAATAGAGGACTCCTAGTACCTGAATTGACGATGATAAATAAGGGTTAAATTATAATAACAAATATTATAAGTCCTAAGTATAACATCACACATATACATAAACATACATATTAATGAGGTCACTAACATACGGACCAAAATAGAACGGTTAAAGCGGTCGATAATAATTTTCGTGAATGATACAATAAGGGCACGGTCCTGACCGTCATTATTATATTACTAACTAGCTTGTAACTTCGCTTCGCTCGCGTAAATCCCACGGAAACAGAACATTTAATCCGGGATGAAAGGTACCCCTAAGTTTTCGGTACTTCTTTATGTATGGGAATGCTCTTGCGGTTGAAACGGAAGAGACGAAGAAAAAAAATGTACTAGGTACATCATCATCATCAGCTTTCTGCGACTTGCTGCCTCTCTGTCTACGCAATCCAGTTGTTGCCAGCAACTTTCCTACAATCATCCACCCATCTGGCCACCGAATGTCCAAAACTTCGTTTCGGTAGGCACCCCGTGAAAGCCTTGCTCCACCAACCCATCCTTTCTACGAGTAGTCTCGATCCTTCTGTCTAGGTGTCCCGCCCAGTATCACTTTAGAGTTACGTTAGAACCCTATAGTCGCCTATTACGAAACCTACCGAAAGAAGATAACTGTTTTTTTCTGAAGCCATAAGATTACACGGCCAGCTACCTATGGAACGAGATATAGTAGACATTCTCCAAATCAACTGTCTTGTTCCGTTTTAGCAGTGACACTTCAGAGTGCGGTTGCGTAGGATCCTACGCCACAAGGACTCGCATCGCGTGGAGTAAGCTATTACAGGGACGTATGCTGGATTGAGAACTATCGTACAGTGGGCTGCAGAGAAACCTGACCCCCTTTCAATAGCGATACTTATGCCATGGGGGTCAGATTTTTCTGCAGCCCACTGTACAAACAAGTAGCTACGTATATTGTACTTAAGAATTGTACCTACGTTTTACAATTTGAATAAATTATTGAAAGAAATCTTACTACACTTTCATAAACCTAATGTAGTAATAATACCATTATAAAAATTTGTGAAATAAAATGTTTATTTATTTCCTCCATTATTATCTCACTTATAGATAAGTTACAGAGATAATGTAATCTGACCGTAGGTATAATATATGTTCAATTAAAGTAAATTAATGTATAGATATCTATGGTACATGGAAATAGAATGAATGAATAAACACTTCATTGCACCTGGGTCAATAAGTGATAAGAATATCCTATATTGAAAATAAACAATTTGAGTTTAAATAGTTACAAAAATACATCATGGGATTGGACAGGATCGAAAGCAAAATTAGAACAAAGGCGGACTTATCGCTAGTGCAAATTCTCCTTGCTGCTGTACTCGTATGTTTAAAATTAGGCTACAGAGGGCGGCAAAAAAAATACAATAATGAACTCGAAAAACATAACCTTCTTCGGGCAATCGAGTCAAACAAATTAATGTACATTCATTTCCTAATATAGAAATAAATTATAATATTTATAAGTGGGTGTTGGAATGTAAAAGGCTACAAAAGGACTCAACAAGCTTTACTCCAAGGTTGTAGCGATTGGTTCAACCACGAAGCAATTGTATTTGCTTCGTGGGTTCAACGTGTATAAAATCTCTATGTATAAAACAAATACTTATTGCCTTTCGACATACGCATTTTTATATACGAAACAAGTACAGATGGAAATCAATAACGCTCAAAAAAGTCTGTTGTTTACGGATTTTAAAAATACTATCACAAAATTTTGTACGGTTTTATTAATTGAGACTATTGCCGACCGTTAGCTATCGAAAATATAGTAATAACTAGCCGGGCAGCAAGCATTCCTTGCAAAAATTGCAAATGTGCCAAGTTTCTGCGCGTGCGCATGTTTTCAAACTGCGCGTATAGCTGTATCAGTCAATTTGGCGCTCGCTCGAGCCGCGTTATCAACATCATGTTTGTAAACAAGTATCGTCCGATACACAAATTTACGAAAGTGTTTTTCTTATTTAATCAAAGTTACGTAAATGTTAACATACAGTCGCCTGCAGAGAAACCTGACCCCCCTATGATTGATTTTTAACAGGCAGGGGGGTCAGGTTTCTCTGCAGGCGACTGTACGTGTAGTAAATTACCAAATCTCATCTATCGCCAGCGGTATCATGTTAGTAATATTCCTAACTAGCAACCGGCCCCGGCTTCGCGTGGGCATAAAAACCTTCCTCTTGAATCACTCTATCTACTTATAAAAAAAAACCGCATCAAAATCCGTTGCGTAGTTTTAAAGAAAGAGAAAAGAGTGACTGAGCGTTAGCGTGAATAAATACAATAACAAAACAAAAATAAATAAAACAGGTCCGTGCCAAATGAATCCTTGATCTTGACGGTTATTTACGGATTTCTATGTAATCATTACGTCTAAAATTAGTAATACGCGTTGTTGGCTCAATGTCATAGGGTAAACCTCGGTCTTACAGGTGCACACTCCAATCATTTTATTATCATTCCAGCATTTTTCCGCTTGCAATCCAAGGTCTTGCCCGAGGTAATCTAATAATTTGCGAGAACACGGTCATGAAGTAGCGACCAGATGCATTATCCTAATGACTTGTTAGATAATAAGGTTTTTGGTTTATTGCGTACTACTTTCTAACAGCGGGTTGACCGAACGATTGAACCACACTAAAACAAACTTATAAAACATCTTGATGGTGTTCTTGTTACCTTGTTATAAATGTATTCAGTCATATTTAAACACTGTAAGTTTTCCAAATAAAATAAATATTCTGAGACTGAACTACGATCATCTAGAAGTTTTAACCCCTTGACGACCGGATATTACAATCATCATCACAAATTTAAAAGCTAGGCTCTTGTCGGTGGAGTTCCTTCCATTTTTGTATATCATTTGCAAGTTCCTTTATTTCTTGACTAGCTGTTCCCCGCGGCTCCGCCCCGCGTGGGTCTCGGTTATATCGCGCCCAAAAATAGCCTATGTTTGACCTCAGGTCGTTAACTACATCCCTACCAAATTTCATCACAATCGGTCCAGCAGTTTAGCCGTGAAGAGGTGACAGACAGACAGACAGACAGACTTTCGCATTTATAATATTAGTATGGAAGTATGGATACGACACGACGTATACCAATAGTTTTTCTATTTTGTCTGAATTCTCAGTAGTCGTAAATAGAAGCCACGACGGTAGCCACGGCAAACAGGTCCGAGCCGCAACGGACTGGTTTTTTGTAGTTTATTTTCGGTTTCTAAAACCAGCTTCATGGTCGTGACATTTCATGAGTGCAGTCCCATTACTTTCAATTATTGCGAGACTAAAATATTCTATTTGTTTTGTTACTTGTTTAACTAAGACATTTAGATCAACTTCTTTTATGTGGCGTCGGGACAGTGTGTAAATTTGACAGACGAATTCCACCAACAACAGCATCTCCTATGACCCGCGGGATGAAAGGGAGTAGTCTATTCTTAAGCCAGAGACCACTACGAGGCCCATTATTTGCGAGCCCCCTAATAATGGGGGAGAGTCATTAAAAAAGCTAGATAAGAAATAAGAAGAAGAACAGCGCATTCTAAAAAGATTCGGCTCATATAACTGAAAGGTTGGTAGAGCCATGGCTGATGCCGGAAATCACACTGCAAAAATTGTCAAAATTATACATACATTCATATCATCACGCCTGTCTCCCGTAGGGGTAGGCAGAGACTAGAGATTTCCATTCTACGATCCTTACAGACCTCCCTTGCGTCCTCCACACTCATCACCCTCGTCATACACGCTCGCCGATTTCGGGTACTCCAAACGACTTCTTTTTCAAATGATCTGCGATTTGGTCGCAGTATGTTTTTCAAAATTATAATTCGTATAAGTAAGTACAAGACGTCAAGTTATCCGATTTCCAATCTCAATATCACTATCATCTTTACCAACCAACATGAGGCGCAGTAATTTGAGGTAAAAACCATGCGAAATATGTATAATAATTTATGAGAACACGATACGGCATGTGTTTATCTCGATCGAATCAAATAACTACGAAGATGACATATAATTTGCGACCAAGAAGCTACAAACGTTTATAATGTTCAGTTGATATTTTCCTGTTTTTCTTTTAAATTGACTATCTAAAATTGGCACAGAAATATATTATGTTGATTCAAAAGATGCGCAGCTCCTTAAATGAACAAGATCAACACAATCAACTGCTTCGATTTATCATGATGGGCAAAATAGGAGGCATAGAAATATGCGGGTAAGAAATTCAAATTCAAATTTATTTATTTCGTGAACATAGGTAGTACAAAACAAATAGATGGTTTACAAAAGCTGGTTTCTCTATGTTCCGCCATAAGGCATACAAAATTTATCAAATAAGTGTGTTAGTCATTACATTATAACATTACAGGAAATTATGGCAGAGGACCTCAGGGAGTGGAATGGAATCATCAAAGTAAAACATTTGTTTCGTTTGGTGATTGTTAGTGATGACTTTGCGAGACTGCCAACCTCCAGTAATGAAGGAAGAAACGAACAAGGACTACCGTGCCCGCGTGTTTCCATATCTTTATTTGGTTCAACGCTTGTACGGCATAACAAAGTTATTGGGCAGGCAAATTGAGCGTACAAGCGACATACAATTTGCGGCATATCCATACTAATATTATAAATGCGAAAGTCTGTCTGTCTGTCTGTCTGTCTGTCACCTCTTCACGGCTAAACGGATGGACCGATTGTGATGAAAATTGGTAGGGATGTAGTTAACGACCTGAGGTCAAACATAGGCTACTTTTGGGCGCGATATAACCGAGTCCCACGCGGGCGGAGCCGCGGGGAACAGCTAGTAAGTTCATAAACTGAAATGTCCTTGAATGCGTAGTAGCCGGTTTTCACACAAATTGTAACGTGCGCAACCCCCTGCACGTTCCGTTTGTGTTCAACTTTTGTGCCGGGTATACTTTTATACAGGGCTAAACCGATAAGGATATGGAAACACGCACCGTGCCCGGGTCGAGCCAGCCATCAAACTGTTCCGAAGCGACCTGATACAAAGTTGAAAGCGCTAAACATGCCAAAAGTCGGCGTAACACGCTTGCTCAATCGAAGTCTGCATTTAAACGTATGTAAAAAAAATTTACAATGTGTTTCTTGGTTTCTATCGCGTTTGCCTGCAAATAAATTTATTTCATTTCATTTCTCAATAATAACTTTTAATACGATACTAGCGACCCGCCCCGGCTTCGCATGGGCATAAAAACCTTCCTCTTGTATCACTCTATCTATTAAAAAAACCGCATCAAAATCCGTTGTGTAGTTTTAAAGATTTAAGCATACAAAGGGACATAGTGACAGAGAAAGCGACTGTGACACCTACATAAATTAGTCACATTTACCAAATTTTCGTATTTCATCAGCCATAGCCAAAGAATTTCGAATCGCGCGCGGTCCCTAATTTTTTTTTTCAATCTATGGCCATAGCATTTCGCTAATTATGTACATTATAATGATTAATGTATGACGTGTCTGTCAACTACACGATACACTGTACAACGGTGAAATCGTCGCAGTAAACAATACGACACGTTGGCATATTCATTAGCGGTTCTATTTTGGTGTTATGTTTGTTTTGCTGTGATGATGTCCGCAACACTAGCGGATCTTCGTGCTCTCGGTGTCAATGACTGTAAGGCGTGTCTTCCACTAACAGTTCAATCATTATAGGGAGTACACCTCTGAATTCGAGATACCCAGCTGTAAACTGGTATAAACTTTTATTTTGACATCTAAAACTTGTCTCGAAATTCACACATGATGCGATGTCCGCGTCTTTAAATAAGTCAGAGGTCACAAAAATCGTTTTTTTGTACATTTTTGCAAATTTATCGTTTCCTATTCTCGCTATTTGATAAATATTATAGAGAATTAAAATCATAGTATAGTAGGGGTTCACTACGCCTTTTCCAAACACGCTTAACCTAGTGGGTGTGGAGTACAGCCTTAAACATGACGTCACATACATATATTATTGCCATTTAATCTAGAGTTCTACGTTACATAATAACAAAAAAAAAAATACACTTATGTCGCGATCATTGCGTAATTTTGTTTTGAAATTAGGTAGTATATAGTATATAATAAGTATGCGCAATCTGTTTATACTATTGGCGAAATCAATAGACATATACTACCTAAAACAAATACAATACGTACAATCATATTTTCCGCCCGTCGAAAACCAGCATGCAAAATCTTAACATGATAATCTCGTTATCAAAATTATTTATTACAATTTTATAAGCAGTCAATAAAAATGCATTAAGTAATATTTAAAAAAATCTCTTTTGCTGACCTCGTAAATTAATAAAAAAGAGACCGCGCGCGATTCCAAATTTCTTTGGGTGACATAATTGGTAATGCCAATCTGGCTGACATGTCTGCAGATAAACCCACGTCACAACCAAGGGAATGTCGACATCAATGGATGCATATACAACAAAAATCTGTGCATACAACCCTGCACCCGTGGCCAAGTGACAATTACAAAACGCTAACGAATGTAGACAAGAACAAAATGTATGAGATTGACATAAGCTGCGGTAAATCACGCGGTCAATCTTATGTCAATCCCATACATTTTGTTCTTGTCGTGCCTCGTTAACGTTTTGCGATTGTGACTTTGGCTAAGCCCCCTGGAAAACTAGGAATTTCAATTACGCAAAATATTGGACGGCGATCGCCAAGTTGAGAAATAAAACTACTCGTGTCTCGATACTATAAGATTTGACGTGGTTTTTATGACTGATGAAAATCTAAAATGCTAGGTTTTGGGTTGCTTTGTGTAGTACACTACAATCGCGCCCACTTGGCTCCCTGCACCTACCTCGTGTGTTCATAAGTTTTGAGACAAACTTTGTACTTAAAAAATAAAATAAAATATTACTGACATCTATTTATTTCTTTTTCCAATTTTGAATTTGGAATGTTAACTTTTAATTTCTTTGATTTTTAAATTAATTTCTTTCAAATTTGTCGTGATATAGGAAACAAAAGAATTATGTGCGGCCGTGATTTCGCTATTTAAGGTGGGGAAAAAAATAATAAAGATTTCCCGTGAGGTGAAAAATTTTAGTGTGAGCCGTAACTTCGTGTATTACACTATTAAACGATACAAGGAGTCAAGTTCTTTGCAAGATAGCCAAAGGAGTGGTCAGCCACGCTCTGTAAGGACGCCTGCGAACATCAATATCATCCGAGAGCGACTTTGCTGAAATCCATGTCGCACTCGGTAGAAACTCGCGCTTCAGACTTAAATTTCGCGCGTTTCATTCAACTGAATACTGAAATATGATCTTAAGGTAAAGGCGTATAGCCGCAGAAAAGTTCACTTCTTAAACGATCGCCTTCGTAAATTGCGACGCGAATGTTGTCCAATGCTGATAAGGAGACACGATGCGAGGAAGATACTCTTCACCGATGAGAAAATCATTACTGTCGAAGAAAAGTTTAACCGACAAAAGAATAAAGTGTATACCAAAAGTAGCAAGGATGTTCCAGCTTCAGCACGGAATGTTTCGCGAACTCACCATTCGGCTAGTGTGATGGTATGGTGGGGAGTTTCGTATAAAGGTGTCACTCCGCTCCATTTATGCCAACAAGCCGTCAAGGTGAAAGCCAAGAATTATCAAAGTCACATTTTAGAGCCTGTTGTGAAATCTCTGTCACATAGTTTATTTCACAACAAGGATTGAGTTTTCCAGCAAGACTCGGCGCCATGCCTTAAGGCAAAAACCACCCAAGCTTCGTTGAAGGCAAATGTGCCCGGCCTTCATCGCGGCGAACGAATGGCCTTCCTCCAGCCCATCTCAACCCGCTAGATTATTTTTTATAGACTGAATTAGAGCTCAGGGCCTGCTGAAAGTCCCACCCAAACTTGGAGTCACAGAAGCGAACCCTTGTCCGAGAAGCAAAGCCAATTTCGCATGAAAAGATTCGTGCCGTCATTGATGACTGGCCAAATCGTCTAAGGGCCTGTATTAAAAACAAGGGTGGTCATTTTGAATAATAATTATATTTTATTGTTGATTATTATCTACTTAATGTTTACTAACATTTTTTTAAATATAAGTTTATTATTAAAAAAGTTATGCAACTTTTAGTTCGTCTCAAAACTTATGCACACACGAGGTACAATGTACAATGAAATAGTATAAAAACAAATAAATTCAATTGAATGCACATTAAGCTGCACTGTGCCGGAAATTGCTCAGGTTTCGAAACCGGTCGGAACTTGCCACTGAGAAGTTATTGTTATTTGTTGTTAAAGCGGCAATAGAAACATTATCTGGGAAATTTCTATTGTAACCTGTCTATAAGGTACCCTCTGACGCGTCAGTGAAGGTATCAGAACCACTTTGTTTGGCTATTTTGCGACAAATCAGTAAAGGGTTGCGAAGTTCAGACGGCAGTCGTTCCATTGTAATATCCAGTGTCGCCATATTTAGTTACTTGGACTACTAACTACATGATTAAAGCGTATGATGTATCTAGGGCATACTCTCGGATGAAAAAGGGGGCAAATCCTAGAGTGAATGGGTTCCTTTCCTTCTGAGTGGACATTTTGTCCACCACTTCCCGACTCCCTCAATGATTTGATTACAATGGTTAGAGGCAGAAAAAATTATACAGTCGTCAAAATATATAAGTTGCTATAGCTTGCGGTGTATAAGGCAAGTAAGAAGGTGCCACAACTGGGTTGGTTGGCGCCGACTCAAACCAAGGTGAAAAGGCGTAAGTTTTCCATTGGAACCAAGGTAAGAATGAAGTAGGTAAACTGCAAGATATTTTCTTCAGATTAATTAGACAGTCAACTCGCTCAGAAGAATAAACATTCTCACGTTGAATATGTAGTACTCGGTTGTGTTAATACTATTATCTATTCTGATTTACCTTATCACATAGGGAAGTACAATCAGTAGAAAACATTTTAAATATCGAACCATAATGTTAATATTGATACTAAGCGATACTGGCCATCATACGATATTAAAACAAGCAGATAAGAAATATAATAAAGGTGACGTGACATAAACGTTTATTTCTACTAGCTATTACTAGACTAAAACCACAGAAAAAAAAAAACTACGCGAATGACCACAGAGCCTCAGACATAAGCAGTTTGTTAAAAAATAGCTTGGCATTTTTTCAATCTAGCAGTCTACGTTTGTGGGCTAGTTTGAAAAGGTTTTCGAAAAGCTAGCAAATATTTATTTTAAGTAAAAGAAGTTTATTCTCACTAAGGTTTCAATGTAGGGCAAAAAGAACGAGATCTTTCAAGAAACACACCTTTCAAAAATTAATGGCCCCAGAACTGTCCCCATTTTATTTTAAATTCAATACACATACATTCCAGTATAGTGATCTCAGAGATTAGATTGCCACGGCGGCGTGTGATGATTGTTTAAACCAGTCTATTTTGTATAATAATATGTCTATGGTCACGATCCGATCCTTGATTGCAAGTGGTCAATCCACTTATATTGTTTTATGCTATTTTTAGACTTCCATTAACATGTTTATAACAAGAACGAATACGAGTATGTAGAAACCTCTCATATCGATTAGAAAAAAGTTATGGGCTGCTGATAGACAATTCTATATCTTGTCTCAAAAATTTATATCTGAAATTTAAAAGCTGTTACTCTTGTCGCTAAAGTCCCTCATAAGTGCATCTATCTTTCACTAGCAGTATAAAAAAGAAATTACACCACTTTAATCAAAAACTCATTCAAAACATCTCTGTTGCGCCACAATAAAATCTACTGAGACGCACCAGAGATGGCGTTAAGAGTAAGAATCTTGAATCAATCAAGAATCCTTTTAAAATTTCACGTCTACGCATAACTAGAAGCAATGAGAATGACAGCTTATGTAGCAGGGTGCCTTTCATCCCGGAAAAATTTACTATTTCCGTATAGGATTTACACAAACGAAGCCGCGGGTAAAAGCATGACATTATAAAACTGATACAGTGAGCTGCAGAGATCCGTAAAATATAACCTCCCTACCCTACCAAATCGTCCATAGTCGATCTTTATTATTATTTTATTACATAGTATAAAACAGTCGCTTTTCGCTGTCTGTGTCTATGTATGCTTAAATCTTCGAAATTATTCAACGGATCTTTATGCGGTTTTTTTAATAGATAGAGTGATTCAAGAGGAAGGTTTTTATGTAAACAAGACCTATAATATTCCACCCATGCGAAGCCGAGGCGGGTCGCTTATTTATATAAGGTACTATGCATATGTGTATATAACTGTGCAGTGTGTACAAAATGCAATCGCTAGGAAAAAAATACAAGTTTCGACGACGGATATAAGTGAAAGTAAATGGCGCCGATTATAAACTCACTTTTACATCTCGTCTGACTGGCTCCGGTGCATAAGGAGGCGATAGGAGGAAAGCTATTGCTATAAATATATAGCCGTGTGGTTTTGGGCTCGACTGCTCGAAAGAGAGTAGAATAGATCTGGTGGCTTACCACCATCTCTTAAAACCATGCAAGAACGATTGAGTAAGGGAGATGTCGCAGGAGGCAATTAGACGCACGGTAGAAATTGTCAAAGTAGAGATTTGTCGAACAAAAAATGGAGGATTCCGAAAACGTTTGTATTCGATATCTCACGGTAGATATATTTTCTATTACCAGAGTTACATGCAACGAGTTGACGCTAGCGTTCGATGATCAACCCATCTCTTCACGTGGGTGGTATTAAAAGCTATTATATATAACATAACAATGTTTTCAATTTACGTACGTAGGATGTATATAAAAAATCGATAGGATTATGTCTGGCTTCCCTTGCGTGTAATGAGCACAAATACATCATTTCGTCCCTTTTCAACACGTCAGCTCGCAGAATCTAGACACAATAGAAAGACTATTTTTATGTGACATATTCGTGCGTGAACCAATCGGAAACACTGTTATTGATTTCAGTGAGAACTTAAACAGGTTGCATAACATCAATAAAGATACAAGGGCGGGTCAATAAGTCCGTGACTTTTTGAATAAGACACAGGTTTTTGGATTAAATTATATTTTATTTTTCAACATAGTCCCCTTTGAGCTCTATACACTTTGTCCAACGTTTCTCCAATTTTTTCATCCCTTCCAAAAAATAAGATTTGTCGAGGTCTTCGAAATAGGTGTTTGTTTGTGAGATGACTTCATCGTTGGAGTCAAATCTCTTTCACACCGAGCCATTTTTTCAGGTTTGGAAATAATAAATAGTCACTCGGTGCTAAATCCGGAGAATAGGGCGGATGAGGGAGCAACTCCTAGCGTAATTCATGGATTTTTGCCATGGCAACTGCACATGTGTACCCTTGCATTGTCCTGGTGGAAAAGAACTTTTTTCTTCGCCAAATGCGGTCGTTTATTTTCTAAATCCTCATTAAATCGATCCAGTAAGTTGGCATAATATTCGCCATTGATTGTTTTTCCCTTTTGAAGGTAGTCAATGTGGATTATACCGCGTGAATCCCAAAAAACGGTCGCCATGACTTTATTGGCTGACAAACCCACCTTAGCCTTCTTTGGCGCCGATTCCGGGGAGCATTCGGTCACAGGCTGGGACTGAACTCGGTGTCAAAGAGAAAAAAAAAGAGTACATAGAGTACAGTTATTTTATTATTATGTTAGGTTTGATCGAATTAAATATAGGTATCAATAAATACTGAGACTTCTTTTTAAGCAAATCTTTTTTAACTATAACTCAGGCAAGACGCAGGAAAGCTCTGTCGAATGATTTTCGTTCCATTTACCGGGTTTTCTCGAACGACTATCATGCGAAATCGAACGGTTATCAACTAATCATTCGAATCACCAATTTTCAGTGGATTACTGAATAAAAAATTGTCCAAGGTCCATTGACAGAAAAGGTTTCATGTTCACACCACGCGGCTACCGGCAATCTTCAAAAAAAAACAGAGTAAGGACAAAGGCGCGCAGAGTCAATAGACCTGTCAATCTACGCTATTAGCAAGCAACCAGGTAACATAAAGTAAGTAGATAACCGGTTTTTGTTACTTGTAGTACAAATAATCCCTAAAATTATAAATACGAAAGTGAGTTTGTATATTTGTTTGTTTGTTTGTTTGTTTGTTTGTTTGTTTGTTTGTTTGTTTGTTTGTTTGTTTGTTTGTTTGTTTGTTTGTTTGTTTGTTTGTTTGTTTGTTTGTTTGTTTGTTTGTTTGTTTGTTTGTTTGTTTGTTTGTTTGTTTGTTTGTTTGTTTGTTTGTTTGTTTGTTTGTTTGTTTGTTTGTTTGTTTGTTTGTTTGTTTGTTTGTTTGTTTGTTTGTTTGTTTGTTTGTTTGTTTGTTTGTTTGTTTGTTTGTTTGTTTGTTTGTTTGTTTGTTTGTTTGTTTGTTTGTTTGTTTGTTTGTTTGTTTGTTTGTTTGTTTGTTTGTTTGTTTGTTTGTTTGTTTGTTTGTTTGTTTGTTTGTTTGTTTGTTTGTTTGTTTGTTTGTTTGTTTGTTTGTTTGTTTGTTTGTTTGTTTGTTTGTTTGTTTGTTTGTTTGTTTGTTTGTTTGTTTGTTTGTTTGTTTGTTTGTTTGTTTGTTTGTTTGTTTGTTTGTTTGTTTGTTTGTTTGTTTGTTTGTTTGTTTGTTTGTTTGTTTGTTTGTTTGTTTGTTTGTTTGTTTGTTTGTTTGTTTGTTTGTTTGTTTGTTTGTTTGTTTGTTTGTTTGTTTGTTTGTTTGTTTGTTTGTTTGTTTGTTTGTTTGTTTGTTTGTTTGTTTGTTTGTTTGTTTGTTTGTTTGTTTGTTTGTTTGTTTGTTTGTTTGTTTGTTTGTTTGTTTGTTTGTTTGTTTGTTTGTTTGTTTGTTTGTTTGTTTGTTTGTTTGTTTGTTTGTTTGTTTGTTTGTTTGTTTGTTTGTTTGTTTGTTTGTTTGTTTGTTTGTTTGTTTGTTTGTTTGTTTGTTTGTTTGTTTGTTTGTTTGTTTGTTTGTTTGTTTGTTTGTTTGTTTGTTTGTTTGTTTGTTTGTTTGTTTGTTTGTTTGTTTGTTTGTTTGTTTGTTTGTTTGTTTGTTTGTTTGTTTGTTTGTTTGTTTGTTTGTTTGTTTGTTTGTTTGTTTGTTTGTTTGTTTGTTTGTTTGTTTGTTTGTTTGTTTGTTTGTTTGTTTGTTTGTTTGTTTGTTTGTTTGTTTGTTTGTTTGTTTGTTTGTTTGTTTGTTTGTTTGTTTGTTTGTTTGTTTGTTTGTTTGTTTGTTTGTTTGTTTGTTTGTTTGTTTGTTTGTTTGTTTGTTTGTTTGTTTGTTTGTTTGTTTGTTTGTTTGTTTGTTTGTTTGTTTGTTTGTTTGTTTGTTTGTTTGTTTGTTTGTTTGTTTGTTTGTTTGTTTGTTTGTTTGTTTGTTTGTTTGTTTGTTTGTTTGTTTGTTTGTTTGTTTGTTTGTTTGTTTGTTTGTTTGTTTGTTTGTTTGTTTGTTTGTTTGTTTGTTTGTTTGTTTGTTTGTTTGTTTGTTTGTTTGTTTGTTTGTTTGTTTGTTTGTTTGTTTGTTTGTTTGTTTGTTTGTTTGTTTGTTTGTTTGTTTGTTTGTTTGTTTGTTTGTTTGTTTGTTTGTTTGTTTGTTTGTTTGTTTGTTTGTTTGTTTGTTTGTTTGTTTGTTTGTTTGTTTGTTTGTTTGTTTGTTTGTTTGTTTGTTTGTTTGTTTGTTTGTTTGTTTGTTTGTTTGTTTGTTTGTTTGTTTGTTTGTTTGTTTGTTTGTTTGTTTGTTTGTTTGTTTGTTTGTTTGTTTGTTTGTTTGTTTGTTTGTTTGTTTGTTTGTTTGTTTGTTTGTTTGTTTGTTTGTTTGTTTGTTTGTTTGTTTGTTTGTTTGTTTGTTTGTTTGTTTGTTTGTTTGTTTGTTTGTTTGTTTGTTTGTTTGTTTGTTTGTTTGTTTGTTTGTTTGTTTGTTTGTTTGTTTGTTTGTTTGTTTGTTTGTTTGTTTGTTTGTTTGTTTGTTTGTTTGTTTGTTTGTTTGTTTGTTTGTTTGTTTGTTTGTTTGTTTGTTTGTTTGTTTGTTTGTTTGTTTGTTTGTTTGTTTGTTTGTTTGTTTGTTTGTTTGTTTGTTTGTTTGTTTGTTTGTTTGTTTGTTTGTTTGTTTGTTTGTTTGTTTGTTTGTTTGTTTGTTTGTTTGTTTGTTTGTTTGTTTGTTTGTTTGTTTGTTTGTTTGTTTGTTTGTTTGTTTGTTTGTTTGTTTGTTTGTTTGTTTGTTTGTTTGTTTGTTTGTTTGTTTGTTTGTTTGTTTGTTTGTTTGTTTGTTTGTTTGTTTGTTTGTTTGTTTGTTTGTTTGTTTGTTTGTTTGTTTGTTTGTTTGTTTGTTTGTTTGTTTGTTTGTTTGTTTGTTTGTTTGTTTGTTTGTTTGTTTGTTTGTTTGTTTGTTTGTTTGTTTGTTTGTTTGTTTGTTTGTTTGTTTGTTTGTTTGTTTGTTTGTTTGTTTGTTTGTTTGTTTGTTTGTTTGTTTGTTTGTTTGTTTGTTTGTTTGTTTGTTTGTTTGTTTGTTTGTTTGTTTGTTTGTTTGTTTGTTTGTTTGTTTGTTTGTTTGTTTGTTTGTTTGTTTGTTTGTTTGTTTGTTTGTTTGTTTGTTTGTTTGTTTGTTTGTTTGTTTGTTTGTTTGTTTGTTTGTTTGTTTGTTTGTTTGTTTGTTTGTTTGTTTGTTTGTTTGTTTGTTTGTTTGTTTGTTTGTTTGTTTGTTTGTTTGTTTGTTTGTTTGTTTGTTTGTTTGTTTGTTTGTTTGTTTGTTTGTTTGTTTGTTTGTTTGTTTGTTTGTTTGTTTGTTTGTTTGTTTGTTTGTTTGTTTGTTTGTTTGTTTGTTTGTTACGTCTTCACGCCCTATCTATACTGAACCAATCTTCCTGAAATTTCGCATACACATAGCTAGGAGTATTGAGAAGGGCATAGGGTACCTTTCATCCCGGGAAAAAGCACTGTTCCCTAGGGAAATGCACGCGGGCGAAGCTGCGCGCGAAAGCTAATAACATCTGTCTGACCATAGAGATATTACCGTGACGTGACTCGCCGCACATGATAAGCTGTGCCAAAGTGCTAATCTATTATCTAACCCAGAGACATATTGACAATCTAAATCGGTATTATGAATCAATCAATCAATTAATTTGTAGAAGTTTGCACCACTAAAGAGTCTAGACGTTCCTACTTTGGAATAACTAGTTTCGTGATTTGTCTGTGATTTAGAACGCCAAGTTGAATCTGGCAAGCACCGACTTGCGTTAACGGAGGTGACAATATTTAGGTATGTGACAGACATAAAGATCACTATTGACAGGAAATAATAATTCCTATTAGTTTCTCCCCTTTTCTTGTAACATTTAATACTCGCAGTAGTAGCATAGCGGGTATGGTATTGTATGACTTTCTTACCAAAATACTACCGAACTACTTTTTAAATGTCCACGGGGGAGGTCTCGCACAAATTGAAGTAAGTCCAAATAACTGGATTACCAAAGTTTCACTAAAGCTAGTTAGTTGGTCTAGTGAATATCAACACTCACATTCGCTAATGTCCATTAACGATAAACTGGGTTCAGCTACATTCCGGTAAGTACAGTGGGCCACAGAGAAAAGAATACCACTTTACCCTAACACTCACATCTAAGGTGTTATACTTTTCTGTGGCCCACTGTAGGTACATACGAAGCGTAGCGGCTGTTTCCGAGGAAATCTAGAACTTACTACAGATTGATTAATTCAAACTTTGATTGAAGAAAAATTCTAGAATAAGGTCGATGATTTGATACTGGTACGTTAGTACTACGATTCTGTAATACTGCGGACTTTAAAAACAAACAGATTTTCCAAATTTAAAAAATAACATATTAATATTCTATGCATTTACGCCTTTTGTTTTAAATAATTGCCACTTCTTTAAAATTATTAGTAAGCATTGACTTTGTTATGTTTTTGAAAGGCAAATATTGACTCCTTGATAACTATAAGATTTTTTTTATAAAACTCCCTAAATATACTAAGTAGGTACCCATTTGTAATGATAATCAAAATGGTAGGTTCATTTATTGTCAAGCAGTTTGCAATACCCTGGAACTGACAGAGTTAAACGACCTAGTTAGGTCGCCAACAGATGCAACCAGTCGAAGTCGAACAGGGGGGTTACTATCGTCTCTTAAAACCATGCAAGATCCAGTGAGTAAGGGAGATGTCGCCTTACATCATGTACTGCGCTGTCTCGCTTACTCAATGGTAGTAGGCCACCTGTTGCCATCTTGTCGCTGATGTGATAATGGCGGTTTTTAATATTTGGTTGATCTGATTTTATTATTTGGATGGTTTACAGTGGTTTTACATTAAAACTGCTGTATTTGTGTTATTATGTTATAGTTTGTAAGAATCGCATAACAAGTGGAAACTAGTCTCTGCCTACCCCTGCGGGAGACAGGCATGAGAATGAATGAATAAACACTTTATTGCAACAATTACATAAATACTTCATTGGATAGTAAGTACAGAAATCATCTTTCGACTCGAAATTTCTATGCTATTAAATATGTTTCGACCATTACATGACCACTTTCACCGCTCTGTCGTTAAATAGATAGATAGATATACACTTTATTGTACCAATTAATAATAATTATAAAAAAAAACAATACCAAGAATGCACTTAAATAATTCCCGTCGTACTGTATGCACCATTGACCTGCACCATCAATGGTGCAAATGAGACAGATTGGTTTCTTTTACACCATTAATGGTGCAAACGAAACCGCAGATTGGATATGGTGTCATCTGCACCATTAAGTTGATACCGTATGCACCATTGACCTGCACCATCAATGATGCAAGCAAAACTAATTAATAACTTGTTTAATTAGGGTAGAAAGGAAAACCCCGTGCAAGAGACTGGACAATTGGGGCACATCAAGATGTGGGTCTGATATGTATGTGATATACGTGTTATATGTATCGTCACACAACCCAGCTCAAATAAAACCCTACCATATATCCTACCAACACCAGGAAAAACAGATTAATGGAACTTCCATCAACCAAGGTTAAATAGATCACGTTTTGCAAAATCAAGTAATTCTGCGACCGGAAACGTGTCCACTAAGAAGGTATTAACTCTGACTGGGTAACGTGATACAACAACAAAAAATAGATAAAGTGCCTATTTTATTTTTATAGCGTAGACCTTTGGCGTTTGACGAATTAAGGTCAAATCATGGTACACATTTACGTGAAAAAAAAAAACAACAACGTAAAGAAATAACGTAGCAACATACGATAAGTAAATAATATAGGCAGTAATTACCTCCTGAGCTACCTTTGGCGTTTGACGAATTAAGGTCAAATCATAGTACGCATTACGTGAAAAAAAAACAACAACGTAAAGAAACAACGTAGCAACATACGATAAGTAAATAAAATAGGCAGTAATTGCCTCCTGAGCTGATATCAAGTACGTAACTGCCTCCGTGGCCAGTGGTTAAGGCGTTTACCTGTAGAACCGGGGGTCGTGGGTTCGATTCCCGTGGAAAGAATTCTTTGTTTGTTGTTTCCAGTTTGGTTAGGACATTTCAGGCTTGCATCACATGATTGTCTAATAATAAAGATGATTCCGTGCTTCAGTATTTTAACGTACTTAACATCGTGTTTATTCTAGCGGCACCACCCCTGGTTCTAAAATTTTCCTTTCTCGTAAAGGCATTAAGTCCATCATGTTTTTACTTCGCATTTGTGTGCATTATTTATAAACTAGCTGTTGCCCGCGGCTCCGCCCGCGTGTAGGTCGCTTTTCGCGTAACCTGTGGAAACTACAACTATCCAGACCTATAGTTAATTCTATTGTATCCTTTTCCCGTGCCAATTTTATAAAGCCATTACATTGCTACAATATCATTAAATATTAGGGCCACTTCTTTCTCAAATACCGTTTTTAAAATCAATAGGAATCAGTATTAAACAGTCGTAAAATTCTGAAAAAAATATATGTTTTTAGTTGAGGATATAGCAGAGTGAAATTCGCTTACAGTAACAGTACCAATATCAGACAAAATTCGCTCGATAGAAAAATCTAAGTTGCCTCCTTTGGAAGTTTATTTTCAATACTATGCCTAAAATAATAAACTTATTGTCCTGCTTTTTATACCAACCTTTAGATAAAGTATTTATATAGTGAAAATAGCTGAAGTAGATTTTGTAGTGTTATTTTCCCAAATATGATGTCTTAATGTCTACAAAATGAGTGAGCGCCGCGACTACGCGGCTTACGGACAACGGACCTTCAGAAGAAGGAGCCCTTAACATTCATACTATCAATCTTTGTCTCTAAAAGAGTAGACGCAGCCTATTACAGAGTCATTAGGACCTAAAATTCACTCCCAAAGTTTTAGTGGGCGTGAAAATTGGAGAAAAGCTCAATAAATAGTGATAAGTCAGATAAATTTGTCCTTACGACACGACCGTATTATTCCGTCAAACACTGATTTGATTATTTTTTAAACCAAAGCCAAACCAAACCAACCAATCAATTCAAATAGCTTACAATACAACACAACAAACGACCGATAAAAAAACCAACCAATAGTACTAAATCAACAGCCAAATTTTTTTTTAATAATTAGAATGAATTGCTGCCGTAAGGAAAAATTTCAATCTGCTATTAAAATAAAGTCAGCGCCATCTATTGATATTTTATGTAACTAAATCATACGCCCACAAACATTCAATGTGTTATTTTATTAAAATTTAATAGAGACTGCAGTGTGTTTTTGTCTTTATTGATATAAGTAGAAATTCTAGCTTTATCTAAATTAAATACATTTATGTAAATCGCATTCAACTGTTTAAAAGTTTTGAAGCAGTGCTTGTAGTAAACTTTAAATGGCCATAACTTCTATTTCCCTTAACCGATTTTGATGAAACAAAGATTTTACAACGCTCCTTATTATATGTAATTCACCTGTGAAAACAGCGTTCAAATCTGTTGAGTAGTTTTGAAATTATAACGCACCACACAGACAGAAAGACAGACAGACAAAAAGTGCAAATATTGTTTTTTTTTTTGTATTTATTACTCTTTTTTAATTGCCCCGTAGAGGTTTTTTAGAAAAATATTTAATGTACAGACACTCGATTTTTACTGTCTTATTATATGTATAGATAGATAAGTACAAAATGCTTTTATGTTAATGGAATTAACGCTAAGAGCTTTCTCTAAGTAACAAAATAATTCTAGAAAACAAATAAAAAACGAAAACAGAAAATTCCAGCTACTTTCTAGAAACATTTCTTTAATAAAATATTAAAAAAAAATAGACTTCTAAAAAATTAATACAAAACAAAAAAAGGAAAACAAAAGAAGTGATGTCTAGCAGGATTCGAACCCTCTACTTAAAAATATGATCCGCTACCTCTACCGACAGGCCAACATGCTTTGCTTATTACTGCCGAAATTTCAAATGGGTTTTGTCTATAAGTTTTAAAGCAGTGTTTGAAGTAAATTTTCAATCGACCATAACTTCTTTTTCCCTTAACCGATTTTGACGAAACAAAGTTTTGACAACGCTCCTAATTATATGTAATCCAACTGTAAAAACCGCGTTTAAATCCGTTGAGTATTTTCGAAGTTATAACGTACCAGACAGACATACATACATACATACATACAGACAGACAAAAAATCCAAAAACTGTCTTTTTGGTTTCTGTTACTCTTTTTTAATCGCACTCAATCAGTTTTTTTGAAATATATTAAATGTACAGACACTCGCATTTTAGTGTCTTATTATATGTATTGATAATAATGTATGTATGACTGCAATGTTATGATAATATATTACGACGCCTATAACCTTCAAGAAATATGCTGTCAAAGGCTAAAAGTATCAATTCCGATCGGTTGTACCTACTATATATAGAATTCCACATACAAACAAACAAATTCTTCAACTTAATATGAGAATATTAGTCACGGACCTCAAACTGAGTATTATATGGTGCAATATTAATGTATAATGATACTACCTACGATGGCCACGTGGTCGTGTCCTCTGACGTGGTCGGTCATACATACAGAGGCATTAAATATTTACTAAGTTCGCACGCCGTGCGTGCTAATGTATCGTATGTGGCCACGTCAGCAGTACCTAAGCTAAGTACGCATGACTTTATAATAGTAGCAAGTAAAACATATCTGACTACGATGACCGCTGGTGGGTGTACCATAATTACACAGTCACTAACATCTCTCCTTACTAAATCTGACAGTGTTGGCTCCTAACACACACGGGTAATGTTCCTTTTATTCTGCTTTCCCTGTTAAAAGGGTTACGAAGGTCAGATTGGCAGTCTCTTCATTGTAATAACCAGTACAGTCAAATCAGGACCATGATTAATAGCGTACCCTGAGCTCTGAATTGCAAACAACCACACCAAATACCTACCTAATTTTAATTTACCTCCCGCCAGGAGTGCATTTGCTTTATCGGATTTTCATATAAATAGAAAAATGCAACTGCATTTGCAAAAATCCAAGGTAGAGGCATAGCATAGCCATTTAAGAGCATTAGTACTAGTAATCATAGTAATTAATACATTTAAAAAAAAGGCGTAGGGATGTGAGTAAGGTGTAGGGATGTGACGATCCTATCGCTACTGGGTTCCATTTTCAGTGCAGTCAGTCAACGCAGGGCAGCTTGTGGCGAGCGGTGAGCTGGGACACCGCGGACCTGAGTGCTCCTGTCCTTCACCAAGCTCAGTGGACACCAATTCGATAGACGATCGACCAACGGGAAGCATACTTTGTGATAGCGCCTATCGATTAACGACAATCACCATGATTCGAACTTGCAATGTGCTATTAGACTGGAAACTTCGTACTAAAACAGCATGTATGGCTGTTCATAGGGTAGTGTTAATACTCGACTCTGTATGTATGGCAGTAAAAGTCGGGTATCTATGCAACACCATTGCCACTTAAGTGGCAGGAAAAAATAAATTGCCTTAAGAAGATTGCCATGATGAAGTACAATGTTTGGTTTAGGAGTTAGCAGATGTACATACAGACAGAATTGGAATAAGTTTGTTGATTGATAAAAAAAAGTTATTTATTGATTTTTATAACTCTTTGTTCTTTCTGTCCTTATAATCTGAAATATAAGTAAAAAAAAAATTATAAGTATTCAAAAGACGCAAATACCTGCTCAACTAAATGTTTTTGAAAATATGCTAATCCAAAGCGAGTTTTAAAATACTGATAGTACCCCTTGTGTGTACATTTAAAATTGTAATGTATTTTTTGTACAAAGTTGTCAGACCTTTGTATAGGACCATGACAAACACATTCTTTGTTTCCAGACACAAAAAATTTTCAGGCAATTTTTCCGTTTTAATTATGTTGTATACATAAATTTTTAGTTGAAAATGTGGAAAAAGCAAGGAAAGGGAAAGCCATCGGCCTGTTGCTAAAAAAAAAAAATAATAATTTAAATAATTTCCGTGTTCCTAAGTAAATTCTTCCACCGCTTCACTTAAAAATAGTTACAGTCAAATACTAAATGTTACCTATGTTAATTTATTATTTGCTGTTGGTCATCCAAATGTATAAAATAAAATAAAATAAATTCATATTATAAAACATGAAAAATTATTAAAACAAACAATTTACAGTGAAATGCATAAAGTAATATTACAATATTTAATTAATTTATTGGTTAAGTGGAAAATATAATAAACAAAAAATTTGAAATTGCTTGACATTGATTTTTAGATGTAACGACGCGACCAAGAACCTATACTTGTATGTCGTAACAGTTAGGCATGTTTGTTTCCAATAACAGATTGTAAAACCTGACTGTACAACATGTTTACAAGTAGTGAATGAATTTCAAATAAAGCTCGTTCCTCCTCTCTATGTTGTAGCGTCCAACACCTTGGGTCCTTGAAGGAGTGTAATTATAATTATATTATATCTACTATATCTACTGTATAGTGTAATATAATCTGCATGTAATTTAAGGTGCATTAAAGTATTGAGTATTGAGTACTGACTTGACTTGACTCTGTGACTTGTCTAAATGAAGAAAATATAAATAAAACTTGATACTGACACACTGGCAAAAAATAGCAAAAATTTTTATTACCATATTTTGGATTATGTCTACAAAAAAAAAAAATATATATACACATATATATATATTAACCCAAAAATTATAAAACTGTCCATCCATACCTATTACCAATATCAAAATTTCATGTATGAAATAAACTGACTCAGAATGATAGGAAATTCATTTCATGCTAGTTAATTAAATAGAAGAGAAATTATAATTTTTCTTTTTAGAAAAAGGAAAAATATGTCAAGTACATATTTGTTAAAATAAATTAAAATTACTTCAGGTCCCATTTCATAGACATCAAATTTATTATTAATATTTTATAGCATTAGTTACCAACAAAGTAATATGTAAGTATTATTATTCAACCCTCACTGTAACAGCTGTGTAAACAACAACACAAACTCAAAACAAACAAAGTCAAACTATAACTTCCTATTGGAATCTACTTACCCACATACACAGTGGCTCCTGCATCATGAATGTCATGACGTCTATGAACTGCTCGGTCATATTCCTGGTGGCGTTGACGGCCTGCGCCGCGCTGGGATCTCCTTCAGCCATATCCTGCCGCTCCTGAGTAGAGTTCACTCGCCAGTTAGGATCACTCGTCACGCTCAATGCATAATACACGGCACTCGACAGCAGCACTACACTTCCCGCGGTATAAACCTTGAGACTCGGCAAGGGCAACCTATCTACGAGAGTCACAGGCATCTTATACGCATTCAAATTAATATCAAACCACTATAATTTCGACTAATTGCATAGGCTATTTCTTATTCTTCTACTGCATGAAATGTCAACATATCTATAATCATATAACCTCAACAGACTGCAATATTATCAAGACACTGAAACTTTTCCCTTTCTTGTTAAAAACATTAATGAAGACAGACAAACCAGGCAAAACAAATAAATATACTGAATTTCTGACTGCGCTGCGCGTGACAAGTTCGATTTTATTGGTTTGGTATTTGACAACTAGGGTTGTACTGCACAAATTCATAACACTGAATCTGAATCTACCGACTGAAATGTTAAACAGTTTTTATCCACTAAGTATGTATGAAGAGAAAAATATGATTGGATTAGATATTGTAGCGTTTTATGATTTGCAATATAAACATGGTTTACTTTTTATTATTTACTAGCTGTAGCCCGCGACTTCGTGCGCGTGGTCTTCGTTCCCGTTATCGTGGGAATTGCTCGGGAATCCTCTTTTTCACTTATACAAAGTTTGTAATGACAAATAACCAACACAAAAAAGCATTAGGTATCCAATTTGGTGCATTTATTCGAAATAATTGATAGATATATTTGCAGGCAAACATGCCTTGAGTTCATTCAAATTACTATAACTTTTTTTAATGAACCGATTTTGATGAAACATACATAACAACAAAACAAATGATGAGTTTCAAGCAAATTAGTTCAGTATTTTCGGAGATAAGTGTGATGACACATACAGACAGACAGACAGGCAAAAAATTCATAGCGCAAATTCTTAAAAAGGCATCTTTCTGGATGGTTTCCATCATACAGGGACCTCTTATGAAGTCAATATTATCTTCGTACGATTGATAGGATTTATTATTTTATTTATATTACAGTCAAGTCCAAGTACAGCAACAATCGAGAAAACGAACATCACTCAATAGTAATTTGACTTTGACAGTGACGTTTAATATGACAAGTCTACGGTTTCATGTGTTTCAATAGGTAATTTTTCCCTAAAATAACGAAAAATTTTTATTTTCGAGGCAGACAGTTGGAAGTTAAAAGTGATAATTATACAAGTCGTTGTTTAAAAACGTGTACACATTCCGATATTTACAAAGTAACGATATAAAGTTTGTTACTTACTTATATCTGCATTCATTCATTAATTTATTGCTTTTAACATTAAAGCAGTTTCATGAAGCACACAAGGCAGAAAGGAAACGTCTTCATGTCGTACCAAGAATAAAACATCTCGCGTATATTGAACAAGAATAGAAGTGAACCCTCCAACAAGAGCCAGTCTATTTGATGATAAAAACTTTCCTTCATTCAAAATCAGGCTAACATATACAAATATATATTTTTAACTAATACTTACTACCGTCTCTTAAAACCATGCAAGATCCAGTGAGTAAACGAGACAGCGCCATGCATGATGTAAGGCGACATCTCCCTTACTCAATTGTTCTTGCATAGTTTTAAGAGAACTGAGTTAGTTGCAGAGTACCATATGGTAAAGCTAACGAGTTTGTTCGTTAAACTATTGAACTTATATAAGTAAAGATATAGATTTTGGATCCGCTTTTATGTTTTTTTTAACATCGTAAGGTCTTCGGCATCCTCTAGCTGGGTCATTGTAGGTATTGTTACTGTCATATTCGGCGGGAACGAGGGAAATAAAAAATCTCTCATGGTAACCCAGAAATGTCATTGTCAATGTCACTTGTATTTTCACTACATATTTTATGAGACGGGCGACCGACGTTTGACGGACGACGGCACTACTCTGTTTTTGTGTTTCCCGTGGTTTGCCTTGTCATTTTCCCAATTTTCTTTCCCAGTTTCCTGGAGCTACAAAAGTACTCTGTGCCTGGAGCGGTGCGCTGGTTTAGTTCTTGTTTATTGTAATTGAAATTGACAATTTTATGCTTAAGTTTGTGAGCCCTCAAGATGTCTGAAAGAGATTATGCCCCCTTAAGCATAGCCTGCGTACGCGGGCTTTGCGACAAGATATACGATAAAAGAAAATTTGCTGGTGTTGAGATAGAAAAGTAAGTGATAAGTAGATAGTAACTTTAGGAATTCGATAGCCTTATGTTATTCGTATTAATCTTGAGCTTCTCCGTGCTTCGGAAGGCACGTTAAGCCGTTGTTCCTGGCTGTAATCGCTATATGGCAGGCGTTAGGCTGTGTCAGATGCCTTTAGGCACCCTAAAAACTGAAAGTGTTGGTTACTAACCCACCCTGAATAAAATAATTGAAAATGTCGTACCCTTTCCCAGGCACTGGAGCATGTATCTCTAATTTTTGGAACTATACAGATACATTTAAATCATGTAGTTTTGTAAGCAAATAAAAAAATATCATAAATATAGCAATTCTAGAATTCATAGCTATTCCTCACGGTTTTATCAGTCAAAACAGATGCAATACTAATATCTCAGTAATAGATTCTAATCTGAGACAGAAAGGGAGTCTGTTAGAGAGAAATTCTCTGACAAGTAATAGCCCTTGTTGATAACATTAAAGATACTAAACTTATTGTTCGGCTTATTGTTCTGACAGAAATCCTTGATATATTTTGTTGTTCAAATCTCAGTGAGTGCTTCCAAAAAACATGTAAGTAAGTAATATTTGTGATTTTAGGATGGTGAAAGACTTCAGTGATGCAAACAACACAAGTCAGATAAAACGCCTGATAAGAGTGCTCGGACAGGACCTCATGGCGTCAACAAATCCTAATGTTAAGAATGGAGCTCTGATGGGGCTCTCTTCCGTAGCCGTTGGGTTAGGCAAGGTTAGTCAGTATGTACTGTTTGAAAATTAAATTAGTCGTTAATAAAATTTTTTTTTTCTAAAATTCTGTCAGAGCTATTGTCAAAAGAACTTAAAGACAACTGAATTCCAAAAATGCCCAAGTAGTATCTCATGCAGGAGAGAAAAATAAGGCTTTTGAGCAATGTGGCTTTTGATCTTAGAGCATTAAACCGCTGGAGTACCCACTTACAGGGGATCCCGTTTGCCAAAAGTATAAGACCGTCATACTTACTAATTAACTTGTGTGCGTGTTTTTTTTTTTGTGTTTGATAATTTTGTTATGTGCGTGCGTATTGACATGTTTGAATGTGTTAGTGTTAATAATAACTGTATGTGTTTCATCCCCCCACACAATAATAAATGTGGCAGGCTATTAGAAATAATTGTGTGTGATGTCTCCTGTTGGTTTTGCTTTTGATGCAACTGAGATCAGGCTTAGATAAATGATGAAGAAGGTTTGTAGAAAAGATCAAAAGTTTTATTCATGTTTTTTTTGTCCACCAGGGTTGTGTAAACTACCTCCCAGAGTTGACGCATCCCATAGTGGCCTGCTTCAGCGAGAGCGAGTCCCGTGTGCGGTACCAAGCAGCCGAGGCTCTGTTCAATGTGCTGAAGATAGCTCGTGGGGCCTGCCTTCCGCAGTTCCCTGTTATATTTGATGCTCTGGCAAGGTTGGCGGCCGATCCCGAGCCGCAAGTGAAGCAGGGCGCTGAACTGCTAGACAGGCTCGTCAAGGTACTTATCTATATATATATATAAAAGAAAGTCGTGTTAGTTACACTATTTATAACGCTTAAACAGCTTAACAGATTTGGCTAAAAATTTGCGGGGAGGTTGCATAGAACCAGGAAAAGTATATAGGGTACCTTTCGGGCGCGGGCTCGGGCGCGGGCGCAGCCACGGGCAAAAGCTAGTGACTGATAAAGTAGACTTTTCTTTCCCTTTATAAGGTTCAAAAAACAAATATTATCAGATTTATCATAAAATTACTTAAGAAGTAACAAAAAGAGGCTTCATTCTCCTTGAGCCAATGATCTATCAAATGCTTGACTTGAGACAAGCTGCCGGCGGCGGCAGGTAGGCTGGTTACAAAATTATCTCAAATCTTAGGATGATACACATCTTCAATACCTATGGAAGGGGAAAATTAAGACACTGATTTATTGGACCCCAGGTTTGGAACTGCTTGGCAAAGGCCTCCCCTATAGATCTCTATTATAGCCGGTTTGATGTAAAGGAGGATTTATAGTCTTGTGTACATATGGGAAAAGATTAAGGTTGACTGGAAGAGTTTTGTGCAGTGTAAGTGTGTAATAAGTCCGCCTTTTTACCTTAACAATACCTTTGTTTTTGTGAATTTTCTGTAAGATCTTTAATTTGGGTGCAAATAAGATTATTTTGGCTTGTTGTCAGGACATAGTGACAGAGAGCTCATCATTCGACCTGGCGTCGTTCATCCCGATGGTGCGCGAGCGCATGTACACACGGAACGCGTTCGCGAGGCAGTTCATCATATCGTGGGTGTCAGTACTGGACGCCGTGCCAGACATCGAGCTGATTGTGCACCTGCCGGAGCTGCTGGACGGCATGTTCAAGATGCTGGATGATGCCAACCAGGAGATCCGCAGAATGTAAGTCATTCATCTATTGAGTCATAGGGTAAGCACCACAACTATTCTAAAATAGTCTTTGCATGGGGTTGAAACCCATGCCTATAAAGACCATGGAGATGGACGATTTCTTACCACACGCGGTAAATATTATATTCTTTATGCTATCAAACTTGGCAGGTGTGACGTCCAACTGAACGAGTTCCTGAGGAGCATAAAGAAGGACCCGTCCCGTGTGGACTTCCAGGCGATGATCAACATCCTCATCACACACGCGCAGTCCCCGGAGGAGTTGTTACAGGTATTTGGTCTTCTTCCCTGTAAACGACTTTTTATCATATAAGGTGGACTCAAATGAACTGCAAATATTTTAAAGGCAGATTGAGACCACTAAACTGAACAACTTTTCCAAATAAACATATCGAAATACGAAAGATTTTTTTTTACATCCCATACAAATTAAGAATCAGCTGATCTGGTTAAGTATGGAGAGTGAAAAAAATATTTTCATATTTTGACTTAAGTTTATTTAGAAAAGTTGTTCAGTATAGTGTTCTGAATCTGCCCTTAAAATATTTGCAGTTGATTTGAGTCCACCTTGTATATATTGATATATGATAAAAAGATAATTTATTTATTTAATATTCGTTTATAATTTTAATATAAATTGCCGGGTGTGACAGCTGACGGCCATCACGTGGCTGAAGCAGTTCGTGGAGCTGTCTGGCCCGGCCATGCTGCCGTATGCGTCGGGCATCCTGTGCGCCGTGCTGCCGTGTCTCGCGTACTCCGACGACCCCAGGAAGAGTATCCTTTTGTAATTCATTGACGTGACTCTCCTGGTGTCCATGGTCCAACATGTTAGTGTGTAGAAAGTATAAAAATAACATTATAAAAGGTAGGTGTATCACTACACCCGGCTTTGTGTTGATCAACACTTACACCCATATTCTTAAACGTTGCCTCATAGGTCTCCTCCACTCAACCTTATTCGAGGACGCCTCAAGGAAGTCCTCCAACTTTCCTTGAAAACGGTATTCTTAATTGTTTCCTTGAGCAAACTCCGGTGAGGATGAGTCAAGGAATGATGTTTCGTTTCATTTCTGTATGTTGGTAAACCGCTTAACTTTTTGACGTAAAGAGAGTTTTTGACATCGTTTCTTTTTCTATTTTAGCTTACTGGCATAGATTTATTATAAAACAACAAAATACTTAATACACAAAGAACTTATTACAGTGGGTACAAGTTCTTTTAAATCTGGTCCTCAATAAATGCACCTACTTTTCGTTAAACGAAACGTTCGAGGCTTCCTTAAGGTACCTCTTGACCAACCTTATATTTTGACAGTTCGTTCCTCACCTCCATTGAGTAATTTCCTTAAGGTGAGTAAGCTAGTGTCAACTATGAATACCATTGAGGTCGTGTGAGGATGAGTGGAGTTTGAGGAAACGTTTGAGAATATTTGTGTTATTGTTGGATTTTTACGAATCCCAGAAAGTATACACTTTCTGTGTTGAAGCTCCTTGCCTTAGCTCATGTACTGTGTAAAGAAATGAAACATGAAATATGTTAATAAAAACAAGAATAGAATAGATAAACTCTTTATTGCACCAAACAAATGTTTACATATTTTTTTAAAACCAGGCTAGGTACAAGCCACAATTTTAAGCACAAATAAGACTGAACCTTAGCGAACAACAGGCATCCGGGAAACAGCAGCCACCGTGAACCTCCAGCTGACCAAGCTGGTGGTGTCTCCCGGGGAGGGTAAGGCAGGGGAGGGGGAGGAGGGCGAGGGGGAGGGGGAGGGGCGGCTGCAGCTGGACGCGGTGGTGGGCGTGCTCACCAACATGCTGCATCACGCGTCCGTGCACACCAAGGTGGCGGCGCTGGACTGGTTCCTGCATCTCTATAACAAGCTGCCGACTGAGGTAACACATATAGATTTATCACTTTTTAATATTTCAGTTTTATTGCCAATTTTTTTTCAGCTACCTAGTTTCATTTGTTTTTGGTATTTCGAGTATTATAATGAACCTTAGATTCCATTTTAGGTTACAAGTATTACAAGCGTTAAAAGACTACATTACGAACTTACCTCACTAACTTATTTGAGCAATTTTTAACCGACTTCCTCTGCAGATGTTCGAACAAACGGACAAAGTGTTCGTCAGTCTGGTGGGCAGTCTGACGGACGGCTCGGACGAAGTGGTGCGGCGGGCGCTCGCAGTCCTCGCTGAGATCTGCTCGTGTAACACAGGTTAGTGTGTTTGTGTGTGTGTGTGGGGGGGGGGGGGTTCACACACACATAGTGTTCGTCAGTCTGGTGGGCAGTACGATGAAAGTTGTGTTTCGTTATGAAATTAAATAAGTGTTATTTTAATGTGTTTCCATCTTTAGAAACCCTTTATTGGCATCGAAATGTCTAAATTGTTTCATATTTTGTATATTCAGATATTTATATTATTCGCCATGAAATTAAATAAATAAAAAAGACAACTCTCCTGCAACTTGTTTACATTTAAATTGATTGGGGCAGTGGCTAGTATTGGTCAGTATAGCAATTAAGACTTAATAAGTAAAAGATAAAGTATCATGGATAATTCAATTTGTATGTAGACGACCTGGAGTCGAGTCCGTACTACCACAAGTTTTTGCAAGCGCTGTTGCGGCTGCTGGCGGCTGACGACAACCTACTGGAGGACCGCGGCGCATTCATCATCAGGTTTGTGAACTCGCAGCACATCATTTTTCAATTATTAATAATAACGATAATCAATTCTTTTTTTTTTGGTCTGGAAATAAAAGAATGTGGCATAATTATAGCTCAAATAAAAGTGTTCGATAGATTCGATTTATCAACTTTTTTTTTGTGATCACCATTTCTACCTAGTTTTAGAAAGATTTTCATACTCATAAGTATACGTAATTTGGTCGAAATCGAATTAAAAATCGAGTTAAAACGATACCTTGGTGAATTAGTGCCACTATCAGGTAAAAATCATTATTCACTGAAAACACAAGTTATCAAAAATCCGTCTCCTGTAATTATGGTTCTGGATCTGAAGTTAATTTTAAACATATTAAGTTATAGTTCCCTATAGTTACAAATTGCAATTTTGCTTTTAGCAGTTTTGCTATATTGCTGTAACTGTATGTTTACTTTTTGATAAGTCGTGTTTTCGGTGAATAATGATTTTGAGTGGATGTCGGCGCTAGCGTCCACCAACGCGCAGCAGCCGCGCAGCCCTGATGGCACTGAGTCTCCGGCCTCGTGTGTCGCAGGCAGCTGTGCGTGCTGCTGCGCGCGGAGGCGGTGTACGCGGCGCTGGCGCGGCTGCTGCCCGCGCACGGCTCGCTGCGGTTCCTGCGCACGCTGGTGGACGTGCTCAGCTGCATGCTGCTCACCGCGCCCGAGCTGCACGAGCTGCGCGCCCAGCTGCGCACCGTGCACAGCCCGGTAACACTGCGCCGATGGGTGTGACGACTAGATAAAGTCGTCAAGATATAGTATTTTCTATAAATTGTGTTTTTTTTTTAATTATTTGTATATAAATTGTGAAGTAAGATTGCCACAGCAAACAAGAAGCAAAGTTCGTAAGGCTGTACTATAAAACTGGCTGCTCTATAAAGACTCAATCCAGCGACGTGCTATAAGAATCTTCGACGAACCCAAGACTACAAGTAGTGTTGAACCATTGAGCCAGAGGCGTAATTTCGCGTCTCTATGTGTCTTCTACCGCTTGTATGTATAATGGGTTGTGCTCAGAGGAACTGTTTGATATAATGCCAACATCCACTTTCTACCATCGCACCTCTCGCCATCAACAGGTTCATTCTCGTTTATTGGAGTACAAAGGGTTGCGTACAGTGCGTTTTCAGAGGATTTTCTCCCACGTACGCTCGTGAGCTCCCAGCCATTGTTTTCCCTAGAAACTACAACATGGGGTCTTTTAAAAGGGGCGTGATAAGATTCCTCAACGGTCGGCAATGCGCACGTGACACTTCTAGTGTTGCAGGCGTCCATGAGCTACGGTGACCGCTTACCATCAGGTGGGCCGCATGCCTGTTTGCCTACTATATTGTATTAAAAAAATGTTTGAGTGCTGGTGCCACAGCCCGGTGTCGCTGCTGGCTCTGTGTCTGCTCACACACAACTACGACACTGCAACACACACACACACACACACACACACACACACACACACACACACACACACACACACACACACACACACACACACACACACACACACACACACACAGCAACGTTGTAAATGTTTGTCAGGCGACGCACGCGCTATTCGTGCGGCTGTACGAGTGCTGGTGCCACAGCCCGGTGTCGCTGCTGGCTCTGTGTCTGCTCACACACAACTACGCGCATTGCAACACGCTCATAGCTACCTTGTATCCTTTAAAACAACTATATTATGTGTCAAATTGCCTTGCGTGGATGCATGCAATCTTATACTCGTTCCTCTTGTTTGGAGCCCGCTTTTTCCCCTTCTTCGGTGTGTTGTATTATGAAACCATCAGCACGTATATCCTTCACTACGATATGTTTAAAAGCGCACCCCGGACGCTGAGAAGTTATACTGTTGTTGCAACTAGAAAACACGCTAAGATGATGATAATGATGATGTCCTATATTACGATGTCAAGCTATTTTTGAGCTAGTCCTTTCTACCAGGCCCTGGCTGTTTTTCTCTAAATAGGTGTGGATTTAAGCAGATCTCGATCTCCGAATCTCTTTCTTGTATTTCCTTATTTGTGTAGGAAATTTCCTTTTATTTAGACTTCATTGCATATGCTAGTTATTAAAAGTATGTCATAAGTGACACCCTTAACCCAGCACACAGCGGTGATCTGGAGATCACGGTGGATTTCCTCACGGAGGTGGACAAGTTGGTGCAGCTGATAGAATCTCCAATTTTCGCATGTGAGTCAAAAGTGTTTTAACAAACTATGATGTATTAGCAAGCCCTGTTCATTGGGATTTTTGTTTCTTTGGTTTTTTTTTATGACATATATTTTTACTGTAGGTATAAAAGTTTTGTGTTTTTCATTATCTGCCAAAATAAATATGACCTTCCAAAATTCCCTACATATACTATTTTTAGCGCATAAACTATCACAAATTAGAAAAAAAATTAAACAAAAGAGAAACTTAGAATCATAGCATTCATTCTTTCTATAAATATTAACTCCAAATTTTTTTAATCGGCTTTCAAAGATGAAACCGAGTAATACAAAACCTCGATATGCCATGATATTTGTAGATATATTGATCTAAACTACATTTATGTTCCATATCTCTACACATATTTCTCAATTCTCTCTGATCTAGTCTCTCATCTTACGTCTTAAGTTAGTAAAATTTATTTTTATTTATTTTAATAAAGAAACAAAAACTCCTTTACAGCTTACATGCCAATGCGATGTTATGCGTATGCTAACTTCTAACAAAACTTGTATCAAAATGAAATTTGTTTTGGTGCAATAAAGAGAACTTAACTCGTGGGTACAATAAAGTCTCATAATTCTACCATACGCTACAGAAGTGATTGATTACTATGTGTTACTCAGATATGCGTCTAGAACTGCTAGGAGGCCCTCAGAGCGCCGAGCTGCGTTCCGCGCTGTACGGGCTGCTGATGTTGCTGCCGCAGACCACCGCCTTCCACACGCTGCGCACGCGCCTGCAGTGCGCGCCCGCGCTGGCCAGCGTGCCCGCGCCCGCGCCCGCGCACAGGTACAGGTCCGACCTGAAGAAGGTCGCCGGCAAACGCTGGATGCAGGCCACACTACTAACGGTCTTTCTGGTCTGTTTAGCAGTGACCTGAAATGATGATGAGCAGGGGGGGTCTACCGAAAACAGTAAGACCCAGAGAGAAGTTTGGGCACCTCTGACAGTGTTTTTCGATCTTTTTTATTTCGCGACCCCTTTACAAGTTGAAAAATTTAGTTTTTTTTTTTTCAGTTAACCCAGCTTCTTTCTTTAAAGCCAAATATTGGTCAAAAGAAGAATTGTTTTTTTTTTTTGTAATTATATTCTGTTTTTCCCAATAGTTGACTGGTAAAGAATGTTCTAGCCACTTGTTTTTATTTTTTAAGTATTTTGAGATTGCGAATCATACATAGCGAGCTAACGGATGTTATAAATGTTCATGTTAACTAAGTGGTAACTTGTTTATTTATTTATTTATTAAAACTTTATTGTTCCATAAGTACAAAATACTTATACAATTGTTGTTTATAATTTTATATTTTATTTCTCCAATGATGACAATTTACCAATTCTATGCGCATATTTAGGTTAAAACCTGAAATAAATGATATTCATTTTATTAATTTTGATTTTATCAAACAATAAAGCTATAATGAATAAATAAATACTACAACTTTTTATGTAGTATGACTGTGTAGTCTTTGCTTGCAGCAAGAACCCGTCCCCAGCGATAGACTTCGACTCGCTGCTTCAAAAGTTCATAGAAATACAGACCCAGCACCGACAGCATCTCATGCTGGAAACCCGAGCGCGTGGGAAACTGCACGACAAGACGTACTCCTAGCCATAACTTAACTAAATTAATAATAAATACAATAACACCACATGCGACTGCTAGTGACGCTGGTTACTGCCTTATTGTACTTGACAACGTTTTGTTTTGCTGTCTCGCTCGCACAATGCAACGCTTTCAAAGAGAAAACTTTTTTATTTTATGTTATCTTCAGTTGACGAGAACGCGTTCTTTAGGTATCCGGCTCGAAGGACCAATGTCGGGGTTCTCACTACGATTTTGACATGGTCTTTAACTAAGGCCCCAGATGTTGGTAAAGGTAAGGTGGTTACCATACCTGTTAAAAATTGTATTTTTCTCGGCCCGGTTTAATATGAACCTTTGAAAAGAAAAATGCATATTGTGCGAACGAGACGAGATGAGTCCGTTTTGCCAGATCATTTTGTAGTTTGTCTCTTTCGCTTTTTCATCAAAATGTGCGAAAGAGATTACGTTTTACGAAGCCTGGTTTTGAACTGATCTGAAAGAACTGCTGCACTAGTCGGCACTCTAACTACATTTCGTACTTATAGTAAATGCAGTAAATGTAGAAAAATACACATGTGAAGTGTACAGATTAAGCAAAGTTTTACAGACAGAAATGTAATTATTAATAGATGTTTTTAAACGCACGTACGTATCAATAATATTTAATATTGTTTTAGTACCTGTGTTTTACAGTTTACAGTGCGTTTGAATAAATGGGCTTAAAATAGCCAAAACTATATAGTAAAGATACAATTTTCAATAAACTTTGCTTATAATCGCTATATATATCGGTATTTTTTTTATCGACAAAGTTTATCCTAAGACAAGGTTGCCATGTAAAGACATGTGTGGATAAAGTAAGCTTTGCCCAGCAGTGGGACACAATTTTAGATGGCTAAAAATACATTTAGGCAAAAGAAGCTTTGATTTGCTCATATGTTGACAGCTGTAATTATTATGAAAGTGTATATTATGAATCTGATATTGTCGTTAATATTTTTTTGTTAATAAATCTCTGTTAAGTATATCAATATTTATATTCTTTTATTTATGTAAGTAAGAACAAATTACACCTGATTGATAAATTATTGCACGGGCGAGAACATGATTTGATATTATAGAATATTTTATTAATGAAAATGTTCGAAGCGCTTATTTATACAATTTTTAAATGACGCTAATATCTAAGTCCGCCTAATGTTTTCAAAAATAACTATACATAGTGTATACACTGTTGTGATTGGTTAAAAGCATTATAAACCCAAATTTATGGGTCTTAAATATACAGAGCCTTCTGCCTCGTGTATAAATTACGTTTCCAAGACTCTCCAGAGACAAAAAGTAGTATTTGGCCAGGGGGTTACTATCGTCTCTTAAAACCATTCAAGTTCCAGTGAGTAAGGGAGATGTCGCCTTACATCATGTATTGCGCTGTCTCGCTTACTCACTGGAATTTGCATGGTTTTTAGAGACGATAGTAGGCCACCAGAACTTTTGGAAAAATTATAAAATAAAAAATTGTAAAAGAAACTTTACACTTATAATTTTAATATCCAATGTTGCTTGACATTGTTTATTTGTGCACACGATGCAAATTCAAATTACTGTGTATAATATACTTTCATACGTCTTTTGGTAAGACTGAATAGCGTTTAAACATTCCATCTTCTGATATTCGAGATATAATTATATAAATAATCGAATAACTAAAAACTGTTTCTACATATAGTTCGCGGCATATAAGTTGGCCATAAACTGAAATGACCTTTGATGCGCAGTAGCCGATTTTCGTACAAATTTTAACGTGCGCAGCTGTCCCGTTTGTGTTCAACTTATGTGCAGTGTATTCTACCTTGTAGTAGTTAATGTCGATACCAAATGAAACTATGTGTAAATAAGATATTCTTTATTTCATACATTCGGAATGTATAATTTTCTGTGCATAAAATTACTTATACAATGAATACTTTTATTTTATTTACAATCCTAAACTAACATTGCTATAGTGATAGATCACAAAAATACATGAGAGCACCTAGACAGTGTAATGCTGTCACCTTAAACTCGAAAGAGACGGCATATGCCCTGTAACATCTTATTTCTCGCTCACACAATATTGACATCTACGTGTGACAAGAGCAAATTAATACTGTAACAAAGGCGATATTGCAATAATAACTTCTTTCTTACTAAAAAATAGTTCAGACCGATTTAAGTTGTATAATAAAATCACACATATACCAAATTAAATGCTTAAAAAATACGATATTGCACTTCAAACATACAAGTCGCGCAGTACAAACATAGGAACTGACTTTAATAATCATAAATCATTTAATACATAATAAGTTTCATTAATTATGTCGTTGAGTTCAGCTCGCTAGCTATTACTGGATGTAAAGATAATGGCCAAACCCTCGCAGATTTCAGCTAAGGATGTCACTGGGAAAGCGCTAAAATGGGAGAAAGTGTTATACAGTTGCCCATCGATCAGACTATTTAACAGTACAACTGGTAGAAAAAATGATACAACCTTGTGGCTCTAGAACTTCTACAAAAGACAAGCAGTGTGATGTCTGCCGATACTGTCGATACTGGCCATGTCATGGTACACTCCCCCATCAAACCGTTACTCGATAATGCTAGAATATGTTTAGTAACAGAAGTAAGGGAGAGTAAATAGTCTGTCTCTTCTCAAAGGTTGACTGGAAGAGATGGCTTACTTTACTCCATATAAAAAAAACATTTTCTATTTACCCAAATGTTGGGCAATAAATATAATTGTAAATACCCAATATACCCATGCAGCAATACAAATTTGTAAATAAATAAATTATTATATATGCATTTAAATACCTAATCTCACTCTCACAGTAAATATAAATTTAAAAGCTCTCAAGCTAAAACTGCTAAACATACATACCTACTCTCGAAAAACATAACCCTCCTTCAGGCGCAGTCTACCTCCGACACCGTTCTTTGTTAAAGGTACGGTTTTTACCCGACTGCGCCAGAAGGAGGGTTATGTTTTTCGAGAGTGTTTGATTTTTGCTTGAGAGTTGTTAGATTCGTATTACTGTGAGAGAGACACTGAGTATATCAAAATAATAAAAAAATCAAAATGGCTGATATGTGGAGACAATTTTAAATATTGCCATTAAAATTTTACTTATTTAAATGCAGTCGGGTATTTTGTTTTTTTAATAATTTACTTGTTATTGATAAATTTATTATTACACTAGCTAGTTTGTATTATACTATCTCGCAAGTGGTGGGCGCCCCGTCTCCCTCGTGTATGACGGTGTGAGTGGCGGAGTCCAGCGATGAGGATGACGAGCTGGCGCTGAGGGAGGACGATTCTGAAATGGTTTTAGGCCCCTTTAGTTAGGTGTAGGTATTTTTTTTTATACCATCCCGCGTTGTTATCCGCGGTTTATTATACACAGCAGCGCCATCTATTTCAAAAATACTATTAAACTTACGAGAATCGAATTTTCGGGATGATATAATAGCTGTTTGAGAATGATTTTTAAAATGTGTTTCTATTTGGAAAGCTTTGTTTCATGCCTTCGCGCCGCCGCCGCTAAGTAAATATGCTGAGGTGTTGTCATCGAGCATACGAAATTTTATTTAGAGTAAAGTATAAAGTCCTTGATTGAATGAATTAACACTTTATTGCACAATATACAATTATTAGATTGTGAGGAAAAAAGCTAAAAACAAATTGTGAGGTTTAATTTAAATAAATCTTTATTCAAATTACTTAATCAATTTTTTTTTCCGAAATAGCTAGATATATTTGAAGTCGACCTGTACATACCATGTGAACTCTGTTCATGTGTATCCATATGCTAGGGCTGCAGCTGTTCCACGGCGGCCGTCAGCCGCGCCAGCAGGGCGGCGTTCCCCGCGGCGGCGTCCGCGGCGTCCCCCGCCGCCGCCAGCAGCGCGCGCAGCCCCGCGCCCGCGCAACCCGCGCCCGCACCCGCGCCCGCACCCGCGCCCGCACCCGCACCCGCGCCCGCACCCGCGCCCGCACCCGCGCCCGCACCCGCACCCGCGCCCGCACCCGCGCCCGCACCCGCGCCCGCACCCGCGCCCGCACCCGCGCCCGCCTCGCCCCGCCCAGCGCCCGCTCCGACAGAGGCAGGCACGCTGCTCTTTGACGCCGAATACTGATGCAATACGAGTAGAATCGATTAAAAGTACATCCTACCTATGCGATACGACTAATAAGGTTGATCAACTATTTATTTAAACAACATGATGGTGTTCTTGTTACCTTGTTATAAATGTATTCAGTCATATTTAAACACTGTAAGTTTTCCAAATAAAATAAAATAAATTAAACCTTGTGGCACAAATTAAAATTTAAATGTATAAAAGATTAGACTATAAGGGAATTCCCACTGGAACGAGAGCGAAGCCCACGCGCACGTAGTCTCAAGTAACAGCTAGTTTTAATTATTATTAAACTAGCTGTTTCCCGCGGCTTCGCCCCGCGGTGGACTCGGTTATATTTCGCCCAAACGTAGCCTATGTTTGACCTCAGGTCGTTAACTACATCCCTACCAAATTTCATCATAATCGGTCCAGCAGTTTAGCTGTGAAGAGGTGACAGACAGACAGACAGACTTTCGCATTTATAATATTAGTATGGATGAGCATTTCAATCTGTGTCGCGTATGCTTTTAAATCATTTTATTTAGTAAATACCCAGTCTGTTTTCTTATCTTTTAAGATCATCATCATAAATTTAAAAGCTAGGCTGTTGTCGGTGGAGTTCCTTCCATTTTTGTCTATCATTTGCCAATTCCTTTATTTCTTTACTTAAGATAACCTGAATATGTACACATCAAATTTTCATTGCTCCGCTCGGCAATCAGAAAGTGTCAAATTTCAAGCAATTGCTCAACTATATTCAAAAAATCTCACCATTTTCATGGCATCGTTGAGTCTGTTCCTGGTGGTGTGTTCAGCGTCCTGCAGCCGCGCCGCCAACGCCAACAACTTGAGTTCCGTGTGAGAGACGTCCTTGTCCAGGATCTGAGTCTGGAGGTACACTGTTTGTGCCACTTTATACCTGAACGACAACACCATAATATGATAATAAATAAAAAAGAAGGAAAAATTGAAGTTAATAATTTGGTGATGGTTGGATTTGTCGATTTTTGTTCGATTTCTTTGCAGTCCGTTTTGTTCAGTGCGCCAGTCGGCGCGCACTCACCAGTCGGCGATGCCGTCGGCGCGCCCCCTGGCGAGCGGCGCGGCCCGCTGCAGCAGCTGGCGCGCCCGCCTGCCGCTCTCGGCCACGGTGATCCGCTCCAGCACGTGGAACTGCTCGTCGTTGTACGTCAGCGAGCGGGTCGCGCGGTCCCGCACCAGGTGCTGCCACGAGTCGCGCAGTCTGAGAACAGAGATACACTAAATACGACAACACCGTCATATCTCGCTATATAGATAGCGCGCGGTGTCGGTGTAGACGGCGTTCCGACCTGTCCACGAGCGTGGCGGCCCGCACGTGCAGCCGCAGCTCGCTGGGGCAGGGCGCCAGCGCGGCGGCGGCGTCCCACTCGGCCCGCAGCGCCGCGCCCGCCGCGTGCCGCGCCAGCAGCGCCGCCGCGCCCGCGCGCAGCCCGCCCGCCTCGCCCGCCACCAGCGCCGCCGGCGCGCCCCAGCTCTCCGACGAGCTCGACCCCGACTGGAAACGTACGTTCATCGTCAGAGGACAGTGGTGACGCTGCGACCGCCACCTGCAGCCGGGACCGGCCCTATAAATGGCTCGACTGGTGGATGACAGCCGGCTCTTGCTCGACATCTGCCAGTTGAATATCACTATTGTTTTCAGACCCAGAATTGGACGTAAAAGTGTCGGTAAACCCCATGCCAAATGGTCCGATGACCTGGTCAAAGTTGCCGGACGGCGTTGGATGAGGAAAGCACAAGACCGAAAAGGATGGCGGGCATTACTAGATGCCTACACTCAGCATTGGATGACGATGAACTGAAGAATAGAAGAAAGATTGTTTCGGTCCCCAACTTTGTGCTTAAACTAATCACGACCCCGACTTATTGTTTCACTCTGGAAATAAACACCAGTACTAGATTTCCATTTGATACTTTTTATTTATCTCCTACTCTTACGTATAGCTCAAACGTTATATGGTTTCAACTCTACACTAGTAATATACGAATATATAGATAGTAATTTCACTGCTACAAAAACAAATACAAATTTCCTATAAAATATCACTTATAATTCACACAATACTCGTAGCTTCAGATGTCTATTGTCCACCTGCGTCAACATACCTGTTGCTGCAGCAGCTGCGCGGCGGCGGCGGCGAGGTCGAGCGCGCGCGCGGCGTCGTGCAGGCGTGCGGCGTGCGCGTGCAGCGCGTCCGCGCGCGCCGCCACGCCGGCCAGCCGCGCCGACAGCAGCGCCGTCCAGCGCCGCACGCACAGCGCGCACAGCCGCGACGCCGCGCACAGCGCCTCCACGCGGCGCCGGATCACGTGGCCCACGCTGCACGCCGTCTGACACACGGCACCGATACACTCAACATTCAATGCTCTACTACCGTTTTCAATTCAATTATAAGTCAGATTTGTAAATAGTTCTAATTTTCAGACTTGTAGTAGTACTAGAAATATTAATAAATAGTAAACATATATCAATTGCAAATTCATCGCGTCACGTCTGGCTATACGTGTTTATAACTAAAGTTATTTTATTTTGTTAATTATATACAGTCGTCGAGAGAATAAATCAGTGTACGCTTCACCTCGTCTCTTATTTCCTGCCATAACCATTTAGACTTCGGTTAAGAAATTATTCATTTTGTAGAGTTCCGTACCTTAAAAAGCAAAAACATAACCCTTATTGGATCACAATATGTCCGTCAGTTTGTTTGTCTAGAATATTTTTCTGAGGAACGCATAATGTTATGTTAATTTTCATATTATTCAATTTAAAAATATGATGGGAAACGATACAAAAAGTTCCAAAATTTTGCGATTTAATAATGAAATCGTAACTTTTATGGATATTTCCGTTGAAAAATAAATAAAGGAACATTACTCGCCAGTTTACCTTAGCTTGACTCGCGTCGTTCTCAACGGAGACGATATTGGGGAAAACGGGAAACTTTGGGATGTCGGGCTCGGGCGGCATGCTCACGTTGTTGTTGTTCTTGTTGAACAACATCAGCGGCTCCTCAGCTGTTGTCTCTGGGTAATTCTTACCTGCGGTAACATTGACACTGTATTGATGATATTAGGTCGATTATTGTTGAACCGATGTACGGAGATGTCTTAGAAAATAAAACACACGGGCTTTCGTACCAAATCTGTATTGCAACTAAACGATTTACAAAGACACGAATAACTACTTGTCATGAATGACGTAGACATCCCGGCCACCGAAGGGCGAAGTCCTTAATTTAAAACAAAAGAAATTAAATCGCAATCACATAATGATTACTGAACTTGAACTACTATAAAAATATAAATTAATCAGGTGGCCCGATAAGTGTTACTTTAAAATAAGTAAAAATATTAAAATATATAAAAAAGAAAAGTAACTGTTCAATTATACAAAATAAATGTGTCAACAACTCCAAATCAAATACACAAGAAAATTCAATTGATGAAATTGAAAATGACTGCTAAGTTTGAACTTAATCTGTGTCTATTGGCAAAGCACAAATTCTAGAAAGTGATCTTTTAACTACTCCACTACGACACTTTACACTATATACTCTCGTAAGATTGTCATCTCCAGGATGTTTTGCTACGATGCGGCCAAGAGCCCATTTTCCTGGTAGCAATTGGTCTTCTTTTAAGAGCACTATATCTCCAATCTCAAATTCCTTCTGTTTCTTTATCCATTTACTACGAGTTTGGAGTCTCGTTAAATACTCGTTTTGCCAGCGATTCCAAAAACTTGCAACTAGGCGTTGCGTATGCTGCCATCGTGATAATTTACTTACGCTGATGTCTTGAAGGTTTGGATTTGGTATGGAGATGGGTGCTTCTCCAATCAAGAAATGCCCAGGGGTTAAAATGTCTAGTTCAGTATCTGAAGTGTCTATGGGTATCAACGGCCGCGAATTAAGACAGGCTTCAATTTGGCACAGTATGGTAGTGGTCTCCTCGAACGTTAGGTGAGTATTCAAAATTCTTTTCAGGTGAAACTTCGTTGACTTGACGGCAGATTCCCATAATCCACCGAAGCTTGGGCTGTAAGGCGGTATGTGTTTCCATTGGGTACCATCTGTTGCTAATAAGTCCGCTAAATGACCGGGTAATTCAAGATTTGCATTTTTCCATGCCTCGTGGAGTTCTTTATTAGCACCAACAAAGTTTCGGCCATGGTCGCTCCAGATTTCCAAACATCGGCCACGTCGTGCCACGAATCTGTTAAAAGCTCCAATAAATGCCTCAGAAGTAAGATCGCCAACTAACTCTAGATGTATGGCCTTAGTGGACATACAAATGAATACAGCGATATAGGCCTTATTTGTTTTAGCACCTCTGCCCTTTGACATCAATATTTGAAAAGGGCCGGCAAAGTCAATCCCACTATTTATGAATGGTCTCGCTGGAGTGGTTCGAGCTTTAGGTAAATTACCCATGAGTTGAGTCTTCGACATGGCTTTAAATCTGGCACAAACGATGCATTTGTTTATGCAAGTCTTGATTAAATTCTTTACTCTAATAATCCAATACTTAGATTTGATGTAAGAAAGCATTAGTTGTATGCCACCATGCAATGTTTTACGATGAGCTTCGACAACAATTAGACGTGCTAGATGACATTTATTGCTAAGTATGAGTGGATGTTTTTGATCATTATTCATATTGGCATTTCTTAATCTACCACCAACTCTTATCAATTTATTATCATCGAGGTATGGATTTAGACATTTTAAATTACTATCTCTTGCTACATTTCTTTCATTAGATAATGCTTCTATTTCTTTAATGAATTCTTCTCTTTGTGATATGCTTACACACTTTATCAAAGCGATTTCTAATTCCTCTGTTGTTAAACTTCTATCAATATTTTCTGGACACTTTTTAGAATTTAAAAATCTTAAACTGTATACTACGGTTACTAAAAGTTCTTGTAATGTGTTAAATTCATCAGTTATTAATTTCAAATTATTGTTCTCAAATTGTGTGTTTAATACTATCTTCTTCATTTCTAAATCTGTTGTCGGCACGTTAGGTTTCGTAAAGTCTAAATTTTTCTGTCTGAGCCATTCTGGCCCTTCCCACCACAATTTATTATTTATGAGATTGTCTAAATATGTACCTCTTGAACCTATGTCAGCAGGATTATCTTTAGATTTGACATGAAACCATTGACTGACTGAAATATTGTCTAATATCTCAATTACTCGGTTGCTAACAAACGGTTTCCATCTGTTTGTATCACCCATCAACCAAGATAACACAATTGTGGAATCTGTCCAAGCAAATGTTTGATTTTTATTTAACCTCATTGCTTCTCTGATTTGAGTTAAAAGCTTGGCTAAAAGTACAGCACCGCATAATTCAAGCCTCGGTAAAGAAACAGTTTTGAGGGGAGCTACTTTTGTTCTGGACGCAATGATTCCGGTTTTTAAGTTTCCATTCTGAGTTTCTACTCTATAATACACCACAGCGCAATATCCTTTATTTGACGCATCGCAATATCCATGTAAATTTATTTTGTTTGTATCTCTATCAGTAAATATCCATCTTTTAATTTGTATCTGGTCCATATTATCAAAACTTGTTCTTAGTTTCATCCATTCTTCTTCATCCTTCTGATCTACTATGTCATCCCAATCAAGTCTTTGTTTCCAAATATTTTGAATTAGCATTTTTGCAGTGATTAAAGCGGGTGAGATCCATCCTAATGGATCAAATAAACTTTGTATATCTGCTAGGATGCTTCTCTTCGTAATTAATGTTGGCTTTGGAGGCAACTTAGTTAAATAATGAAACGAGTCAGTTGTCATGTTCCAAGATAATCCTAAGGCTTTGATAATACTCTCGTTTGTGATTCCTTTCTCAACGCTTGCACTTCTCAGCGACTGTGGTATTTGATCTAGAAACTCTTTACTATTTGATGCCCACTTTTGTAGTATGAATCCTCCTTTTGCTAACAGTTGTTGCAGTTGTCTACTAGCTTCTATAGCGCCTTCTAGTGAGCAATCTCCACTAAGGCAATCATCAACGTAAAAGTCTTCAGCGAGAACTTTTGCACCAATTGGAAAGTCTTCACATTCGTCTTTAGACAGCTGTTTCAAAGTTTTAATTGCCAGGTAGGGCGCGGAGGCAGTTCCAAATGTAACACGCAGCATTCTATAATCTTCCACTTCATCGGAGGAATTATTTCTCCATAGTATCCGCTGATAATCTGAATCTTCCTTTCTTACTAAAATCATGCGGTACATTTTTTGGACATCAGCTATGTAACATATTTCCTTCATGCGCCATCTCATGATTAGGTTTCTTAGATCTTCTTGTAATTGAGGTCCCACGTACAATAAATCGTTGAGAGAAATATTGTTGGATCCTTTGCATGATGCGTCGAAAACGATTCTTACTCTTGTTGACTCGCTCTCTCTAATAACGGCGTGATGTGGTAGGTATATAGAGAAATTTTCCATTTCTTCTCTTGGAACTTTTTCCATGTGATCTAACTGTAGGTACTCTTCCATAACTTTTGCATATTCTTCTTTCAACTTAGGACTTCTGTCTAATTTTCGTTCTATTTGTTTTAATCTTTTCAAAGCTATTTCTCTTGTTTGTCCTACTTCTTCTGGTAATCTTTTGAATGGTAACTTGACGATATATCTTCCTTCGCTTGTTCTAGAATGTTCTTTTTCATAAATTTCTTCACATGTTCTTTCTTCTGATGTTAATTTTCTATTTCTGGTATCATCGTCTATAGCCCAAAGATTTTTTAAGAGGTGATCTATGTTTATATCTACCCGATGATGCATGGCGACAAGGTGAGTATTAGATTGAGAGTTTTCGTGAATGTTTCCAAATAATATCCAGCCCAGGTTGGTTTCTTGTGCCATAGGTGTACCTTGCGGGCCTTTGACTAAATTATTTTTCACAATTTCTGTGTATACATCTATGCCAAGCAACAAATCAATTTTACTTGACACAAAGTACTGTGGGTCAGCCAGGGTAAGTCCATCTAAATGTGACCAATCAATGTTTGGTTTTATAGTAGTGCACGGTAACGTCGATGTAATTGACTTCAAGACGTATGCTTTTACAGAGAGATTAAAGTCTTCATCATATCTTGATAAAAGATTCAATTGAACTGCATAACGAACTGAAGTTGTTGTGGAGCCCACTCCGATGACCGAACCTCTTAATGGTAATTTTTTAAGCTGAAGAAGTTGAGTTGCATTGGTACTGATGAACGAGGTCTGAGATCCTGGATCGATTAAAGCTCGCAACAAGGTCTCTCGGCCACTCTCACTCTTGACCGGTACCAGTGCTGTTGCTAACAAGGAATTTTTCTGCTTTTTGGCAAAATTTGAAACAATTGGCTCATCCTGAAGGTTTTCTTCTTCTTGTGTATCGTCATCATTATGGTACGGCGAGGATATTCCAGGTGATGAACTAATCTTCTCGGTGTCCTGAGAATTCTCTGTCTTCTTACTATAATGAAGTAGTGAGTGATGACGCTTCCCACATATTTGACAAGAAGTCTTCTGTTTGCAATAATATATGGGATGGCCGGGTGATAAGCAATTGTAGCATAATCGATTGGTTTTGACTATCTCGCTTCTCTTCTCCGGGTCAAGTTTGGCAAATTCCTTACAGTGGCATAGAAGATGTTGTTCACTACATAATTTACAAATCGTCTTTGTGGTTGAAGTATGAAAGGAACGTTCTTTGTTAATTTTCTGTGTGTTAGATGAGGCTTGAATTGTTAACTCGAGTGTTTGTATTCTATTCTCCAAAAAAGTAATAAAATTTTGCAAAGTAGGTAAATTTGTTTGATATTCTCGACTTACGTGAGATTCCCATTCTTTGTGTGTCTCGATATCTAATTTTTGCACTGTTAAAAATATAATGATAGGGTCCCAAGACACAGTACTTATATCCATTGATTTCAAACTGTTTAGACACTCTTTTGTATTGTCGATCAAAAATTTTAACTGTCCAGGTGATTGCGTGCTTACTTTTCTAAAAGAAAATAACCTCTTCAAAATAGCATTCACAATAAGCCGCTTGTGGCTGTATCTATCCTTCAAGGTACTCCAAGCCTGCTTGTAATTATGTTCTGTCACCTGAATATGTTTGATACAATTTTTAGCTTCTCCCGATAAACACGATTTCAAGTAGTGAAGTTTTTGTACATCACTTAGAGATTTATTAGAATGTATCAATGCCTTAAATGTATCTTCAAACGACTGCCACTCTTCATATGCGCCTGTAAATATAGGCAGGTTAATCCTGGGTAACTTGACTTCCGTGGTGTACGAGCCCTCTGGTCTGGACGACGAGTTGCACGGTGCATCTTCATGTTGGGATGAGTTATCTAGCTGTTTTGTAGTGAATAATTCAATCGCGTCTACCATTTCAGACTTCAAATCTAAATAAATTTCTTCTAACTCACTATATTTTTCTTCTATGAAATATTTAATAGTCGCCCGTTCTTCTTTGTTAGTTATTTTTATTAATGTCTCATGCGCCACTCTAAATGATTTCCAATAATCTTCTAAACATTGTAGTCTAGTTTCAATGTATCCTTTAGTTAGTCGGCTTTTCGGAGACTTCTTATAATTGGTTTTTGCTTTTACTAACATAATGGACAAATCTTCTAAAATTTCCATTGTTTCTTCTAAAGACGCCATAGTTATTCACTTGCGCTTATAATGTAGCTAAAACGTTCACTTCGTAATATTCACTATGATGCACCAATAACTATAGGTAGTATAACCGAGCCGAGTCGTCCTTTTGTTCACTAATGATCTTCGTATGAAAAAA